>VZZY01009391.1:23035-205220 GCA_013400335.1 Eurystomus gularis
CGGCGGCGAGCGCCGTGCCAGCCCCGCACCCCGCCGGCCGCCGCCCGGGAAGGATGCTGCTCAAAGTCACGCCGCTCCGAGGCGAGGTCCCGCTGCCGTGCGTGCGTTTTCCCGGTACCCTCCCTCTTCTCCAGCCCTGTTTCCCACGGGTGCCCCACCTCGTTTCCTGCGGGCACGCCTGGCTGAGCGTGCTGTCCTGTCCTGTGTTTTATCTCCTGGCAGGTGGAAAAGGCATTTTATCACCATTGTTCCACTTGCAGCTGTGAAATTCCGCTCCAGTTCCCCCCCCTGCTCCGCATCAGCGAAGGCAGTCAGCTTCCAAGAGATGCCATAGCGCAGCAAAGCCGTGTTGTCACATGTCTGATTCACTTAAGGACAGTCTTCAGCTTGATTTAACTTTCTAAACATGTTAAACTAGTCTGGAGTAAAATAAAGCTGACTAAGTAAGTGTTTGCACAGCTCTGATAAAGATGCAAAGTTCATATAGTATAATACTTCATTGGCGTGGCTGGCCCTGGATTTGCTGCCAAAATGAAGCCTGGGTAAAGTCAAAGGTAGATGATAAACCACACCTAGCGTATGGAGCCTTGGTCCGGTGCTTAGCCTCAGCTTTGTTTTTGTACATTACTTTTCAAGGTGCTCGGACTGGTACCTCTGCATTAGAACGTATTTACAGTCGTTCTATGTATTGCTGAGTTGTACAAATTGAGAAAAACTGTGTCTGGTTTTACTGGATAGGTTGACTCATCACTAAAAGGTCCATATATTAGTTAGATGAATAGTGCTTTTATTAGTCTTGGTGCTTGACTAAAAAATTTCCTCAAAGGCTGTCTTATGTCTTTCTGTGTGTAGGCCTGAGGAGGTCTCCTGAGGTCAGGTGAAGGGAAAATTAACCAAAATATAAAACTCCCAAGACGAAACCAGGGAGAAGCTGTTTTGCTTGGGATTGCTTTGAGGCAGCTGCAGTATTCATGGAAAAAGTCTGATTCTGAACAACCGGGAAAGCCAACCCAACAAAAATTCCCTTGTTTTAAGAAGTAAAATGAGTCTTATTCTAAAATGCATTGAGTAAAGGGCAATCGGAGTCAAAGCAGGCTCGTTGCTACCTCTTTCCCATTAAAGATCATATGTCTTGCCTTGGAATGGCATACCTGGAGATGAGGTGCTTAAGGGGAAGAAGGGTCTTGCTTGATTTCCCATTTCAGGTTTTATTCTTCCCTTCTCCCTTAGCCATTGGTATCGTACATATGTACCGTACAGCAAAGAAAATGTAGTTGTTCGTTGCCAGCCCCATCTACCCAGCTAATGCGGAGTTCGGTATTAGAAAAGGTCAGCTGAAAAGTCTGGTCTTTATGCCTGTGAGGTGAGTCTGGTCCTGGTCTGGTGAAGAATGGGTCAACCGGTTTTCTAACAGACAGGTGATTTTTGGTGGGTGTGGATGTATTACACCCTACTGTATGTATGTATACACACACACTCACATACACACGCACACCCCCTAATATATATACATATGTTATTGCCAAATATATACATAAGTTATTGCCAAGTATACACATATACGGGCAATAAAATAAGTTGAGGACTGCCAACGTGGTTGCCAGTTTGATAGCTTCTGGCCTGCCAGCATGCATGAGAGCTGGTACTCCCAGTTCACTTTCTATTGCCAAGGCTGTTAAACAAGCATCTGATTGCAGAGAATTCAATTTGAAGTAGATAAAATATCTCCATTAATGATTCTAAAGTACAGGGGTTGTTTGCAGTTCTGCAAAAGTGCCAGAACTTTCTGCCATCTCCTGGGCCCCGTCTAAGACCTGCAATTCCTCCATATCAGCATTTTCTTTTGGATATGTTGCCAGTTTTAATAATCCTATTTGCTATACTTGGCAAAAGTAGATTGTAAGTACTGAGTAGTGGTGTCTAGCAGTGACTTGTAGAAAAATAAGACAAATGGTGTTTTCAGCCAAGACAGCTGGCCTGTCAAGCAGGTAAAGCTGAAGTATGCTGCAATATGTGGAAGCCTGGGACTTGCGTCTTCAAATAATGCATTCCTTTTCTCAGACAAGTTGAAGGAAAGTTTTACATGGAGCCATTTATACTTGGACGTCTTTACAAATAGATGCAAGAAGAAATAAGGAGCTAGATTTTTTTTTAGTACCTATCTCCATTTAGTGCCCCACTCATCCAACAATAAAGCTGCATTTCTGTACACTCAGTGCTTGCATCACTTTGTATACTTCACCTTGATGGCTGTGGGAATACCAGGGTAAACACTCAAATTTCTTCTTTTCCACTTGCCCTGTACTTCTACCTGGATGGCAAAATTTCCAGAACGTACTAAGCGCTGAAGTGTTGTGAAGCATTAGGCAATGTCATTCTTAAATCTTCTATGTTTTGCTTCGTAAGTAATTCACAAGCGTACAAAGTGTGATGAGTGGTTTGTCTGTCCCATCTCAGTAGCGTCAAAAATCATGAGGAACAGCAGACCATAACACACTGAGTTTAATTACTGGAGGACATGTGTCCAAGTTTATTGACACTAATCATGATTCAATTTATCATCTGACATGTCAGGTCCATAGTGTTTAAAAGTGTATTTAGAACCTTTTTGGTAATTGTCTTTTTTTCCCTCAGGCAACTAAACACATTGTGAGTAGCAATTACAAGGAAAACAAACACAGTTTCACTTCTTTTCACTGAAATAGATCTGTTAGAAACCTCTGGCTGGGAGCTGTGTGCTCTTTCAGCTGATGAGTTACAGAAGTGTGAAAGTAGTTTGCTCTATTCCTACTATAAATCTCATTTATGCTTTATTCAGTGTATGCACTTGTGATTTTAAAGCACACAAATCATTTAACTCTAAACTTTCATCTCATCTTTAATTTTTTGACCTTTTAATATTGTTTAGACAAATCATAGTTTCCCATAAGCTGCTTATTTTCAGAATCTCGATGTGAAGATATGTAAACGCTTTTTTCAATACCAGATTTTTCCAATAGCCTGTATTAGTTGCCAAATATAAACAGTTCCCTGACTGAGAAACTTTGCCATTGGAGGAGTGCTTTGCTTCCTGGCTGCTTTCATATTCTTGCAGAGTGATTCAGCGATCAGGAAATAAGTGATTCTATTAAATCTAAGTTCTGGAGGGCTCTCTCCTCTCCCCAGCTGCTTAATGTTGACCCCTGCCCTCTGACTGACTGCTGTCATCTTTGCTGAGTGTAGTGCACTTGTAAACTGTTAGTCTTTTTTTTTTGTTTCTTTTTTTCTTTTTTTCAAGTTGCACTAAAGCACTGGAGAATTTCAGAACAGACTGTCTGATGAGGCTGCTGAATATCCGAGAGCACTCAATCTCAGTCCCACCTGCAGTGGCATTGACGCTTTCTCCTTACACCTCCTGTATGTAGTGCCCCCAGGTCTTAGTAGGTTCTAAACTAAGCAGTGACATTAGTTTTTGGCTGAAGTTGGTTGTCAGTCCATTGACTCACTATGGGATTTACTATACAAGAACCATACCGGAACAGACCAGAGGTCCATTATTGCAATGCCTTATTTCTGACAGTGGCCAAACTGTATCCCTCAGGAGAAGTAAAAGAGTGAAGGAGGCCTCTAGTGATACTTCTTCAGGATAATCAATGCTAGACTGAGGGAGTGAGCAGTGTATTAGAGGGTTATTAAGATATAAGTGCTTGTCTTTCCTATCAGATTCCACAGGCTATGAGTACTAATTTATAAAAAACAATCATAAACTTTTTTTTAAATTCAAGTGAGATCGTTATCTGAGCTAGAGAGAAGCATGGACTTCCCATTTTGCCCCTACGTTTCAGGCAGTAGGAGAAGAATGCTTGTGAAATAGAGATTTATTTTTTTCTGTATACAGCTAGTTGCTTCAGTAAAACCAAATCTGATGTTCAGAAAGTATAATCCTGTGATTGGTGTAGTTGACATATTAAAAAGGTCTTACATCTTTGACCTTTGTTGGTGATTCTGTAATAGGCCTCAGGAAACCCAGACCTCAGTAAAAAATTAAGCATTCTAGTGAAATTTTCTCTATGTGGTAGGTAAAAGAGAAGAAACATTCAAGAAGCTCCTCTAAATAAACCTATTCCTTTATCAAATACCAAGCATTAGAAATATTTTTTTCTTGCATTGGTAATGTTCATATTTTCACATCTTAAACTTGTTTATACTTTGTCTGTGTCCGCTGGCCAGTGGTCAGTGCTCAATGAGTGTTGCTTTTGCCTTGGCTGTAGATATTCTGGGAAGAAAACTGATGAAACTGGGGATGGAGGAGAAAACCACTACATAAAATGACATATTGGAAGTATCTATATTAATTTGTAAAACAGGATTTCTGGAGTTTACTTGATATTGCAAGGGATAATTTTGTGTTAAGTGGTAATAGGTATGATAGTGTCTTTTAGATTGGAAGATGGTCAGCTCCATATGAAAGCAATGGTGTAACTTGAGGAAATTATTTGGGGTATAGTTGCTGATTCCTCTCACTGTCTTCTACCTCCTTTTTTCCTGTAAACTTTTTGCCCTTTACAACCTTGTAGTTTTTAACAGTATTTCTCAGTTCTTATCCCCATCAGATCACCTAGCGGAGCAGTTCTGGATCTTGATAGGGATAAGCACATGCTATTTTTCTGATCTTTAACAAGAGTAAAAGGTATAGTGGTTGTGCTTACACAAAAAGCAAATCAATCTGGTCTTTATCTGAAACCTTTTAGAGTGAACATGTATCGATTTTGCCTGTGTGTTTAGTGAGCATTGCATTTTTGATCTACTACGGGGGTCTCCGACACTGGAGTTGCTATTCTGTGAAACAGCAACCTGAAATAGGAGGTTCTTCAAGAGTGAGGTTGGTTCATACCAGAGCTGTTTGCTCTTTAACAGTCAGAGCCATAAGTTGCAGGCAGGCAGAACTGCAGCTACCTTATACTCTTGGGTTTTGGGCAAGGGCGTGAGCTCAGTGGTGGCTTGCTGATGGGTACCATAGGGTTGGCTGAGGAGGTTCTCACATTGCTAGTGTACTCTCCCTTCTTGAAATGGTCTTCTTGAGATGTGAGGGAGCAGTTGTGATGCAGGACGTTTTTTGTATGAGGGCTGATATTTACAGTATGTGTGAAGGAGCTTAAAAAATTAATTCTGTGTTTTTTTCCCCCTTTCTTTCTTTAAGGTAGGTTTATTCTGCATACTATTAATAAGGAAAAAGTCTTGGGAAAAGCACAAAGTATTTTACCACTGTCCTCTGTTTTATATACACAGTTTGCAGGGTTCATTGCCTCCTATTTTTTTTCCTGACCTAGTAGGTAAGTTGCTGCGCTTGGTGTTATATTCTTTTCTTCCTGTTGGCCTCCAGTTCTTTGCTTGCAGTTATGAAAAAGAGTGCTGAGACAGCGAGTTGGAAACAAAGTTCTGTGACTTGAATTAAAAGCAAGTAAAATGAGGGAGAAGAAGTTATGTAGTAAGCTATACAGCAGTAATAGCAACTGAATAGTGGTGTGAGTTGTCACAAGAAGCAGAAGCCTAGAATTGTTTTTCTGTGAAGCTGTTTCAGGCATTTAAAACATTTTTCAGTTGTGTCATTTTCTTGTGAACTTCAGTGACTGAACACAAAGTTGACCTTTTTTCTTTAGACTGAGTAATCCTACGCCTACTGGGTATAAATGCTACTTGAATAGGAACGTTAATCCTGGCACAGCACACCTTGCAGAGAGGATTTGTGTATTTAGAACAGGTTAAATGTGCTTTTCTACATACAGATGCTGGCCACAGAACTTAGCTGTTGTTTTTTTAATCTTATTAATGGATGCTGACAATAAGTAGGGTAAGAGCTTCCTGAGAAATTGTACTTCTAGCTAGGTAAAATAAACTGCAGAGAATATTTGTGCTTTCTGCAGAGAGCGTATCTCAGAGTACTGAAGTTCTTATTTTGCATTCTTAACTTTATATATCCAGTTCTGTTGAATCACTTTTGTATTGAGCTGTCTCTGAAAAAGAAGTTGGGGCCATAGCAGGCACAAGCTTCTCTCCTCTTGCCCTGCTTCCTTCTCTGAGGGGAGGAGGAAGTGAAACGTGTGTGACAGCAATGTTTCCTATTAACTCGTGACCCCAAGTTAAAATGTGCCATCTTTGCTTTGTCATGCCTTTCCCTTTCTGTCCTCGCCTGCTCAGATGAGCTGTGTATTCAGTGCATGACTGGATTGTGGCTGCCATAGCACAGGCCTGCAGGGGTTGTTGCAAAGTTTTATGCTGAAGGTCTCATTGCTCCAGATTCTGATGGCTAAGTGGCCCGCTGCCATTGTGCTAAATAGTTACTGATGGAGGTCTGAAATAGCATATTAACCCTTCAGTTAGGTGTTTCAATTCGTTTTTTCCCAGTTTATATTAGAGAATTTTACAGTGGAGCAGCTGTTTTGAAGAAGTGTCAAAAGCATCATTTGCTGGAGAATGAGCTTCTGAGATTTCAGCCACAGTAGCAAGTGATTTGTGCTCCCTGCAAATCTGAAGAGCTCTTATAAGGTGTCCTTTGTGCTCCCCTGGCTGAAGCAAATGAATAGTGGTTGCCTGAGTGCTCTGTGGCTCATCGTGGCTGGAGTAGGATGGCAAGGGGAGAAAATAATAGAAGTAAGAACATTGTTGGGTATGTGTGACTGTGTAATGAGATGCACAGGGTAGTCTGTTCACTCCCATGTACCCCAAAAAAAGGAAGAAGAAATTGTCTTTGGTGAGCATTAATAAGAGTGGGACATTTAACATGAGCTGAAACATCTCATGGGGTTTTCTTTGGTTGTTGTTTTGTTTCCCCTCCCTTCTTCCTTAATGATAGTGTTGGACAGAGTGGGACGCTTTAAAAAAACAAAAGAGCAGACCAGTTCCATTCAGTGTGCACAGGAACGGTGTCAGGAAGGACCTGCTACCTGTTAAGTGCCAGCTGGAGAGTAATGGATGTCCATTCATCTTTATGTATTCATGGTCTTCATTCAGCAGTGAGTTAAACGTGTCCCACTGAGACAAGTACTTGTGGACTTCTGACCCAGAGATGCATGTACATGCCTATCAACAAGGCTTTAATGCATGGAACTGAATTTGAGGAATTGTGTATATTTTTCTTTGCTCGGTTGCTATGATATCACAGTCACATGGAGATGTTTTGAGCATCAATTAATTAGATCACTAATGAGTATAAATTAAGGATCTCTTGGATTTAATGAATAGTGCTATATTTAATCATGCTGGTATACACGTGATCTTCTGTTAAAAAGATGGTGGTTTGTGGACTTACTTTAAAAAGACTTTTCCAGTGAAGTTACTGAGGCTATTGTTGGAGGAAGACTCAGTCTTACAGCTTCTGAGCATAAGGGATTGTCTGTCTTCAGTGGGAGGTTTTGAGCTCCAAAGCTATCAAATAACTAGGAAAGGTGCCAGTTTTGGGAACACACCCTGGGACCATCCACAGAGTTGGCTTCTATAGAAGCAGGAGGAGAGAATACATCTCTACGAGCACAAACCAGATGTTGTAACACCTGGTGCTGTATGCATGCACTGGCTGGTGAGGTGCCATGTCACTGGGGCTCTAGCTGATGCTTTTAGGCCTCTTCATTTTCTCTGAATTTTTCTGACTCTCTCCTGTGCCATGATTAAAAGCAGTAATACAGTTTGACTGTAGTAGACCATTAGTTAAGCTTTGCTTGAATATTCTTCTTGTTCATGAGGAGCTTTATTTTGTGTCAGGGCAGTGCAGGCCAGGCCCATCACTGCATGTAGTTTTACAGTAATTATCTCCGTTGACTGATTTAACATAACAGCAAGGAGCTACATCTGGTTTAGTAAAAAGGCAATAAAATGTTGTAGGATTACCAATATTTAATACACAGTAGCCAAAGTTTTGTACAACAAAGCTGCAATAAAATGTTGAAATGGTAGCCACGCATCTGCAAAACTGGGATAGGTGGGACATGGAGTAAAATTCCTAATGGACAGGTAGAAGTAGCAAAGACTACACATTAACTTATCAGAGACCAGGCAAATTCTTGACACAGGAATTCAGATTTTAAATAAAGATGCTGACAGTTTCTAGGCAGAGGCAGAGGATGAATTTGGCATGACACTAGAATAATCTGCCTTATCATTCATGGAGGAGGGTATCGTGCACAGTCAGCGCACGGTACTGTGTCCTAGCAGAGTTTGCAAACATGAGAAATCTACCTTACCCAACCAATATATTAAGACATGATATTTATTGCACATATTCTGTTCTCAATAACTATGAATTGGCATGTAGTTCTGAAATTGTAACTGTGCAAGCTGTCTGTGGAATGTGCTGTGTGTCTCTTCATCTGAAAAAAAAAATCCTAGTCATGGATGAAGTCAAGCAAACTAGGGGAAGCCATCTAATATTTACTTTGAGAAAGTGTCAAAATATAGTTAAATCACTCTTGTTAATATTCACCCTATGCAGCCCACACAGATTGAACTTTTATGTCAGTCAGTCTTTTCTTTACCTTCCCCTTTCTCCCCCTCAATAGCAATTTTATAGGTAGCATTATACCTTTTAATTGAGAAGTAAATGATTGTTGTCAGGCATATTGAAACTCTGTGGATTTACATTTTAGAAATACTTCAATTTTTTTTCCTAGAGCCAACAGTAGAATAATTATATGCTTTTGAGAGAAGTAAGAAAGTTGCTTTGTAGTTATAACATGTTTGGTTATCATTTTGGCTAATTTCCACAATAACATGACATGTAGCAAGATATTAAGAATTTTAAGACAGCCCAGGAGCCAGGACTGCCATGATACACAGCCATAGGGAATCTAGGTTGGACCATAATTACAAATAAGCTCAAGGCTTTTATGAGAATGATAAATTTGTGTAGAATAATATTAGAGAAAGAACTAAGACCTAATGCTGATGCTGGTTTTACTAATATAAGCTGAGAGTAAAGAGGGATGCAAAAGTGGAAACTGCTGCAAAACTGGCATGAAATTAGCACTTGTTCATTAATCCTTTTTAAAAAAAAAACAAACCCCTTTGTCACTTGGAGAGTTTGAGCATTTTAACCTCCACGGATTTCTAAAACTTGATTCCTAGCAGCCCATTTAGAAGGAAATGTTGAAATATTCATTCCATGTGCAAGATAAATGTTTTTAGCTAGTCTGACTTTTCAGAAACTACTCTAACTTTATCTAAAATGATGAATATTATAGTTTCTCATTTTTATTAATTAAGATGGCTTTAAATAGTCCAGATCTTTAGGTGATTTCAGATTAAAAATTGCTGCGGAGAAAGCTAAATGTATGGAGTTAATAAAAAAAATCCAAACCACCCTGAATTGCATGCATAAGAAAACAAGTTTGGGTCTTATCAAAGTTTAAGCTTTGCTAATATAATTTGTTGCATAATTCAGGAAGAGAAAATCCTGACTTAGAAAAAGGAGGTCACAGGGCACCCTGGAGGCAGTTCTTGCAGGCACTGTGTACTTTCTGTTGAAATCAGCGTCTCTAGTTTACTTGGCTACTGTTAGTGCCTATTCCTGTGTGAAACACAATACTCTGTGCAGGACTTGAGGTTGTTTACAATGTAGAGGAAGCAGAGGAAGTGTGGAGTAAAGACTTTAAGAATAAGACATAAAGAATACATAATGTAGAACTGAAGAAAAAAATCATAATTCTCATATGCTTTCAATACTTAGAATCCTAGAATCATACTTGTGGCTTTCATCCAAAGATGTAGAAATACATCAGGATGTACTTGCCTGGTATAAGAGTTCAGAAAGCAAATTCATCACTGTTTTGCTCTTAAAATATAAATGAAGCATATTGCAGCAATGCATTTTATCACTGCATGCTTATGCTTAGGTTTTTAATTACTTTATTGTTCAAGTAGCAACTGTTACCTGTTTCTGGCTTAGAATTTTTTTTTTCCCTAATAACTAAGTTTAATATTAAAACTAAAGTCACTGTTCTCTGTCTTCTTTATGTATATTCATAAAATAAATATACCTACAAGTGGTTTTAAAAATTACAAACACCTTTGGTTCAATGTAACTTTGCTTAAATAAACTTAATCTTCAGTCTTGAGTTAGTATTTTAGGCTGATCTGTCTTATTAATGAATTATGTGTATCTTTGGAACAGAGTAGGTGCCTTGACGTATTACAGTGATTTTGACATCTAGTTCAGATTTATATCACAGTTTAGCTTTCTTCCTCCTGTCCCCTGTGAGTGATGTACATTTAAGTTTGCTTCTGGCAGGGAGACTGTGTAGTACAGAATCAGTGCTTTGCAAGAGAAATGAAATGCATCATTCCCTTTTCCACAAAGGCAAAAATAATTTTGGGTTTTACTAATGGCTTAAAAAAAAGAGATATCTATGCCTTAAATCTGTCCTGGAGATGAGTGTATAGTGGTGATTATGAAGCATGTTATAACATTTTTAGTACTAGTGTCTAGCTGACTTATTTGATTTCTTCCTCCAGACACCTGACTTTAGAAAGCAGATTTACGTGTGGAGGTGTATTACGAAAGGGGCCGTAAAGTCTCTCTACCTAAATAGTATGAAAGAGCTCAATAGTTACAGATAGAAGTCAGAGTAGAAGAATGCTATATTGCTGAAGTAAAATGAATACCTGAGTCTGCAAAGCTCTTGATGTTGGTTTGATTTAGCTTGAATCTCTTCAAGTCCTGTATGATGTTTTTTTGGAGGGTTTGGACAGGAGAAGTGATGTTGGTTTGATTTAGCTTGAATCTCTTCAAGTCCTGTATGATGTTTTTTTGGAGGGTTTGGACAGGAGAAGTGCAGCTGAAGCAGAGAAATTACGCCCGTTTGTGTTAGTTGGTAGGCAGATGCCTTTTTGAAGGTATTGATGATGCTTCTGCATCCTAGCTTCTTACACACACACTTCTCCAATCTGTCTTTGGTTAAGATCTGAAGAGACTACTATCTGCTTAAAAAACTTAGGTTAAAAATGTGAAGTGTTAAAATACAATACTTCAGCAGCTGATGTCTCATTAAGTGTATGGTTTAAAACTCTTAAAAAGGACTTCTCAAGATTTTGTAGGACATTTTTGCCATCATTAAATGTGTTAAAATTACAACTGAGTTTCTTTATGTAAAGTAGAAGAGTAATTTAATAGCTGAAAAAACATTTTAAGATTCTTTAAGTACAGAATATTCAATCCTAATGCTGACATGTTCAGCAGTTTTAGTCCATGATAAATATGTGGAATAAGATCCTTATTGGATTTCAAGATACTGTCTATTGAAAGGTAAAATTTATCTGCTACTATTTATAGGCAAATGGAAGTTATTATGAAAATACATTTCAAACTCTTGATTTTGGGCGGTAGCCGTAGTTGGAGTAGTTCCTTAAGGTCCTTGGTTTTCATAGCTTTACTTTTGCCCAGATATAATTCATTGTTAAAAGTCACATCCTAGCAGCAAGTGTTGGGGGAGGAATGAAGAGCCTTCTGCCAGGGGACTGGACTTCAGGCTCTTGGACCTTGTGCAGGGGTGCACAAGGGCTGTCTTGCAGCAGTTCCTTCCTCCCTCTGCAGGCACTTTTCAGTCTTCCTCAGATCATACCTTTTAGGTGACAGCTTGATATCTTCATTCCCAAGATTTCTCGGAAATTCTTGCCTTGCTCTTGTCCAGAGCCTAAGCGGGACAGTTGTTCTTCTGATTCCAACACAAGTCTGGCTTGGGATGTTTCAAGTTGCCTCTATCCCAGGTGTGTCTTTCCTCCTTCTCACTGGGGTCCTTGTTTTTTCAGGCTGCTGCTGAGTGTAGATGTCATTTTAGAGATGTCATCTGAAGCTTTCAGGCCTGGTGAAGGAGAGCTTGCCTGCTATGTTTCAAAGCTTTTCCTCTGCACAGGGTATTCACTGAAGTTCTTTGAAAAAATTTTGTGTGTAACAAACATCTATTCACGAAGTCAATGAACTTTGGTGTCTTATTTCTATGTATAGCTTATGTGTAACAATAAACTTGAGGTAATATAATTTTTAACAGAGTTCTAAACAGGAAGACATCTGCTGTTTGTCTTTTAAGGCATACAAATTTATGTCTTTAAGGCATACTATTTTTATAGTCTTAAGAGAGCGTTAAAGCAGTGTGGGGTTTTTTTGTGCTGTTGCTTTTTGTTAAAAGATTTCATGCCAAATTCTCTTAAGGAGAGGCTTACCAATTGCATTGCTTTCTCTAAACAAAGGGTGGATAAAGCCTTCCTCTTGCTCATGTGACAGGCGATTCGGCATGGCTGTCTATTTATTCAGTCAGTCGAGGGTAAGGTAAAGAAATAAGGAATGGCCCTTAAAAGCCTGAACATTCTAATTTTTTTTTTTTCTTTGTGTAGAGTATACAAATTCTTACATTTAGAACACTTGCAGTGGTTGATCTAAATACATCGATTGTAGGTAAGAATAAATACATAAATGTAGGTAAGTTTGTGTAAACAGGTACCAGGAAAAGGTGTCTTATTGTACTGCTTTTTTTCTGCATTGAAGGTAACTTTCACCACACACCTTCAGCAGCTTCTTGAAAGGAACACTTTAGCTAAGATCAGGAAAAGCAGAGCATCTCACTTTGGATCTTACTTGGAGAAACAGAACCGGTCTGTCTCTGTCCCCTAGCCACTGGCCTTGCATTTTCTAGAAGAGCAAAAGTGTTCCAGGTCAGGAGCGTGTGTGAAACTGGAGCCTCTGCTCTCCTGCCAGGCTGTTCGAGGTACCGAGCTCTCGTGCTTCTTGGAGTGCGTGGATGAACTCAAAGTAGAAAATAAAAAGCAAGTGCTTCCTTCTGAGGTGTAATTCTTAGGGAAAAAAAAAATAAATCTGTAGGATAAAGAAACACACCCTTCAAACTAATGTTTCCTAAAGTTCTGTGTAGTTTATGGCAAGAAATAACTTTTTTCTGGTTCTGTAGTTAGCGAGTCCTCTAACGTCATTCTGCAGTAAGGATGTGGGTAAAACTCAGGTAAGAAGAATAGATGAATGTATGGAAGTACCGTTTAGTTGTCATAATGTTCCCCTAGCAATTTAAACAACGTGCGTGTCTAACAGCCTTTCTGGTTCTCTGTGAGGTACACTTCACAAATCTTTAAAAATATGATTGAAGCTTTCTTTGTCTTACTTCAGAACTATGTAATGAGTATGAGTACACGTGTTTTTTTCCCCCCTGTAATTAGTGAGCTCTACTTCAGCAAGAGAGACAAAATACTGTAGTAGATTGGGTACTGGACTGGAAACTAGGTCATGCACTTGCAATTATTAAATCTTACTCATTTAGTTTTCTTATCTGAAAAGGCAAGCAGTATTTGAGAAATGTTCAGGATGAAAACTAGTAAAGTACTTGGTCTTGTATAATTAGTCTTTTTACGTAGTGTTTTGCTGTGTTGTCTTTGTATTGCTGTAATCTAGTTTCTACTTACCATTTTCTTTCCTTGGTGGGGGAAATAACCTAGTTTTTGCAGTAACCAGTCAGCAGGCTGCTGTTTCTTTTTAAGTCACATCTAAGTAGATCCATGTCTCATCTGTATAGTCCTAACATATTTGACCATGTCCTTCTACCTTCTGCCATATTGCAATTACCAGCAGAGAGGGTATTAGTGGATGTGCAGTCTCCTGCATGTGCAGCTTCCTAGATCCATGGAAAACCATTAGGCAGGGCTGCAAATCATGGCCATGGCTGAATGCTGGGGGGAAAGGAAGATCTGAATAGGCAGGAAGAAATCATCCATCTGTGTAGCTAAACCTGCTCCTGGCTTCAAGCCATGCTGTGCCACATGCAGATTAGTTCCAATTAAATGAAGAGGAACTGACCCTTGGCTGCCTCCTCTAAGCCTCCTGGTCCTGGGCAGAATTGGTAGGAGTTGCATCCATTCCAGCTGAGTGGGGAGAAGAGGTGAGAAAGCATTTGGTATTTATCAGCTGAATGCCTGAGGAAGTTCAGGTCATTATGTCCTGCAAGAAAAGGTATTTCAACCTTCAGCTAACCACTACTCAGTAGTTTTTAACTCAGTGAAATTTCATTTCTTCAAGAGCTAGGATTTGTGTCTCCAGGACTTAAATTCATGTGCTGATGTGAATGAGGGCTGACTTTCCAAAGGTATATTTAGCTATCTGAAGACTTTGCTAGCTATTGGATAGGCAGAGGTGATACAAATTTGAAATAAACTTTCCCTACACTTAAGATTCTGATGTTGATTCCCCAGAGAAAATGTCCTGCACAGAAAATCTCTAAAGGATGAATAAAAATCCTGCTGTACCTTGTGTAGTGGAGCTGACTGTTGCCCTCAAAGATATATTTTTAAAATTTTCCTTTCTCAGATATGCTAAAAACAATGCACACGCATATCCTCTAAACAGAAGGAGCTGCATACAGGTTCTTTCCATATGTTATGACATTGTTAGAAATTAGGCTTCTGTAGTGTAAATACCCAGCAAGATAAGATTTTCCTTGAAAGATAACTTGATGAAGGTTTAACAATTAGTAAAATGAATCTAATTTAATGTCAAAATACTGAATTATATCTTAATCCTCCCATATTTTGGCACCATTTGTTTAAAAATAAAACTTATTTAAAATTAGATTTCTGTTTTCTACTATGGGATTTCAGCAGTGACCAGAAAGCCTACATGATGAATTACTGTCTGTGAACCTAATCCTGAAAATACTTAATTATGTAAGTAGGTACAGAAGGGTAATGCTTATCTGTCTGTGCTCCAAATTGACAGCAGTGCAGCTCTCAAAGTATACAGTGAAAAGCATTTTTTGGCTCTGAAAATACTTAGGTGCATCTATCTACTTAAATAGATAGAAATAATTTTTCAGATACTATGAGGAAACATGGCACATGCATAAAAGCCCCATTTATTTTGTACTGGCCTCTTACACTTCATTACTTTACAGAGCAATAATGCAGTGGTTAAACATACAGCTGTAGAAAACAATCTGGATCTGTTATGGTGAATCTGCTCTGGATTCTGTGAATCTGTTATCCTCAGCAAATCTCATCAACAATAATAATAAAACCCTCATTAATCTCATTTTGTTACTATGGGTGTTAGAATTCAGATACTAGCACTGTGAGAAATCCATCTTTGGTTGAATGTGGTATGACAAACAGGAATTTTCCTTACCTTTTCTGCCCTTTCTTGGGTTGACAAGATATGTTGTTATAGGCAAATGAATTTCTGTTGATGCCACCAAATACATGTTTGCAGGATCAGAACCTGTTCTAGCTGGAAACTCTTCTTTTGAGTCACAGGGCAAATAAAGCCTCAGCCTCTCTAGATCATGTATGCTGCTGTTCCACCCTGCCTTGAAATGAGTAGTTAAAGGAAAATGCAAGTTAACGATTGAGTGGTTTTGTCAGATGTGGCATATGGGACTGAAGTATTCAGAGTAATCACAACAGCATGTCCTGGGTTTTAAAAGAATACCTTCTAAACAAAATTACTCCCCTGCCTGTAGTTTTCCATGCTAAGAAACTTGCAAAGAGAGTATTTTTATAAGCCTTTTCCATGATTTAACATACCCAATTTAGTCTGTGCTCTGACATTTTATCTGTCTAGTACGTGTTGTCAAAGCATGTTAGTTTAATTTTAGGGAACAATATTTTAGGGTGTGTGTTTATTGCACTACAGTTGGCCTATCTCAATATGCCTTTCCAGTGCTTTGGCCCAGATTCAGCTGGCTTACACAGATGTGTGAAACCAGTATGTGTTCATTTTTTTTCCCCTGCGTGACTCAAAGAGTAACGTCAGCAACAATAATAATACAAACCAATTGAAATAAAGGTACCTGGCATTCCTCAACATGAAGTTACTTGTTTTCAGTGTCTGGTGCTAAAAACTGTGATGCTTCTCAAAATGATCCTTTTTTCCTAAAACTACAAAGATCACCATCTGAATGCTGCTTAGTGAAAGGAGCTTGTAATATCATCATGGGCAATGTAGGTGGAATATTGTTAGAAAACCATAGGGTAATTCCTGTTGGAAGGCATCTAGTCCAACCTCCTACTCAAAGCAGGGTCAGATATGGAGAGAGAGAACCAGTTGCTCAGGGCTATATCCTGCCAGGTCTTGAAAACCCTCTAAGGACAGAGACTATACAGATTCTCTGGGCAACCTATGTATGTGTTTGTGCTCATGGAAGGATCTTTTTTTTTTCCTCATATCCAGTCTAAGCCACTTGTTTTATCTTATGCCTGTTATCTGTTGTCCTTCTGCTGGGTACTGCTGTGAAGAGCCTGGCTCTGTCAGCTAGATAGCCTCAGCATAGGTGCTGGAAGGCTGCTATCAGGTCCCCCCAAAACATTCTTTTCTCCAGGATGAACAAGCTCAGTTCCCTAATTGGGGATGTGCTTCAGCTCTGATTGTCTTCGTGGCCCTTTACTGAACTAACTCAAGCTTATTGAACTCTTTCTTGTATTGGGGACACAAAGTCGTACTCTGTCATAACTGCAGTCTAATGAGTGCCAAGTGGTATGATAATTTTAATCACCCAGTATCTCCTATGTAATCCTTGACACTCTCCAGTAATTTCCTGAATTGCTTGTGTCCTGTCATGTTGCTCTTCCAGCAGAAGTGAAGGAGATTAAAGTCTACTATAAGAACAGGGTCTGTGATCTGGGGACAAAGAACAAGGACAGTTTGTCAGCCTGATACTTGGTTATTATTGTCAGTATAGACACATGTAGATCTCTGCAGTCAAGAGGTTTCAGTTATTCATCTAAGCATTTATATTCTCCCTATATAAATACAGGACAAGGAAATATCTGCGTACACAGCACATGTGCATGATCTCCCTGTCAAACTCATACATTCTGTTGAATACAAGTCTCTCGGCAATATTGTACAAAAAATTAGAAGCTATTGTGTCTCTGGTTCTGCTGCTATCTGTGGAATTTTCAAAGAGCTATCAACACTTCTGTAAAGGAAATACAGTGCAATACAGTGAAATGCAGAAGCTGGGAAATATTTCTTCAGGCAAACCCAAGGTAGTTCTTTCTCTTTAGAGCTTCATTCTCTTGCAGGGAAAAGGTCTAGCAGAGCATCTGGTCCAGCTTTTTGCCCGAAGTGTGGACAACTTCATGATACTGCAACGTGTGTGAATGGAATGAAACCAGATCAAATGGAGGCTGGTGGACTTAGAGCTTATAGGAAATTCGGATGCCTGTATACTTTTACCTTTAGGTTCCTGGGTAAAGCTTGCCCCATTGCACTGAAACTGTGCTGAATGTGCCATCTACTTCAGTCAAGTTTTAAAGCAACCTCCACAGCATTGACTAGCTAACTGACCACGTTTCGTGTTGTGGTCTTAGCCTGCTCAAACAGGGGGGAGCTCCAATAGGCTCAGTAATCTCGACAGCTGGAGAAGAACCTCATCTTCTAGAGCTGTGCTAGCCATGGAGCTTACAAGAGATAAGAATAAACCATAAAGTTTGGCTAACGATGAAGAAGATATATTGGGTCTGCACCACCTAATCAATGATAATGGAGAAGAAATAGCACAAAACATCTTGGTGAGTCAGAATCTCTGCTGATCAAGAACTTTTTTTTAGGGAGAAAGCCAAAATCTGATGCTGTTGCTCCTCTTGGAATTACAGGCTGTTTTTTTCAATTTGCAGTTGTTCTGAGCCATGTGTAATTCTTTATGACTGCACAATTCAGAATTATTTAATCATATTATTCTTGCTTATGTTAACGTGTCAGTGGAAATATAACAAGTACACCGTTAAAAAGAATGTGATGTGTTTCTCTTTACTCTGTTGAAGAGAAAAACAAAGCACTTGCAGTACCCCGTGCTCATGTTACAGTAGCTTCCACACCAATCTCTTACGTCTTAATTAAAGTAATGCACTTACAAAAGTAGATTTGCAAACTTTGCCCTTTATGGCCTGTGTTTTCAATAGCAAATAGTGTTGATCTGTAGACCAGATGCTCACATTATACAATGTAAAGGATTTTTTTAGGAGAGCCTGAGGCTGGAGCTATTGGAAATGTTTTTGGGGAGGTGGATTTTAAAAATATTTTTTAGGTTTGTTTGTCTGGTAGGGAGCAGAAGATATGGTTTTTTTTTAAATTATATTTTTTTTTTACTTTTGGGGTAACTGTAGTCTGATCCTATGGACTGAATGCCTACTTACAGCTGAGGCATATTAGGGGAACTCCTGGAACATACCTTCTAATTACTTTTTATCCAAAAAGAATTCACTTCAAGTGCTCTGAGACTGTTCCGCAATATGCGCCAAATACAGTGAGTGGTGACAATCAGGAAACTTCATTCAAAAGCCTGCATTCCATTCAAACAAAAACCCTAATCTGCGTGCGCCATGTATAGATCATTAAGAAATAAGGGATTCAAAACCCTTAATTGCCAGGGCTTAAGTGTTCTATAGGTCCCAACAGCTTTTAGTGCAGTGGACGTGTTTCATAAGATGTTTTAAATGTATATAGATATATGCTATGGCTTAAAACCATGCAAGAGAAGACAATAGCCTTTCTGAGAATTTCAATTGTTTATCGGACTGAATATATGAAGCGGCTGTGGCTCAAAGTTAGTGCTGATTTACTGCTTTTTTTTCCGCTTGAGCAACCATCCTTCTCATAACAAAGAAGTGAGAGAATTTCGCCTATAAATACATATGATCCATGAGATTAGATGTGCCAAAATGCAGGCAGCGCTTTCCTGGGAGTGTCCTGTCATTTCCCTTTCAAGCTGTCATCTGCTCCAGTTGAGTGAATTGTTAAAGCTAGCAAAGGCAACTTAAAATGCTGCTGGCTAGCTACCTACAGGTAGTTTGCTGTAGTTGAGAGAAATACATTATTTATAGAATGAAACAGTGAAAAAAATGACATCTAGACCTCCCTGTGTACAACATGCTTTTGTGTCCTTCCAACTAAACACAGAAATAGATTAGGGAAAACTGTCTCGGTCGGGAGTGGTTCTTCCTCTGTATGAGAGGACAGGAAGATTGGGTCTAGTTCTTAAGAGCCATCCAAAAGTTTTGCACTCTGAGTCAAACTGATGAAAGTATTTCTGCTGCACTTGCTTTAGCTGATGTTCTAGAAATTAACTGGGGTCCAATGCATAGCTACATTGAATCCTGAGGATCCAGAACTGGTTTAGAGATCGGTGGTGCCAGCGATCCCTCCTGTATTTCTTCTCAGCTTCAAGAAAAGCAGAGCTGGCTGTTCTCTTTCCTTCCTGACAAAAGTTTTTGTGTGCTGTGTGTACTAAGCCCTTAGCACGCATGTTTTCAGCTTCCTTTCTTTGGCTTTTATCTAATCACTTTGGATAGTCTTTGGATGGGTAGTCTTTGGATCAATGTGTTTTGTGCTTACTCCAACCATATTTGGATGGAAAAAAACAAAGGAGAATTACATATGGTAACATATAGTAACAAAGCATAATGCTGAAATTTCCTGCAGCTGTTAGTACTGTTGGATGGCTACTGCTATCTTCCTGTGTAATATCTTAATAATGTACTATTTTATATGAGATATTAAAAAGAATAATATAACTGACTGCCTGTATCTTGTTAAGCTAGTAGAATCTTGTTATGAGGTATCGCTCGCTATTGCTTAGTGCCAGTTAAGATGCAAACAGTTGCATCTGAGCTAGAGTTCAAGTAGGGGAGATTCTCCCAGCCTCACTCACCCATAGCTGAGCTGCTAGCAGGATGCTCGTGTGTCTGCAGCTCCGCATGCTGGCAGGCACGTACATCATTTAAATTCCCAAACTTCACTAGCTTTGAAAAAGGTTTGCAGCCCCTCCTATTTATACATTTTTCTGCATGTTCATTCAAGGCACAAAATCCAAGGAAGAAAGGATCATTAGAGCTTGTTTTAGCACAATGTGGAAGTGAAGAACAAAGAATCAACTATTCAGGTAAAGCATCTTCTGATAGCCTATGAGACCATCTGTGGGCCAGCTTTTCCATGGATTCTCCTAGAAAGTACTGGAAAGGACATGCAACAGTATTTGTGTTCATTAATGTCAGTGATGTATCCCCATTTTTAAATTTTTGTTCTCGGATGTGTGGATACCAGGATAAAACTCCTTCCAGAGTTAAAAAATCCTATATAGGAATATTACCTGGAAAATTGTTTTTGGATGGTTATGTAAATCTTTCTGGTGGCTAGACATTAACCCCTGACAAAATTAAAAGGTTTGTTTATAGGATATAGAGCAGGTCTGGAGAGGAGTTATGAGGTAGATTTCAAAAACAAGGCAGAATTCAAACTCTGTACATCAGCATTCCTAATGTGTCACAGACTGGAAGTGTTCCAGAATGTTT
Source organism: Eurystomus gularis (assembly GCA_013400335.1). Classification (NCBI taxonomy): domain Eukaryota; kingdom Metazoa; phylum Chordata; class Aves; order Coraciiformes; family Coraciidae; genus Eurystomus; species Eurystomus gularis. The sequence continues at coordinate 43,343 of VZZY01009391.1, forward strand.
TCTTACTGCAAGAGTAGTTATGTTTTCTCTTGTATTTCTACAAAAGAAAGTTGATGAAGTGCATGCAAGAATCACCTCATTCAAGGAACTGGAACGCTTCAGGTTTTGTAAATATGTTCCACTTGGAAAGTGTCTTGACTGATGATCTGTTTCCCCTCCCCTGCTTCAGAAATGGCCTGTGTGACCTTGCTATCTGCGCTCCTGCAGCAAGGAGAATAACAGTGCTTTTAATTTCAGTCATGGTACTGCATTAACCAGGGTTATATAATAGTTTCCATTTCATTTGGTACAAATCTTGTTACAAATGAGTGATCAGATTGGAGCAGTTTTTGGTGTGTTTATGTGTTTAAAGGACTGCACGCACACACTGTTCGGCAGAAACAAACTACCCAAACCAAAATTATTTAACCAGACATACCGGTTGTTTTTTTTTTAATGGCAATGATGTGAACAATTGCTCTTGAAAGGTCTCTCGCAGGGAGGGATGGGTGGTGATTTTGTGGAGGGCTGTAACAGAGCCTCTGCTGATGCGGCCGTGTTGGTAGAGCCCTCTCATGGAGATGGGATGTATGTCTGTTGGAGGAAGTTTCTTGTCAGCATAGTTTTGCTGCTGTCTTAGGCAACATGAACTGATCTTCCAGAAGCATTCTTCTGCTGGCACGTACGTCAGGGCTGTTGCTCACATAACTACTTGGCTTGAGTTTGTGACTTCCTCCATGTGATCCAGCCTGACACAACCGCCTCTGTTGGCTTAGTGTGGAGTAGTCTTATGCCGGAGAAGAGCATGCATAGAGCTCCTCCAGGTCTTGGTATCTGCAGACCTCAAGCTGAAACAGTGTGAGAAAGTGGGTTCTCTCCCTCCTTGCATTGCTGAAGCATCTTACTGTCTGTAGTGTTTAAAAAAATATGAATTTTTGAAAAATTCTCAAATAGTGTTCTATATGCAGATAAAAACGATACCTTCTGGAATTAATCTCTTTAGTGTACCTTAGAAATAGATATTAATCAGTTAACAGATACTGTAGGGAATTATTGTTGAACTGTGAAAAATCCAGCTGTTCAAAACCGAGTATTTGTGGTTTTGATGATCCTCTTAGAATCAGTGTAGTTTAATGTTGCTGCAACGTCTACTGGCTTTTTTTGTGTTTCTTTTTTTAGTAAGAATTGTCTAAGGGTGAGAATTGACCTAAAAGAATCCCTCCAGCAATGTGTTTCTTGACAAGGTTGGACTTCAGAATTTGTTTCTAACTTGCCAAATAGTGTAAGATGAGTAAACACAGTAGAAATAATAATAATAATAATAATAAATGTGTCTGTCTCTAATTATCTGTGCTATGCTGAAACAAAAAGGCCACGTTGGTGCTATAAATATTTCTATGATCTAACTTAGAAGCAATATTAATTGTGTTTATGACTGTCCAAAGAAGAAGATGACTATCTTTCAGCCATTCATCATTCACATTAAACCATGGATAAAATGAGATTGTTAATTAGAGAAAGTGAGATTAGATTAATCTTTCCACCTTTCTAGCTTTCTCAGCTAGAAGTTCCCCATGGAAATCCAGTAGATTCTACTACAAAAATTGGGCTTAAAATGAAAAAGTTTGTTTCAAGTAGACACAGAAAAGCTGCTAGTACATTAGTAGATATTTACTATGCTTTCTTTGGTTGCAAGGAGTATTCACCCCTTGAAGAGAGAAACAAATTGGCTGCTGGAGTCTGTCCAGAAGAAGATTAAGTAAGAAAAAGAAGTATTTGTTACAACCTCTTACTCATTTTCTAAAATGAAAATGTGAAATAAATACAATTGTCCTTGGAGAAATATTTCTGTAACATTTTTGTTTGTTTGCCTTTTTGAAGAATTATTATAAATTGATACTTTCAATTTCTAAAAACCTGTATTTAGAAAAAATACAAACCCCAAACAAAAAAACCCCTCATGATCCAGAAAATCCTGTCAAGGACAACAGGGGAGTAGAGGTTAGAGGAAGGTTGGACCCAGTCCAGGGAAGATAAGGAGAGAAAACAAGTCTCAACAAAATGAGAAAAGCCTGCAAAGAGAAAATGAACATTATCCTTCTTATTTATTATTAGATAAAAAAGAGTAAATGACTATTTTGGGAGACCACACAGATTCTAAGAAACTAAAAGAATGCTCAACACCCAAAATAAAAAAGAGGAAAGGGTTTAGAGGCGGCATGTTAAGAATGGCTGTGTAGGAATTTGGTTTTCTAAAGATTTTAATTTATTATAAATAGTATAAAAACTTTGCTGTTAGATGAAGAACTGGTAATACTTATTTCTTAGTGCAAGAAAATGTAAGCTACAGTTTCACAGGGTTCCTGGCTGAAAATATACTTGCTGGTGATCCTGACTGAGACTCTCACCTTAGTATCCCAGTGGAGTAAATTACACATGGCTTGTGTACTTGTGACTTTTACTTGTATGAGAGGAGACTTAGAAGCAATGTCAAGAGGTACTTAGTTCAGGCCACTGCTTTTATGCTCTACTTGAATTCAAGTTTTCTGTTCCACTGGGAACTAGAAAAAAATTACTATTTCAGTTAATGAAATATTGTATTATATATGCCTGTTAGAATAAGCGTATGTAGGGCATGTGAACTGTGGCCCCTTAAAATTGCCTAATGTTGGTATGTGGGCTATAAGGCATCCAATTTTGAAGAAAGCTCAGGATGTATTTTAGTGGTTTCCTCTCTTTAGAAGAAAATAAAGCAGAAAAAACGAAGCATAGAAACCAGTTTAGACCTGCTCCCTCTCCAGTGATAATTATCAAATAGTGCTAACCTAAGCAGATATTACCAATTTCTGGTCTGCCATTTCAGAGCATAGCATGCGGTTGGGTTTGTGGGGCAGTGGAGGAGGAGAAGGGGGCTTTGATAATAGTGTGATTTTTGTTACTTGGATTCTGTTTTATCCAAGCTGCCTGAAGTATTATTTATGTTATTTAGCAATTCATTTCTTTATTTAAAAAAAAAACACCCTAAAGTCAGACCATAGATCTAAAATCAGTTCAAATGTGTGGGAAGCTTATGGAAAGCAAAGAGCAGAAAGAAATAAGTGTTATTTCTTAAACTGAATAAACAACAGTGACCTTTATAGTACTGTTGTGTATTTGCCTGAAGAGAAGTGTGTGGAAAGATACCTAATTGTCTAGATAAAAGTTTTGCTTTAATGGGTTAGAAAGAATGCTGAAATCTTTGGGATTTTGTTGGTGGACTTCTGCCAATGTTGTGTATTTTCATGCAATGTTCATCTGAAACAAACAAACAAACAAAACTGTTTTATTTCTGGAAGACCATGGATTTCCCATAATGTAGAATTTCTCTTAGAAAGAGGTAAGTTGACAGGTTTTGGGTTTTGAACAGGCAGATTTCCTTAACAGTGTAACTGATAGCAAAGAATGAAAAGGCATTTAAACTTAACACAGTTGTGAGTCTGAGGTCCACTGGGAAAGAAAATGGGAAGAAGGACAGAGCTATGTAAGCCCAGGCAAGAGATTCTCCTGACCTACTTTTAAGTAACAGATCTTAAACATGGTGGTCACTGACACTTGGCAGACATTAGATACCGTAGCGTGATAGATAATGACCTAAACAAAAGCTTTGGGATTTAATTACTATAAAACTGAATTTTCCTTTTGTTGTTTGTACTAGACGATGTTTCTTCTTTGGCAAATTGGGGTTTTTGCGGAGGAAGTTACATCGTTCAAGAATATGTCTGTATGTATAACAGAATAAATGTTGTGGATTCTGTGCACACAAATCCAGAATTTTCTAATTATCCATGTTTCTTGGAGTTGCATATGTACCTTTCACAACTTGTGTCCCTACTTTAGAATGTGAAAGGTTAGAAATCTCTAAATGCTGCTTAGCTCATACTTGCACATGTGGGAGAAATTAGAGTATCTAGTAGGGGTTTTAAAATTGTTTTCTATCGTACTAATAATAGACTTGTTTAAGCCTTTAAACAAAAGCATTCATATTGCAGAGGACTAGTAAATAGTTCTGGTTCAACACAGTAATTTAAAAATTCCAGCTTTAAAGACTTGCCAAGCTGGGAGATGCTTTCCCAGTGAATGATGTGTTTTGTGTACCTGCTTTGTTTGAGGGACCCTCCTATTCTCCTCTGAGTGATTTGTAATCCCCTCTGAAAGCCAACTGGGATTCAGGAATCATCCTTGTGAGCTTCCAGTGGGATAGTGCAACGTATCAGAAATGTGTCTGCGGTGCCTTTTCAGAAGTAGCTTTCCCACACTGATAAATCAGGGATGCTGCCCTTGGGCCTGGTCAGTAGATATGCTTTGTGCTGCCCAGTGGAAGAGGGGAGTGTTGTCATTAAATTGTTTCAGTTCCTTGTGATGGAAGGTCAACCTGGAAGGGTGCTTGTAGGTGTAAAATGAAAGTTGTACACGAATATGTATTCTATCAAGATATGTGACAGAAGTTTAGAGGTGGTGAGAGCTGGTGAACTTTGAACTTAGATCATGATTATTAGACGGAAACAAGTAACTTGGCCAAGGCCATTAATTCCAGTACTTGTGAATGTCCGTCATTCACATCATATAAGCGCTCATTCACCAGGTTAGTTTTTCAGTGCTCCTGGAGAGCCCTCCTCTCTCTCCAATGCAGTGCCCATCCCCTGTGCTGTTGAGGCTGCCCACCCCTGCCTGGGGAAGGAAACGTTACCTTTTGCAGTGCGATTTAAGCTTTCTATCCAGACATAATTTGGAGCAAACAGCAAAGTAAGATACTTTGTGTGTTTTCTGTGAAACAGGTTGCAGCAGCTAAAAGCTCTTTTGGCACAATTGCTTGCAGCACCTATTTTTTCATTCTTGTGTTCTTCTGAGGTTTCTTCAGCCTTCTTCAGCCTTCATGTTTGCATTCATGCCTATTCCCTGATCCTCATGTTTCCATGCACAGGTTAACTTTCTCTGTATTGTCCGTGACTCCTACCTTTAAGCTCTCTTTCAGCTGTCCGTAGAAGATGAATCCTGTTACCGTTTCACTTGCTTAGCTGACTTTTCATTCCCTATCTGCGTGGGCCTTCTGCTTAACTTTTCCATTTCCATTGCTTTCAGTCACATCATTTCAGTGCTGCAGCTCTTTCTCCGCATTCTGTTGTGCTCTTTCAGCAGCTCCCAGCAACTCCTTACTGTGCCTTTCCTGTTTTTATGTTTTTCTAGAGAAGTCAGCTACTTCTTTTGGCTGTGGTGAGAGGCAGATGGATGTAACTAAACTGGATCTGTGTCCGCAGGAAGGCTACTGCCTTCATGGTATTAAACATTGCTTCCTGTGAGCAGTGGGTTTTTTACTATAAAGAAACCAGTTTTTCTCATGAATCTTGTAAACAGATCCTAAACTTCAATCTATGTAAATCACATTTCCTACTAGAAAAATAAGCTGTCGTTGGAAAATTTTGCATGTTATAGCTTAGACATATGGTCTTATTTTGAGTGCCAGTACTGATGACAGAAATCTGTTCCTTTCAATGACTGCTTTGCTATACTGAGAAACTTAAAACTGACGCTTCTGTACAACACCAGAAACTACTTTTGAGATCAGACCTGTTGGAGAAGAAGAGCCAGACTAGTTCTTTTTGAAACCAGCCATGCTGGTTTGGAAGATTGCCACTCCCCTTCAGGCAGCAAGTGGTGGTATGTTTAGCAAAACAGTTAGGACCAATGGTGAAATAACAAAATATTTTTAAATTGTCATCAAGCTCCAGGTACCTAGTCATTAAGAGTGATTGTGAGCATTTGAAGGCCCCTATACCTTTATGGTAAATGGTCCAAATAGTGTCTGGCTGTATTAGTACAGTATAGGTAGTCAAGGTACAGACTACCACCATGAACATGGTCCACTTTGCTGTTTAAATTTTCTCCTATAGGCTGTCTAAAACCCCAGAAAGGCAGTTTGGGTGACTGAAGCTAAAGGGCAAATTTTTATGCTCTTTGAAACACTTCTGGTTCAATTTATTTTTGCTCTTTGAAACACTTTTAGTTCCATTTGTTTCGGTGTTTGAATTGAGAAAATAAGTATGTGTATTTTGTTGTTTAATTTTGTGAGCCTTTTTATTGTGGTCCTTTCATCTGTTAGAGGGAAAGCTTGACACTCAGAAGGGGAAAATTTTGCTTTGATCTCAAAATGTGTCTATGTTGGGATTTTTTGTTTCTGTTTTTTTTTCTTACCTCCCTATTTCTTGCCCTTGAAGACAGTGCAGGTCATTAACATGCTCACACTGGAGTTCCCATAATAGTGTGCAACAAATACATTTGAAGATTCTCTGCTGCCAGACTGGAAAGAAGATAGACACTCAAATATATCTAGAAATAGTCAAACTAATAAAATCCCCACTTGTGGCTTCAGTTGCATTGTGTGCACGAGATGAACTAGAATTACAGTGTACTTCTGTACTGTGCTTTCCTTCTCTTCATCATCTGGTCTTCTAACCATTGGGTACCTTGTGAACATTAAACTTTATTTAATAAGGATGGCAAAGAGGGGGCTGCACTTTTCATGTCAAGCAACCAAACCCTCAAAAGCTTTGCATAACAATGTCCAGAAAGGTTATGCACCCCAAAGGAAGCTTTCTTTTGAGTGTTCAGGGCGTATAAGGCTGGAAGTGATGCTTGCTCAGGTCCTGTGGATCTGCTGTGTCATGGTTTTCAGCTAGGACTGCAGTAGAGAGGATTGCTTTTTTTATATAGCCCTTGTTGTTTGTGGGCCTTTAATTTCCATCTTCTGTGATGAGTAATGAGAATATGCCATTTGAACTTTAGGAACTAAGAAGGTAAGTTTAGTGTGCTAATTTGTAATATGGAGGTTAATAAAGAAATAGAACACAAATGTCTTTCTGTGTTGGTTTCGTTACTGTGTTTTTTGTTCAATTTTGTTTGAAAGGGACTTAATTTTGGTGTTACCGATCTGGTTCATGTTACTGTGTATTGTTGAAATGGTTCAAGAAGTGAAGAGACTTTTTTTTTGTAGCTAACTGGTTGTGGAACTGATGGAAATTGATGATCCTTGATCTTTCTTAGCCTAAGTAGGTCTCTAACTGTTGCCCAAAATATGTGTCAAATAGGTATCTTAAGCCTGAGGACCCCATGTTAGACTTAATGAATCCTGTAAGGGGTGTTTTGTTAGACCCATCACATCTTATATTTTGCCTTCATTGCATAGATTATTTTTTTAAAATGTCTTCACTGTTAGCCTAAAAATGTGTTTTACCAGTTTATCTCAAAACTACGTCCTCTTCTGTGTTACCTATTGCTCTGTACTGTATTGTGTAGACACCGTGTTTATAGGTCTGCTAGCTCAGTGAGTCCAGAACAAGCTTACATCGAGGGCAGTGGTTAATGCCAGCTCCAGATTCATCAGATTTAAACAAGGTATTTGTTCTCTTATTGTACAAGTGATGGATCTGGCAACATAGATTTCCTTTAGGAAAAGTGTCAGTCATGCAGCTAGAAAAAGATTCTCATGGGGCTGCATAATTAGATACTAGAAAATGTGAAAAGTGGGAATAGAGGGCAACACTTTCTTCAGGTTCAATCAAATATGCTTTTTTTTAATGGTTAATGCCAGGATATGTTTTTCAATGTCAACATAGGAAATTGTTTTCATAAGATTATTTGTTTTCTGTTTTTTTTTTCTGTTTTGTTTTTGTTTTCATGTTTTAGATTTGAGTTTCTGTGAGTGGCACAGATGGATAAAAGGGCGAGTAAATCCTTGGTTTGCTTTGAAAACGGTAGCAACTTGAAATGAATAGGGTCTGCTGGGAGGGGATTCTTGGCATTTTTCTCACTTTCACAAATTTTCTTTCAGGTAGAACTCTCATGTGCCTGATAGCAAATTCAGATGGTTTTATATTGGCTGGTTTCCTTAACTACCATTCAGATTTTATTTCCATAGTATTCACTTTTCTTTAATATTTGCTTTGATGAGTCTAGCTCTTTGGAAAGCAGTCAAATAAAAAGAAAAGTGATATACCCCATATTATCAGAGCTTTTTCAGGGATTTATTTTGGTCTGATCTTTTCTATGCAGATCCTAAGCAGATACAATTGATACACAGCTTGTATCTTGGCAAAAGCAGAGCTGTATGAATCCATCTGGTATGGCATTTTTAAATGAAATTGTTCTGCCATTAGGCGAAATCTTACTTCCATCAACTAACTTTTTCCATACTCTGGAAAGCTGTTGTGCATGACTTTGCTTTCTGTCTATAACTGGTTAAAGGACAGATTTAGGTAACAAAATCACAGCTTGCACTAAGACTGTATACTCACTGTATTTTATTTTTCCTGTTGAGTTTATGTTTTAAGACTTTGCTTTCTTAGTCAATGTGGTCCTTGATTTTATTTTTCTCCTGCCTTAAATTAAAGGGATAGAATCAAACAAAACTGAGGCAAGGTTCAGATAAGCTTATCATTTTCAGAAAGATGTATAACTGTATGACAAAGTTATGTTCACCCTTCTATCCCTTAGCTACTATTTCAGAAGGTGTGATAATTTTTGCCTGTGGTTCTAGTATTGAGTGTGGATACTGATGGCTGCTCTGAGTGTTTAAGAATTCAAAATGGAAAAAAGGCCCTGTGATGAAACAGGTGATTCATTGCTACATACTGAGCAAAACTAACAGGCAATGTACATAACGAGAAGAAAGTTGTTGATTATATATACATTCTTTCACTATGTATGCAAGGTTTGGGGGGGGGGGGGGGGGGGGGGGGGGGGGGGGGGGGGGGGGCTGCAGAGGTGGCTTCTGTGAGAAGATGCCAGAAGCTTCACCCATGTCTGACAGAGCCAGTTCCAGCCAGCTCCAAGACAGACTCGCCGCTGGCCAAGCCGAGCCCATCAGCAATGGTAACACCTCTGTGATAACATATTTAAGAAGGGGATAAAGTCGCTGGGAAACAAATAGCAGCCAGAGGAGAGAGGAGTGAGAATATGTGAGAGAAACAACTCTGCAGACACCAAGGTCAGTGAAGAAGGAGAGGGAGGAGGTGCTCCAGGCACTGAGCAAAGATTCCCCTGCAGCCCATGGTGAAGACAGTGGTGAGGCAGGCTGTCCCCCTGCAGGCCATGGAGATTAATAGTGGAGCAGATATCCACCTGCAATTTGTGGAGTACCCCATGATGGAGCAGGTGGATGCCCAAAAGAGGCTGTGACTCTGTGGGAAGCCCATGAGTAGACTCCTGGTAGGACCTGTGGACCCATGGAGCGAAGAAGCCCATGCTGAAGCAGGTTTGCTATCAGGAGTTGTCACTCTGTGGGGGACCCTCACTTGAGCACCCTGTTCTTGGAGGACTACACCCTGTGGAAGAGACCAATTCTGGAGCAGTTCATGGAGGACTGTCTCCCTTGGGAGGTATTCATGTTGGAGAAATTCGTGGAGGACTCTCTCCCATGGTAGGGACTCCATGCTGGAGCAGGAGAAGAGTGTGAGGAGTCCTCCCCCTAAGGAGGAGGGAGCAGCAGAAACGACATGTGATGAACTGACCACAAGCCCCATTCCCTGTTCCCCTGTGCCACCTGGGTGGAGGAGGTAGAGAAATCCAGGGTAAAGTTGAGCCCAGGAAGAAGGGAGGGATGGGGGAAGGTATTTTTTAGATTTGTTCTTATTTCTCATTTTATTACTCTGAATTGATTGGTAATAAATTAAATTATTTCCCCTATGCTGAGTCTGCTTTGCCCATGATGGTAATTGCTGAGTGATCTCTCCCTGTCCTATCTTGACCCATGAACCTGTCATTGTATTTTCTCTCCCCTGTCCAGCTGAGGAGGAGAGTGATAGCGCAGCTTCGGTGGGCACCTGATGTCCAGCCAGGGTCAACCCACCACACACTGAGTTTTGGTATTATTGACAATGAAGCATGCAAATGTAGGACTACTGCCAAAAGAAATAAAATGGAAAGGTTTTTGTTATATTTATGTTGGTTATATGTATATAAGAATTTCTTGCTTTGAAACAGGATTGTTTCATTATTGAATGCTTTGATATATGCGTGGTCAAAATCCTTTGAGGCCCTTGGTGATGCACCTTTTCAGAGGTGTTAGGGATGGGTCCATTATCTGAAGAAAAGTTGTTTGAGTTTTTTTTCCTTAACATTTGAGTTCTTGACTACAAAAGCCATCTGGCTTTATACTTACACTATATTCCACTGTGTAAAGGAAAAAGAGTGGTAGGATAGTCCCCAAAATTTCATAAATCTCTCAAGGATTCAGTATTTGGCACAGGTTTATAGTGAAGTTTAGGGCGAATTTTTTTTTTTTCATTAAACATGATAAAAACATTCACAGTTAATATTCACATAGATTTCTTTTTTACATTCTTGAATAGCCATCTGATGTAGTCTGGAAAATAAGGGTCGAGGCCATGGAAATCAAATGGCAATTTAGGTAATATAAGTCTGTCTAGCATAGTTTATCAGATAGTAAAGTATGATGACCTGGTAATATAATCTTTCACCATATTTTTTATTAATTCTATATTAAGCCAATTAAGTGTCTAACATTTCTACTTACTGAAGAAAGCAGTGCAATTTAATGTTTGCAGTTATTACATTGAAAAAGAGATAAATTAATGGCTGCACAATGCTGATCCAAATATAGCTGGTTAAACTGTAAGGCCAGAGTTCTGCAGGTTGCAAGGTCTGGCTGGTTGCTTGAACTTAAGGTGTCAGGATGTCAGTGTAATTCAACTGTTAGTAGAGGGGTTCCCTACTACAGCTGCATACTGTATAATTAATTTCTTACATTCTTTCCAAGGCCTGAGAAGGAGGGAGGAAAAAGTTGCTTTTAGAGTGGCAGCATCAATAAATTCTGAGGACTCTGAAAGAAGGAAGCAAAAGATTGGTGATTACAGGTGCAAGGAAGGGTCTTCAGCTCTACATATGGACTTTTATGTTTTTTGAAGTAGAAACTGCAATGTTGTTGATAGCCCTGTACATTTCCCAATACTGTTAAATACATAGTGTCTGTAAGGGAAATACATCTGTCTGTGGATGGCTCCTTTAGAGATTAGGATACTTTGGTTGCTTAAGAGCTATTCCCTCATTTTCCTAGTCTCCAAGGCTGAACTGCTTACTTACAATTTATTTGCATTTTTAGAGTAAGTGATGTTGCGCTCATGCTTATACCAGAAATCAGTTGTACCTACATTTTTTTTTGTAGTTTTTGGTATGTGATGTTAGCTTTCCACATGTATGTCACTGGTGCCACCCATTGCTGCTAGTGAGTTGCATAGCCTGGATATACCCAGGAGTCATGTTTCACATGATGGAAGTTCCAGCAAGAAAGCGTCAATGTTGCACCTAGTTCAGTCCAATTCAGTACTGGAATCAGTAAAATAAGTCGTCTAGGTTGTATAGAAAACACATCTTACTTTAAGAGGCTGGGTACCAGTTTGATGGGACTTTTATAGAAATCTTGGTTACCAAGTATATAGTTGGATAATAGAAGTAAAACATGCCTTGGCACTGCATAATATTTTTATTGCAAGAATAAATCAGTTTAAAGAAAAGCTGACAACTTTATTTTGCTATAAGTAGGAATTTGGGGTTGGATACGTTGGGAAGGTTCCTAGTGGAGTCTTGGATCTGTTATTGACTAGAAATAATGTAGACTAGGGCTCAGTTTACAGATTAAGACATCTAAACTTTGGCATATGAATAGGAACTTAGATACTTAGGCACACTGTAGATTTTACAGCCATTTTATATACACTAAGGTGTCTGAGAAATCTTCATGGAGATGACACACATGACACAGGACCTGTGCTTCTGGAGTGGTGTCTGGAGGCCAGTCATCTCAAATGTATTCAGGCACTGTCCCGCAAATGCCTATACTTCAAAGTGAGCTAAATCATAGCAGTTAGGCTCAATTGATTTTTATTGCCTCAATTTCTTTTGACTATAATGGATTGAAGTTTAGATACCTTACATCTTCTGTAGACACCTCAGTTTAGGTGTCTGATCTGGGAGCTGAATCTTAACATTGGTAACATCAGTTATGTGGAATGAAACTGTTTGAATTACTGGCTTGTTCTTGTAACATCTGAAAACTTATGTCTATAACCATGACAGGATAATTGAGTTATCTAGATTGTACCTGCTTGACTAGTGCTTTTTATTACAGCTAAAAGTAAACCATATATCTGAAAGCTCAAGGGAACACAGAAATTCAATCTGTTAAAGCTCCTTTTTGAGGTGATCGCAATGGAAATACTTGTCATCCCTGGAGGCTGAAGAAAGTAGTAGGGTTATTTGTATACAAAATGCCAGTGAGGACATTACTAGAACACACAGGTCTTCTGTTGCCATCTGTTGTCATCTGTTCCGTATTCTATTGGAATGGCTGTTGTGCTTCCAGCTTTAAGCACGTGCATAATTTCATTCACATGAACAGTTACATTGATCTGAATAGGAAGGACTTGCTATGTACAGATGAGAATGTAAGTCCTTACAAACACCATACTGGATAAACTTAAAGAAAAGCTAGGTGTCTTGTACTTGTTCCATTCACCTTCTTCTTGTTGTGCTTGATTTCTTGTTGTAAGTGTTAAAAATAAGGCATCACATTTCACTTGTTGCTTTTGTTTGATTTTAAGGTACTGCTGAATTCTGAGAACAAATGCCAAGGTTGGATGAAGCAAGCTCCCCAAACAAAGGGTTTGGATAGGCTTTGCTGTTTTCATGTATACGTGTTTTATTGCCAGCTCTTAGACTGAGGTGATAAAAGGAAAAGTAGAATGGGAAATGATTGGTAGGTATGCCATATATGCTGTGTATGACCAACAGATTTACAGGTGATAGACTGTAGTAATAGAAATCCTGAATTACCTGTGACAATGGAAAGTATTCATTTTATGCATTTAGTCTGAAATCATTGTTTACATTACTTCATAGTCCAAAAAATAGAAAGGAGTACCTCCTAGAGTGCCACTCAGTCTTTTTCCATAGTCCATGGAGGGTGCTCAGAGGACTAATTCCAAGTAGACACGTAACTTTTAGACACAGTGAAACAGTATGCTACCCACGCTTGATCCGATAATCTGTGTGACTGGTGTCAGCATGTTTCAGTGTCCTCGGCTCTCAGGTCAAATCTTTGTAGTTCATCATGCTGGCCAGTCTACCTGTCACCACACCGATGCAACAGGGAGAATCATCCCAAGCTGATGATGCTGGTACTGTTGTAGGTGTGGAAGGAGCTGTTCCAATGCAGTCATCTTTCAGCTTGAGGACCACACAAGTAGGAGCAGCTGTGGGTCAAGGAAAAGCACCTACCCAGGGTGAAACTGGAAGGGCAGGAAAACATAGCTGTCAGGCATCTGTGTGTCAGCGACTGCAAGCCAAGTAGGCACTTAGTAGCTTGCTCATCAGAGGAAAGATTCACTTCTTTTTTAATTGCCATTTTAGGAAGATGCTTAAAAATAACATTTTAAGATATGTTACATCTGTGTGGAAAGCTTTTTCTTTTTAATTGCCCACTAGGCAAACTTCAAGTCTGCACCTTCTTTGCAGTAGTTCTGCAGAAATGTGCCTTCTACCATTTGTTCCTGCTCGCATCCTTTCGTGTTGCATTATCTTAGGCTGTTTCTTTACATTTCATTTGTACCATTGTAGTACTATAGTACTGATATTGGTCTCTGCCTTCCTCTAAGCAACTCTGTGTTACAGAATTTAAAATATTTATTTGTGTTAATTAGTTATCATGCTAGTGAAGAGAAATTTGTTGCTTAGTCCTGTCAGAAGCCCAGAATACGGTAGCTGGCAATCTGTTTAGTCTCTGAAAGGCAACAATAAAATCTGTTAAGCATATCAGGTTTATCAAATCCCCTCAGGATTCCAGGGCTTACTAACCTGTATTTGGTTAAGTACTTATTTTAGACAGATGGAATTTTTGGCAGTCACTAAAATTCCTCTTCAACCTACATGGAAACCATGACTGATGCTCAAATAATATCTGATTTTGCAAATGTAAATACTGCATATTGGAGACTGAATACTTGGAGACGGTTCTTTATAAAATTATTACAGTTAGAGAGCTTTTATTTGGCATTTTATTTGGAGTCATTCTGGTTAGCAGTATATTTCACATCAGCTGATATTCTGCTCATCCAAATTCACTTCACAAATAGAAAATCCATGTTAGTTATTCCACTGATGGCATTGCAGGCATCCTTGATTAGAGTTGTACCAGTAGTGACTCACAGCATCTGCTATACAAATGAATTAATTTCTTGAACAGAATTTCAGATATCACCTAGTAAAACTTGGTGACATCTTTATTTTTAAAAAATCACTATAATGTATTAAATTTTTAATTCCCGTGGCTATGAATTTAGTAGGATTATGGTTGGACTGGACGATCTTAAGGGTTTTTTCCAACCTAAATCATTCTATGATTCTATGAAATTATGTATCTAAATATAGAACTGCATATTGATGCCTATGTAGAAGAAAGACAATATTGACAAAGGCAGTAATTAACGAGATTAATTCTGGTACTATGATTCATGCAGGGGATTAGAGCTCTAAAGTGGCCTACAATCAGTGTTTTTAATGTATTTTATAAGGAATATGTGTTGAAAGTTGACATCTGTCATAAGAACAGGGTTGAGAAGTTTGAAAGTGATGTTGCAAACTGCTGTTGTCTCTTTCCAGAATGGTTCCCATAGCCAGAGCTTCCTAAGCATCAAGACATCCCAAGAGAGCTTTAATAAAAATGGCTCAGAAATAGCCAAGGACCAAAAAAAAAAACAACCCAACCTCTGAATATTTGTTCAGCTTCTTTGGCTCCGCAGCTTTGGCTGTGTGTCATGCTGCTGTTTGGTCATGGCTTCCAGCAGCAACCAAGAGAACTGAGACAGGTCTCTCTACACTGGTGCGATGTCCCTGCTAGGGAGTCAGGGGAGACAGATCACAACCAGTATTTGTAGTAAGACTCTCATTAATTTAGCTGCTGTTACTAACAGAATCAAGCTTTTGCTATTAATAGCAGATAACTATGCCAGCGCACAGTTCACTCATGCACACGCTTGTTGTAACTCCCAGGTGGGAGAAGCAGCGGGAAGGGCAGTGTCCCTCTTTGCTGGGAAGCAGAGGCTTGTACTGGTGTACCTTTGAGCTGGGCGTTCAGCAAGTCCCTCAGGGTCTCTTGTTTCATCTGGTATCTCTCTGAAGTCCTTGTCTGCACACGGACATGGGGACATGTGGAGCACATTCACACCAGCTAAGGCCTGCTAAACTGCAGAGGTGTTATTCTCACATGAAAAGTGAGAGGCTAGACATCTCTGCAGATCTTACTCTAACATGGCTCTCCCTGAGCATCTTAATCATTTCAGCTGCAAGTGCTGTTCAGAGGTACAGGTCTGATTTTGGGAGGTGGGGTGCTGGGCATTCTGTCTCCTTATGTGCTGCACTTTGTAAATTATTTTATGTCTTTAAAATTACATGAAATCTGCTTTTGAGACAACCACTCTGAAGCATACAAATGCAGCTCTGGCAATTTTTTGGTTGCTTTGAGATTAAAAATTCCTATAATAATGTGAAAGATTCGGAGTAAGATGTTTTTAATGGGACACGTGGATTGAGGAGTCAAAAGGATGATCAGGACTTGATATGGCAACCCACATAGAGGCACCTAGTGCACCTTGAGATACAGAGGAGTACTGTGCCTGGCTTTCATCTGTTGCTGTGCAAGTCTCCTCTGCAGGTGATTTCTAGTTGATAACATTGCCCTAATGAGCTATGCAATGTTGATTTCTTCAAGCCTTCCAGTTGACAGTAGGTACTTATGTGTGTAAATCTGAATTTGGTCTACAGTCAATGTAGTCATTGGAGCAATTTGGATTGCTGACTGCAAGCTATCTGTTAAGCTAGCTTGGATCTTTCTTTAGGCTTTTTATTTTAATCAGTACTATCTATCCTATAATTATCATGGGAGGGTAGGTACTTAGATTGCATATGAACGCCTAAATTTAGCGTCTATCTAGACTCAGTCCCATCCTACATTATACCAAAGCATGCAATGTATTTTTATGTATTGTTATCTTGGTGACTTATTTTACTGTTCAGCTTGTTATTGTCTGCTGTTTGCATAATGCAGCCTTTACAAACTTAAGGTGAGGAGAGATTATGCAAAGAGATTTTACTATGTATATGTATAATACAGCAAATATATATAAAGGTTTCTTAAAATAGGCTTGCTTGATTACTTTCAGATAATTTTTTACCTTGGGTTAAAGGAAGATTGCTAAAATAAGGATGCTGTGATATGTCATTTTTAATGTGCTGGTCTGAATCATGCTTGTATGCAGTCACTGTATCAGCTCACTGCAAGGCTGCCAAGCTACCCACACATTCCCATGATGAATTTGCCAAGAGAAGTCTGGTCTCCTTCTGGCCATCTGCATTTGTTTTGAGTCATAAGTCCCGGGGTGTGTTTATTAGCTACTGTACTTATTTGTGCTTTATTTGTTGGAAGCTGGTTTTGACTTTTGTTTCAGTTTCCCCTGTTGACTTGACTTTTAAGTTTGCTTTTGAAAATCTTGTGGACTTAGAACTGGGTGGTAAATACACTTCAGGTTTCTTGGCTTTTCTCAAAACTATAAAAAAGCAGTGTGTTCAATATGCTGCAGCAGATCTATCATGACTCTAGAAAAACAACTTTGAAATCATAATGCTAAATGTCAGGATATAGTTCTTCAACACAAATACTCGTTAGAAATGTGTTTTAAAAAGTGCATAAAACAAAACCTGTGCCTTTTGGTGCTTCATAGCTGAAACTATGACAGTTCTTTCTTTTCTTATATGGTCAGTGCTCTGCACATCAACTATATTACATTTTTTTTCATTTATCTTCAGCATGCCTCTCAGTCTCACAAGTCCTGATGCATGCCTGTGCGCAAGGGCTTATCAAAAGGAGCACAAGTGCTTTATCTAAACTGGGTTCTGCTGTTTACACTTCACCAGTCCTCCTTTCGTGGCTTTCTTCTTCCTCATCCCAGCCAGGGTGTTTACCTCTATGTGGCTGGCTTTTTAAACTCCAGTGGGGGCACTTAGTTACAGGATTCACTGCTATTTTAGGGAACTCAGCTGTAGGCCAAGGTACCTCTGTGCTCCACACTGTGCAAAGACCACAAAATCATAGTTCCTCTGCCAAAGAAGCTAATGGATTGCTAACAGCCAGCTTGTATACTGATTTTTAAACCTTCATCCAAGATGCATAATCCAGAGCTAACTAATGGGCCTCACTAAATGTCCAAATGGGGGTCTGACCATACTTTTGGGGGAAAATAAGTGTACTTTTTTGAAAGATGGCAGTTATGTGTCACCAATGACTTATCTACTTGCAGTCTAATAATACCTTAGATAACATTTGCATTACAAATGGTTACTCATCTTTGCTTCTGAAAATTCATGGAGCTTTTTTCTCTGTGATTGCCAGAGGGTTGCAACAGAAAGTTTGTATTTTCATGTTCAGTTCTCATTTCCTAACCTAAAGCTACACACCCTCAGACTCTGGTAACTGATCACCAACTTCCTGCTGGTAATCATATCCTTTCCTCTTACCAATTTGTAATTCTATTTGCCATCTGTCTCCCTTGCCTTCATGAGTACCATTTAAAAGGCTTATTTTTTCTTTAAAATTTTAATAGTCCTGATTTTTTTTTAAATAAAAATGGAATTCTGCTATTCAAGCTCTTCTTTTGCATATGGTTTTTACAATGAATCATTCCTAAGAAGAAACGCGGAGCTCTCAGCTAATGTAAATCGACAGTTCACAGGACTATTTTTTTCATCATACCCAAAAGAAGACCCTCAATGACAGAAAACTCTGTGTGAATTTGCACATTAAAAAAATTTACTCTTTCTTCTTACCTACCAGGTTCCTTTTTGTGTCCAGTCTTGCCTAAAGTGCTGGTTGCAGAAGAGGTATCTGGATGAGTTGCCTGTGCTTGTAATACTTTTTGGCAGTCATGACCAGAATGGGTAGAGAAACTAGCAATAACATCTTCAGCCATATGTACTGCTGCAATCCCAGTGCCTTGCCATGAACCACATTTATTTTCAGCAGAATGGGTTTATTACGCAGCGTGTGCTTGAGTAGTTATTCTAACTATTTCCTGGGGTATTGTGCCTTGAAATGAGCATTGGACATGGAGTATTTAAAGTATTTATCTGGTTTCTCTGAAGTCATGTTCAGATAATAAAAATGCAAAATAGAGGGGAAATGCTTGTAAAACTTTATTTTTGCTGGTTTGTAAGGTGATTTTTTAAGAAAGGAAATTATATAAAGTATCATGAAGTGATTTGCAGATGATTAAACTCTTAAATGTAGTTTAAACCACTTGAAAATTCACGTGTGCCATATTTTTATAGAGATTTTCTAAAAATTTCTTTGAATGTGTAAAATTTTACAGGGTTGTGAAGTTTTCTGTTTGTTTGGGTTTTAAAAAAAATATTCTGATCTTAAAGGGGCATAGGATATTTTAGGTGCCTGAAACTATTTTCATGTAGCTCATACCTAGCAGGACTACACATATGTTTTGTTGCTTCCTTAGCCTAAGAAGTTTTCCTTAAAATAAAGCAAAATAATTTGTTTTTATTGATTTTGTCTTGGATGCCTCCTTAACAGTAGTAGAGTAGTATGAAAACCCAAAATTACTGAGGGCAAAAGCTCAACCAGCAGAAGAATTGCTTGCAAACAGTTACGCATACCAAGGATCATGTTTTCCTAAGGGCTGCATCTAGTTCTGCGATTGAATTTCTCCTGGAGACGATCTTGTATGTGAAGTGAGGTGAGCAGTAGGGGATGATGTGTGACTGGCAACTAGCCGTGATGCCACTGATTTTTCATTTGGGACATCCTGGGGAAGAAACTCTTCTCGAGTAACTGGACAATGTTTTTTCTTTTCATTTAAGAATATGGAATTGCAGGGTTCTGTAAGCCCGTTTGTTCAAAGAATTGATTCAGATCTTGAGCAGACTTGTATTTCAGGCGGCTTGGGATTTTCTCAAGAGTTTTGTCTGGCAGAATGCTCCCTGGCCTCTTTGACTTTGCTCAGGGTTACCAACTGCTGCAGAGGGAGGCTGGAAGAGGTGGCATAGAGCCAATTATCCTCCTTCCAGCCATGGCAGCAGATGCTGTGCATATGTGGGTCCCTCAGATTTGGGTGGTTTTTCCACAATATCATTGAAATCGGTTCACTGCACCTTTATGATTTAGATATACAGAATGAGGTTTTTAATAGAGACTTCTTTTGCTTTTTGATGGTCTCTTAGGCGATGATGAACCTAGTTGCTTGTTGTCCCCAGAATACTTTAGGAATGGTGATTTTTCTCTGTAGTATCTTAGATCAACAATCCAGAGATTTCTTTCATGTAGAATAGATGGTACTTCTAGATATACTTCCTTGCAACACCTTTTTACCTTTTTCTTCATTTCTTCCTCACTGCCTCCACAGATCCAGTCAGCTCAGATATATATGAGCGTCAACATATACGATGTTGGTGTTGATCATTGTCTCCTGAGTCCCAAGAATGACCTGAAGTCTTATGAGCCTTGATCTTCTCCTACCAGAGGCTGAGGAAAGAGTTACTGAGACAGAGAGCCTTGAATGTGACCTTGGTTTACTTTTCTAAGCCAGCCTCCTTCTGCATGCTCTCAAACTCATAGCTTTGTGGCATACCTGCAGTGAGGCCAACAGAAGGAAATAAGCGGGTTTTTTCTGAATGAGTAGGAATTTCTGAAAATGGAAATTTTGGCCTACTAGAACAGAAGAGGGCTAGGTCTTGAAAGAAATTGGAGAAGGATCCCTGCATACTGTTCAGAGGTGGTTCTGGATACCCTTTAGTGAAGCTGAATCTCATTAGCGCATAGACAGGATGCACACATTACTTTAGTGCTCTCTTTTTCTTGAGAAGTTTATATAAACTTGGTAATTAGATGAGCTTCAGATACGCTATCTGAACAAAACCTATGCCAATGCAATCTAATTTGTCTTCAGAGATAAAGCTTGTCTCTGCTGAATGCGAACTCAGGCTGAGACAGCTCTTGAAATATTTTGAATGTGCTCTCTGTCTTCTCAAGCACTGCTTGGGAATTCAGTCAAAAGCCAGTGCAGAAAGGTGTCGATATAAGATGATGTTGTCCTGTTTAGTCAGTTTTATGGCTTTTTGGTACTGCAGCTGAACAGGAGAATTGAAGTATGTGTAATTGCACTGGAACAACCTTGTAGTCGAGGGGTTTTGGGCGAAAAAAAGAGAGGCTGGTAAGACAACATATAGTTAAGAGCTGAGTTGATAAACTGATAGAGATTAAATAATGAAAGAATACTGAGTGATATACAGTAGTAGAAATCACTGCAATTACAAAACTTCACAACATTACAAACGGAGAGACAAATTCAGGATTAAATGTGTTTTCAATGAATTGAACTTCTTGAAAATGAAAAAAAAACAGACAGCTTTCTATACAATTGAGAATGTGAGAGGGCATTTGTTTCAAAGAACAATAAAAAACATGACCCAGTGTTCCACTAAAAGGTTTGCGAGAAAGGAAGATAATGAGGTGGCTGAAGAACAACTTAGTTTTACCAAAACCAGAGCATGTAAAGAAACATGAAATATAACCCTTAAAAAACTGCAAACTCTTACCTGAGAGGCTTAATAATAACTATACTTTTAATCTCTATGATGTATATGTTATCTTTTGAAAGCATAAAGCGATGAATAAATGGAAAGAAATTAGGCAAAGGTTAATACTTATGGTTGTGGACTCTTGCCCTTGTGCTGCTTCTAGATTGTCACACTGTTGTTCTTCTCAGACAATTTAATGCAAAATAAAAATGTCCACATCTTTTGTTATAGTTGGGGTGCACTTTAGATGATGGAAGTATGTCCTATCCAGGTGTGCACAAAATGCTGCTCTCAGGAAAAGAAAGAAGTGTGTCAGCCAAGCTGGACCTAGAGCCCTCTCTGCTGGATGGCTGGGAAACAACACTTCAAACAGGAAAAAATAAGAATTCTGATGTAGAAAAGAAAATCTGAGAAGCTAGTATGAGAAATCTAGGCATAAACCACAAAACTGAACATAGTGGAGCTCTTCCTATTAGAAGCATACATTTATTGCATAAAATGGTCTTCTGTTATTAAATCATAAGTCAATATACTTTAATGATTATTCCTTTCTTTTGAGCGTATATGGTATCTGAGGGGAAAAAAGGAACTAGCATTCCATCTTAGAAATTTGAAAAATTCATATCTGTGCCAAAGAAGAGCATACAAGTAAAGAATTTTTAAACCTTGTATCGCATAGGAGGTGTAGATGGATGCTGTATTTTCATAGTAATGCCCGAAATAAATTAACACTTACTGTAGGAGCTGTAGCAATATGTGGAAAA
Organism: Eurystomus gularis; assembly: GCA_013400335.1. Lineage (NCBI taxonomy): Eukaryota > Metazoa > Chordata > Aves > Coraciiformes > Coraciidae > Eurystomus > Eurystomus gularis. Next base: position 64,771 of record VZZY01009391.1, read on the forward strand.
TATGCTATTCCAAGAAAAAGTATTTTTTTGAAAGACACTTGGCAAGATGTATCAACTTTTTATGTGTCTGTTTTAAATAAAATACATTTTCCACTAAGAGGGGAAACCCTATCATAGTAACTGAAGTCCCTATCTTATTCCTAAAGTGAAGGCAAAAACAGACTTCTTGGGGTTTTTTTTCTTTCAGAAAATTTGGCTAATAGAAGCAGGGGAAAGGAGAGATACAGAGAATAATGGATTTCCACTTTATTTAGTGGAGAGATCCACTAAAACTATGCAGCTCCCTAAAGTCCAACCATTTGGAACTGATGCTGAGGTGTGTGTGCGTGAGCACATATGCACAGCTTTTATGTGTTTTTTTTTCAACTCAAAGTCTACTGGAGATAAGAGGGATCAATTTTTAATAAACTCGTGAGGAGTGTTGACTCTCCCTTTTTCCATGATCTTTCAAAATGTGATGACAGCTGAAGACACTCATGACATATCTCACCACAGAAAATTCATGTAGAGACAAGAAAAGCATTTGTGTACGATTTTGGAGATCTTTGAAGTCTTGCATGCATGGAAAAATATAGCAAAACAGTCACTGACCTTTACTAAACTTAGTTTCCCTCCATTTCTGCGTGTGGGAGAAACTTGTTCTGGAAATGTTTGATGTTTTGTAAAGTGTTCATTTTGAAATTTTTCTTTTTTTTTTTTTTTCCCTTTGGGTCATCATTTCACTTAAGTATAACAACTTGATTAATGGCATTTTAGTGCAGATAGTGTGGTAGGATTGCCTTAGAGATTTATTTTCTACTTTTTTTTGAGGAACAATGTTAAACCACTTGGCAATTATTTAGATTAAAAATAGTATAGGAAGTGTAGAGTAGTAAAAGACAGGAAGATTTTATAGTATATTTTTTCTGTAAGAAGTCCTGTGAGTTGAGTATTTCTGAGAGAAAAAAAAAAGAAAAAAAGAAGCCTGTCCCGGTAATCCAACTAACTGGTATGAATTTATCACGTTGTATCACTCACTAGCTGTTGTATGAAAGGCAGTAACAGCACTGTGTAAAGGACTGTGAATTTGTTCTCTTGAAAAGGCAGGAGCAGTGCAGATGTCCACTGAAGGATGTCTTTTGTCTTTGTACTCTTGCTTTACCTGTTTTTTCCAGTCATTTGTTGACCCAGCTAATTCTAATGGTAGCATGAACAAAGAAATTTTTAAAGTATGCTTATAGAGGTAGTATGAAAGTATCTTAGCAGTGTTTATTTTCCACAGGAGACTAGATGCAGACACATTACATTGCCACTTTTCCCCCTTTCATATCTCCCAAGGTGTTTTCTCAATGTTTTTTTCATAAGAAGTGAAGTGTTTTGTATATAGTTGTGATAGGTGTAGAATATTAGGCAACTATCTAATGGCTTGTTTGTGTATGTGTATACATACGCACATCTGTCTTCTTGATAGAGTAATAAATGCTATCTAACCTCTAGTACATTAACTTTTTAATATGTTTAAGCTACATAATAAGCACAGTGCTAATGTTCTAGACATTTTTGGGGTTAACCTAAGAGAGAGACCTTAAAGACACTTGCAGATCTTCCAGTACTGATTCTGGAGTGGAAGGAGTGCAGGAATGATGCTAAAGGATACCTGTAACATGCCTGTGCAGCCACAAATCAGTAGCTATAGTGTAAAACAAATGCATAGATTCTATAGGTCAGACATGGAAGAAGCTCCTCTAACATTGCTTTTTATCCCCTAAAGCTATCAAAGGTCTGATCCAGTCCATCAGTTCTGTCTGGCTATAGTTACTACAGCAAAGTAAATCTTAGGCAGTCAGAGTGTTTATACTAGTGTGCCAAACCCATGGACATGTTTCTGCTTTAAAGGCATCCTCTTTCTTACAATAACTTGGGTAATTTTTCTGAAGATGTTTCAGACAGACAGACCTCATTAAAAAGCAGCTATTTGGCAGTCATTGCCAATCCACAAGCTGGATTTAAGTGTTAAGCATTCTGTGACTTTCCACGTGACATACTAAATACTTTTACATGTCCTTCCTGGATGCATTAAGGAAATCCAGTAGGTCTGTACAGATTTTTCTTACTGTAAGTGAATGTGAGTTTGAAGAGCAAAATAAGCTTGCACTGAACTCCCTATGGCCATGTTTCTATTGACTGACTTAAGGAGGTGCTGGACCAAGCTCTTTGACTATAAAATGATAGCGCTGACTTTATTGTACCACAGAGTTCTGTTAAAAATTCACACAAACATCTGAGATAACCAAGATCTTGAAAAAATTCCAGATATTAAAAGCACTGTGTTTACACTGAAAATGGACATTATACATGCTTTGTGTTTAGAAGATAGCCAAACGAGTGAGTGAGAATATACTGCTGCTTTCTTCTTCAGCTGTAATAATTAGCTTTTCAGGTAAAAGTCTTGCAGTGTCAGAAGATCTTAACTCATTCTGTGCTTGGGATGGAGTTATTGTACTGTGCACACCAATTCTCTTATGACTTAATAAAAACTTTTTTCCAAAATCATTGTATAATTGTTAATTCTGTTTAATATTAAATATTTTTTTTCTGATACTGACTGTACCTGTGCTATATTTTGCTGCAGAACTTTCTTAAAAGGAATATTTCTCATTTATATGTATACACATTTTTTATTTTCTTTTTTCAGGGCATGGCTTTTACCTTGGAGGAGAGACAACAATTGAATATTCATGGATTATTGCCCCCTTGCTTTCTTGGTCAAGATGCCCAGGTTTATAGTATTCTTAAGAATTTTGAAAGGCTGACATCTGACCTAGACAGGTAAAGTATGGCTATAAAATTTCATCCTAGTTATCAAAGCATGCAAATGAGCAAAGAAATTTGCTCCTACTTCAGATCATACAAGAGTTCTTGTGTTTCTCTAAACATCACAGATTGAAAGTTACAGGTCTAGCTATATGAAATTCAATAAGAGATTAGCAGTATTTCCAAATCTCACTAGTTTGTTTTTTTAAGAAAAAACCTGGATATTTAAATGGCTCTTTGCCAACATGAAACATTTCTGCAGGAAAAAAAAAACCTATCAGTTTTAAATGAGAGTATTAAGAGTTTGAATGCTGTGCTATTTGAACCACAATAAAACACCATATACTGAAGTTTTAGTTGCAATGGGAATCATAAAAAATAACTATCTCAGACTGCTGCAGGAATGCTTTGCAGAAAACTTGCTTTGTCATGTTAAAACAAAGAAAAGAAGAATCTGTCTGTCTTGGGGGTGGAGGAGGAAGGGAACTTCCATATTTTTAAAGCACACTTAATCTACATATGATAGACACAAATAATGCACGAGTATAAATAAATATGAATATGTTTACAAATAAATGTATTTTTTTTCCAGAATTTTTCCAGAAGCCCCTTGCTTCAGATAATATTTTTCCAAATCTGTCCCTGTTAAGCTTAATGTCTGTATATAATTAATCAAACAGAAACTCAACATCATTATTTCCCACTTGTGATCCCTCTTTTGCATTTTCTCTTTCCCAATAGTTGGGTGAGGAAGAAATTTGTTTCCTGCTCCTGTGACCAGACAGTCTTAAAACAGAAACACAAACATTACAATATTACATCCATGTGTCTTGAGCATTAGATTGTAGCTTGCCATTTCTAGCTTGATGGGACAAGGGGTAATGGCTTTAAACTGGAAGATTTCAATTAGATATAAGGAAGAAGTTTCTCACTCTGAGGGTGGTGAGACACTGGCACAGGTTGCCCAGGGAGATTGTAGATGCCCCAACACTGGATGTGTTCAAGACCAGGTTGGACAGGGCCTTGAGCAACCTGGTGTAGTGGAAGGTGTCCCTGCCCATGGCACGGGGGTTGGAAGTACATCATCTTTAAGGTTCCTTTCAACACAAACCATTCTGTGATTCTATGATTCTATGATTTTATACCATAAAGCCAGTTTTTAGTGTCATGCCTCTTTTAGTATAAAGATTATATTGTACTGTGCAGCTTTGCAGTACAAATTTGTTGTTGTTAGTGGGTTTTAGTGACATACTTCAGCTAAGAAAACTAGTAAGTCTTTGGTTCATAGAAGTAACTTGAAACTACTAGAAGTTAGGCTTTTTTATCACTAATGTGATCACTAGTTGAAATACTTTATACAACGATTTAGTAATAAACGTAAGAAAAAAAATTAAAGCTGTGTTTATTTCCCAGCCTTATTCTGTACCACGTGGCAGTGGTATTTTCTCAACCATAATTTTTAGTCTAGATATTTGTATCTTCTGCTTTCTCTTAAGGTCTGAATAAACAGCATGGCTCCATTTATAAATGCCTGATAAGCTGGGCTGGAGCCTCCATCCTTGGAGATATTCAGAACCTGACTGAATGTGGTCCTGGGCAACCTGCACTAGTTGACTCTGCTTTGAGCAGAGGTTTGGATGCGGCAATATCCAGAGGTCACTTCCAACCTCAGCTAGTTTATGATTTTGTAATGTAGGTCCATAGCAGTTAAGAAATAATCTTTCAAGGGTAATCTTGGATCAAAGCAAATTTGTGTAAATTATGTCAGGTTGACCCATAAGCAGCTAAAATTATATAGATGTACAAGTCACCCCTCAAATGAAATAGTTTCTTTAAAAAATATTTCTATTCTCTGTGAACACCCAGCAGGCCTAGACTGGCTGTTCATGTCATACTATTCTTTGATAAAAAATATTTTCCTCTTATATTAGTGTGCCATTATATTGCTGTGGCATTTTTTCCAGTTTTTAGCAAAATAAAATCATTCACGTGTTACGTGTGTAGGTTTACATTTAAGACCACTGATTGAAAGACTTGGTAACATTTGTATGCAGAACATGCTTTCTTTGGAAACTATCAGTGATGACATCTTGATGTCCTTTGCAGAGATAAAATGCTTGTGTGAATTGAGTGTGCAAAAACTTGCACATGCAAAATGTGAGTTACAGCTGTATTTATAAGTCAAGTGTCCAATTTTATTGGAGTATGTCGATAGACATCCTGCTCTGAGAACATGTGCATTACATGTGTGAGCTCAGTCCTCCAAGGCAAGTTACTCCTTGAATACCTTCATTGATGGAGAATGCTAGAAGACATTGACTGTTTTAACTGGAACTTGAAAGAAAATCTCAAGTGTTCCCTATACAGGCAGGTGCTCAAGGACAACCTAGCATTCAGCACTCAGCTATTGCCTTCTACTGAATGTAAATATACTAATTCTAGAAAAAAAATTTCTTGCATAATGTCTCTGGCATAGTCTTCACTCCTATAGAAGCAGTGATTGATTGAAAAGGGATAAAGGGAAGCTGTTGTTTTCTTCCTACAGCTCAGATTTGATAGTGGGTGTGTACCTGTGCATTTTATGTCCAAATACAAAAGATTAAGTACAAGCATTTGAATATTACAGAGGTGGAAGCTGTTAAGTACCTGAGATGGAAGGATATTGTCTGATAAAATGTTAACGCTGTGTATGACAGCTTCTTACGCTGGCAGGATTGTAGCTTGACCTAGTTTTGCTTGGAAAGAGAGAGTGTGTAAATTCATAAAGCTAAGCTGATAGTACCATGGCATGACATGTTTTGGCATGGTTGAAACTCCTTTGCTGACTTGCAGCATGGAGTTGCTGTGCTCTGAAATACCAGGAGTTTGTACACAAAATGAATGTGAAACAGCAGCAAGTACATTGCTTGGTATGCTTGGCAGAAAAGAAGCCAATAACGGGAAATATTTCTGTTCCTCTGACTTAATTTGGAAAAGATGCAATAGATTCTGCAAGTAATTTAATATTTTCTTTCTGCCCTGTATGTTCTTAATTGTCTTCCTTCTTGCTCTGTATTGGCACAGAAATTGTTGCCCCTGACACAGCCACATCTTCTGTCTGGGCTGTTTTTTCTTCAGAGTCACACTGGTAACATGTTATACTAGATGTGTGAACATTAGGGGAGGTGCCATCAAATCACTTTTCCTGAGAATGGAATTGTTTTTTCTTCTAAGTTCTCTTTCTTTAATAGCATTCTAGATACTGATGATGCAAAGTAATGGAGCTAAGTACCTTACAGAGGTTAAAAATACTAGCGTTTCCTCCCACTTTATTTACTCCTCTGTTTTGCAAGATAAGAGCAAACAAACTTTGTGTTTGTTTTTTTGTTTTTCTTACCATTCCATTTTGCCTTGTAAAATGCATGTCAGTTATAGTAGGGCAAATTTTCCTAAGAAACATCACTAATTTTCTGGTAGTTATCATTGAAAACCCAAAAGAAAACTGATATATTTGATTTGTATCTTTTTGTTTCTACTATATTTCATTCCCTTCATCATAGCAGACTACCATGAAAAGCTCTTAGGTGAAGCAAAGGCAAGGGGGAAAGGTGACATACTGAAATGTGAATGCTTGGCAATCCCCTCTCTCTTATGTGCCAGGCCTTGATTTTCATCTTCTGAAACTCTTCCCTGAAATCTTCTTTCAACACTTCTTGTCTGAGGACAGATAATATTTTTCTCTCTTTTTATAGCACAAATGGTTGTTCTCAGTGTTTTATTGCTTGTTTTCACTATGTTTTCAATTAAATGTGGCCTTCAGTAAAAGATGCCATTAAATACAGCATTTTAAATATATCTTTTTTTAAAACACAATGCTGAAAACTGCTTCGTGCTTCTAGTTGTGCAGATGATTACTTTAATATTACTAAAAGCTGCATACTTGTTGTCTAATGCATTTTTTATTTTTCCCTTAAAGAATTTTTGAGAAAGTTGATACCTCTGAGCAAGTTACTATGCTGAGAAGGAAGAGGTATTTTATACCTGCCACAGAGATGTAGCCTTTTGATCAAAATTGCACTTCTCTAGAAATATTTTTCACTTTGTAATAATATTTCTTATGCTAATTTGGATATGGCCAAGTATGCAATACTTGAAAAGATGATAATAAGTAGTATGAAGTTATTATATTTGGAATTTCTTTAGCGTATCCAGAATATAAAAGTGGCATTAAAAAATGTAAATAAGAAAATAACCCCCCAGTTTAATGCTACAGGACAGTAAAAACAAAATTGAGAGTTTTAGCAAATAGTTTTTTTTTAATTTGAAGCCCCTGAGAAAGCCTTTGCAAAAATTTTAATTACTTCTGTAAAACATTTCTTTACACCATTTAAACCACCATTACCAGGCTTGATCTGGATGATGATCTGAGTAAGAAAGGATAACGAAAAGGTATTTTAAAGTTGTAAGTATCATAGAATCATAGAATGGTTTGGGTTGGAAGGGACCTCAAAGATCATCTATTTCCAACCCACCTGCCATGGCAGGGACACCTCCCACTAGATCAGGTTGTTCAAGGCCCCATCCAACCTGGCCTTGAACACCTCCGGGATGGAGCATCCACAACCCCCCTAGGCACCCTGTTACAGTGTCTCACCACCCTCAGGGTAAAGAATTTCCTTCTAATTTCCAATCTAAATCTACCATCTTCCATCTTGAAGCCATTAACCCTTGTCCTATCACTACAAGCCTTTGTGAAAAGTCTCTCCTCAGCCTTCTGGTAGGCCTTTTTCAGATACTAGAAGGAAGCAATAAGGTCTCCCCTGAGCCACCTTTTCTCCAGGCTGAACAACCCCAATTCTCTCAGCCTGTCTTTGTAGGAGAGGTGTTCCAACCATCTAATCATGTTTTTAGCCCTCCTCTGGAATCGCTTCAACAGTTCCATGTCCTTCTTGTGCTGGGGCCTCCAGAGCTGGATGCAGTACTCCAGGTGGGGTCTTATGAGAGCTGAGTAGAGGGGCAGAATCACCTCTGTCGACCAACAGGCCACACTTCTTTTGATGCAGCCCAGGATACAGTTGGGGCTTTTTGGGTTGTGCTCACACATTGCTGGCTCATGTTGAGCTTTTCATCAACCAGCACCCCCAAATCTTTCTCCTCAGGGACTGCTCTCAATGCACTCATTGCCCAGCCTGTATTTGTGCTTGGGATTGCCCTGACCCAGGTGCAGGACTTTGCACTTGGCCTTGTTGAACTTCATAAGGTTGGCATGGGCCCACCTCTCAAGCCTGTCAAGGTCCCTCTGGATGGCATCCCTTCCTTCCAGTGTGTTGACTACACCACACAGCTTGGTGTCATCCGCAAACTTGCTGAGGGTGCGCTCAATCCCACTGTCCATGTCGCCAACAAAGATGTTAAACAGGACCAGTCCCACTACTGATCCCTGAGGGACCCTGTGGGACCATTATGTAATAATGGTCTTATTTCAAGTGGAACTACTTATATGTATGGATTAGGTTCTGACAGACCAAATACTCCATTGCAATGTAGTGTTTTATATGTGAGAGGGATTAGCTTCCCGAGTATGTAGAGTTTGTCAACCTTGTGGTGGTTTCAGCATCTCTCTGCTTCAACCGGTTTGTTATTCTTTGTGTCTAAACCATTTGTGCTATTAATACAAGGGGGAATTTGAGTACACTCAACAAGAAAGAGGCTGTTATAGCACAAACGTAGTTTTAATTAATCATCTGAACACCTTTGTATTTATAAATTTACTTTTTCTGTTTACTTGATGCCTGTCTAATCGTATGTAATTCTCCACAGATATATTCTACTAATGAGTCTTCAGGATCGAAATGAAAAGCTTTTCTATAAAGTGCTGGCTTCTGACATTGAAAGGTTCATGCCTATTGTTTATACCCCCACTGTGGGACTGGCTTGCCAACAATATGGTTTAGCATTTCGGAGGCCAAGGTATGTGGGTTTATACTTAAAATAAAAGTAATTGTATCTTATTTTCCTCTTGGCAGATTTCTGCAGGGTTTTTGTGACATAGCTCAATGTAATCCAAAACTGCAGTATTTGAGATAATTCAAACTACGCTTTTGGTCTACATTAAACAATAATTTGTATTCCATTAACAGGGCAAATGGTTGTTTTAATTGTATTAAAATATGCATACGTTTTTAATCTCATTAACTGACTTTTTTTTAATCCTAACTGTGTGTTTAAAGATCAGAGAAGAACAGATCCTTAGTCTTGGATTTGTCTTAGCAACTTGAAGAGCATAGACTTTTATCTATATGAATATTATATTTTTATATAATATTTACATGTTATATAAAACCAATATGTATACAAACCAAAGATGCATTATATATGCACCTACAGACATCGTAAAACCAATCAATAATCATCAAAATGCTCATCTCACTACTTAATAATTTATTGTTTCATAGGTTGGTGACTGGGGTGCTTTTGTTCTGTATATAGTATCTGTATTTATAGAGTGATGAGGAAGTGGTATGAAAGAAGGATGGGTGTTTCTGTTTCACTCTGCCCCTTGAACATCAGCCCACAGAGTATGAGATTTATGATGGCTGCTGTATGCTACCTTGTATATACCACCGCCTTCAAGTGCAAACTGGAACAACACCTTGGAGCCTTCTGTACAATTTTCTGGCAAAGGAAGAGATAAATGAGCTGTATGTGCATAGCGCTGTTAACAGAAATAGGTTTTTTACAGTCAAGGCATTGATGGAAAATAAGAAGCTTGCAAGATTAAAGGGAATAAATGACTAGTCACAAACTCCTAGCAGGATGTATTTGAGGGAGAAGACTTACGGCTTCAACATTTTGTTGTTGTTAATGTAAAAATCATTTTGGCGTTGTGACTGACAATGAGTCAGGACCATCTGGCCAACTGCAAAAATCAAGAATTCCCACTTCTATACACACTAAAAAGTTCAAAAAGACCTCAAGAATGCTTACTTAAACCTGTTTAACGATCTGTGGCTTTTAGGTGCCTCCCCTAGCAAGAAAAGTCGTCTCCTTTTTTCCCCTCAGTATTTACCATCATGGTGGTTTTATTTGCCTTCCAGGAAGTGCTAGATGTGTCTGGAAATTAAGTTTTTGCCTAAGCTGGTCTCAGTGCCTCTTGTTTTGATATCCATTGCCATATAAGATATTGCATAAGAAGCACCTTTGCCCATGCATGCATGCCCTTTCTGCCCGGACCTGTGGAGCATCCATGGAGAAAGAACCCCTTGTTAAATTAGACAACAGTTCAGCTAAGTGTCAGTCTGCAACTGGTGAGGCACAACTTGCAGCAGCAATTGAAACAACCCACCAGCCCCCTTTAGAGATTTTCAGACTACTCAACTCCATTCTTCAGCCTGATCCTGAGCACGCTCAAGACACGGGGAAGGGAGGTGGGAAGGGGAAACTGATTTGGAAGATAAGGACAGGGAAAGAAAACACTTCAACTTTTTGCCTTTATAGCTTTTTTTTTTTTATTTGGTGGAATTTTTATCTGCAGAAGATAAATCTTTCTCCCCTAGATATTAAGACTAAAATCCTAGTTCATGTCACTCTGTCGTTAATAAATTTATGGATCTGTATAGTTAACCTGAAACAAATTACACTATAGACATGCAGTTAGCACAGATGCACTGGGAAACAGGGACTAGTATAAAACTACTAGTGCATATAAATGACATTGTACTAACTTTCTGTGTTCCCTGTGCATATTCCTCTGTTCTACTTTAAAAAAGCTTATTATTGTGGTACATAGATAGTGAGCTTCCGTTCTGATGATATATCTAGCTATTCTGAACAGAGACAGTAGTGATCCAAGTGCTCATTGAGCCTCCTGATAATTTTATGTTCTTAAAAGTATGATTCTTCAAGGATTCTGTGAGGGTGATTAAGGGACTGGAACATCTCCCTAATGAGGCTGAGACCTCTGGGACTGTTTAGCCTGGAGAAGAGAAGGCTGAGAAGGGATCTGGTCAATGTTTATAAATATCTGAAGGGTGCGTGTCATGAAAGGTGGGACAAGTCTCTTTTTGGTGGTGCCCAGTAATAGGACAAGGGGCAACAGACATAAACTCGAACACAGGAAGTTCCACCTCAACATGAGGAGAAGCCTCTTTACTGTGAGGGTGACCTAGCACTGGAACAGGCTGCCTAGAGAGGTTGTGGTGTCTCCTTCTCTGCAGACCTTCAAAACCTGCCTGGACACATTCCTGTGTAACCTCCTGTAGGTGAACTTGCTTTGGCAGGGGGGTTGGACTAGATGATCTCCAGAGGTCCCTTCCAACCCTACTATTCTGTGATTCTGTGATTTGATTTACTAATATAGGAATGAACTCTGAGTTATTTCTTCCAAAAAAGAGTTAATTTCCTTATTGAAAATAAGTAAATTCAAGGCAGATTATACTACTTAGATAATTCCTTTCCCTTATCATTTAACTTAAAAAATATATAGCTTTATAAGACATTCCATAATTTGGTATTTCACACTGTATTTTTCACTGCAGTTGAGCTGCTAATGAATGAAAAATGTTTTAAACAATATTAAATCATTTTTTAACTGATGTGTCTTTTGATATTCGGTTGTATTTCTGAGCTACTGAAGACAGCCTTGGCTGTATTAATCTGTCTGCTGCTTCCCCAACTACATGTGTGCTTTATAAACATGACTGACTGGCTGGGAAGACATGTAGGACATTTATAAAAGTCTGTTTTATTTCTAGTCCTGCTGAATTGCCTTACTACTTTCAACAAAGTGTGGTAATGGCTCATTTAAGGGAAGATGGCTGAAAAACGTGCAGTATCTTCCACCTAATAAAGATCTCATCAATATTTTTTTAATTAGCAACAAAGTATAATCTGCCAAGTCAGATGTTTACTCTTTCCCATAAAATTCCCAGCTGTTATGTTCATGTTATCTCACTACCAGCTCTCATCTTCCCATGCCACCCAGCTGATGCCAGTGTTCATTAGAGGTCTCAGAGGAAAGGACTGTAAAGAGTTTTCCCCTTTGTCAGACTCTTTGCTCCTTAAGAAATGTCTATACTGTGCGATCTTCCACTGTGCTCTGTTACAGAGATCTGATTTTTTTTCAAAAGAAAACCTTTTCTAAATTATTCCAGAACAAACCATGCAATGCAGTCAACTTCATTTGGTTTGGAAGTACATTCTAAAGTGTGACTCATTTAGTATTAAGCATTATATACCAGCATCCCTTATAAATGGTACCCTCCACGAGCTGAACTCACAGGAAAGAAAAAATAAGCATTTAATTTAGCATACAGAAGAAGAAAAGAAGATAGAAAATTTAGTCCAGTCTATAAATTTTTATGGTTTTTATTAGTTGATTTTTTTCAGTTGTTACAATTCAGGAAAAAGGTATGATCTTATCACACCATTAAAAAAAAAAAGGTCTTATCTGAGAGAACTGTGTGTATCTGCTTTACGCTGACTGACTTATCTCTAAATGCTGTCTTTACTGATAAATGAATGTTTTTCTTTCAGAATGTTTTTGATTTCAGAATATTTTTATTACTGTCTCTTTCCACAGCGCAGAAAATGTTTGATATTTCATAATTAAACAAAGATCTTATTAGAAACAGACTTGTTTATATGGGTAAATAAGTTAAAAATTACCCAATTACTGCAGATCATTTTTATCACACTGGAAGTTGCAAGGCAATGTCTTATTATTAAGTTTAAATCTGTAAGGGGTTTATTATATCCAATTAGGATTCTTTATGTGGTGAGGTGAGTTTGAAGCCCGTGGTCCATGAATTATGTCTTAAGGCAAGGAATAATGGAAATTAATTTAGAGTTAAAAATATAAGCGTCTCATAGGATCATTAAATGAGATCATCTTCTGTGACTCCCTTACATGCTTTTACAAGCTCATGTGATGTTATTGAAGGACACTGTGGTTCAGGCGAGATGCTTTTCATCCTGAAGCAGAATTTTGCAATTATGGAATAAACTTTCATGGCTGACCAGCTGACCGTCTGGTTTCCTTTTCTCAAGAAAACCAGCTGCAGAGTAACTTTACTCATTAGTTTGAAGCTTGTCTGCATAATTGGCATTCGTTTGTAAAATTAAAACTCAAAATTGTGTTACTCATTGTGAATATTCAGCTTAAAATCTACCGGTTTAATGAACAAGAGTATTATTCTAGAAACAAACAGTACAGATCTGATAGCAGATCTTTAACATGCACCTTACCTACACCACATAGTTACAGAAGCATAATTTAGAAGACCAGTCTCTCTGGTCTTCCTCACAACCATTGACAAGGATGAGGGAAGAAAGAGGCTCCTCCAAGGGGTAGGTCAGAGAAGGAATTCTGACCTGTACAGTTAAAAGCTTTAAAGGCTTATGCTGGGAATGTGATAGACTTGTGGTTTTATTGCAGTGATCATGCTGTCATTAACAGCATTAACTCAGAATCTCTGTCAGGTCACTTTTTGATGCAAAGTTTCTATCCATCATGTAAAAATAAATTCCTAACATAAGAAATTCTTCAGTTGCACAAAGCATGTACATACACATGACAACTTTTGCTGACTTACCAAGAAACAATCTATTTCTATAAATGGAATTTTGAAATATAACAGTCCTTTCAGTTGCTTTATTCATCCAAAAAGAATAAATATGGGAAAGTGCAATGGAAATTTCCTCTAGGAATCCAAAATCAACTTCTTACATTGTGTAGAGAACACCCATGAGTTTAAGGTTCTTGTGTAAACTCAGCATTCAGAGAGGGGAGGAAAAATTGCCAAGTATTGCTGTGCTGAAGCCTTGGATGTTCTTAAAATGTTACGTGACTGTTTATGTATTTCCATTCCTAGAAGGAAAAGCCATTTCAAACAGAATATGAACAGAGCAAGCCCTGGTAACTATTGCAGTCACACAGGCATGGCAAAGTTCCTCTGAAATAACTTCCTGATGCAGTCAGATGCTGTCACGCTGACTAGGAAGCATTTTTAAAGCAGCTATATTGACTCTGATGCTTTGTATTGAAGATACAGATGAAGTCTCTTAAAAGGCGAAGTATGTCAGCCTTAGCTTTGAAATTATTTTTCTTTTTCTTTTTTCTTTTTTACATATAGAAGCAGATCTTGTTCAGCAAACTGTTCTCACAGAAGTTTTCTTCTGTAATACTTCTTTCAACACTCTTTTTTTTTCTTCTTTTCCTTCCTCACAAATGACTAGACATAGTATATCTAGAGGACTCTTATTCACCCCAAGTCTAGCAAGATTACATTTTGAATTGATTTTTAGTAAGTATTTTAAAAATGTGTTTGGTTTAGCTCTTTTAATATTTTTAGAGAACACTTGGAATGTTATTATCAGTCTTTAGTACCAGCTTTTCAGAAGGCAATCTATTGTGCTAAATAGTCAGTTTGCAAGTGCTGATATTATACCAGATTGCTTCCTCGTTGAAGTGTGTGACTGACTCGGCACCTACAAATTTGAGATCTATTCTTTTCCTCACATTTCTAGAGGGGAATGTATTTATTTACATTTATTGTATTTACAATGGTTCAGATGCACTGTATTGAATGTAGGTGCTGCGAGTGTGAGTTCTTTTTTTGTTGACATAGTAATGATTACATATTGAAATTGTCAGCTTTAAAATGACATCATTTTTCTATAAAGAAAATGAATTGGAGAGTAGGGAAATGTTTATTTCCTGTGATAGAACTTTAAAAATGTTAGCCCTTGGCAGCAGAAGTTGCAGTCTCGTTTTCCACCACAAGGTTGATCCTGCAGTACGGTTCATCATTTTTGGGGTGGTTTTTAATTAGGCTTTCACTGGAGTTTAGATTTTCCTTTTTCTTAATTTCACTGGATGCCTTTGACATCCAGGCCTCTTCAGAAAACAGATTTGGCTTACAGGAGGCCAAAAACTTATGAAGTACTCCTGGATCACGTGAGAAAATTCAGTTCCTGGTGCTTCTTTGTGACTGTCTGTCACACCCTCAGATACATATTTTCTTGACTGAAGAAAAAAGATATAGAGACTTTATTCATCTAATTGTTAATTGGATAATTACCATAGTATCTTCTTTTAGTTAAAACTGATTATTTTATAGCATATAATTATATTAAAAGATATAAAGTAATAGTTTCAGAGTGATTTTTCCTACTATTTTTTCTCTGAAAACTGTGCAGAATTTTCACCTTAAAGTAAAAAAAAGAAAATGTTGGGGTTTTAAAGTGATCTCTTGTAAGGGCTTTATTGCTAGGGCAGTCTCTGAAATCAAAAGGTGTTGCAATAAAGACTTAAATACAGCAAAATGCTTCTTTGAATATAGCTTGGTGGAATTCCATTCTCTAGCAGGCACTGGTGTGGGTTGTGTGTATTAACAACATAGCTCAGATGGGAAGTTATTCTATAACTATGACAGAGAATTAGCATAAGTATAGCTTTTCTTCAAATTTTGGACAAGGTTTCCCTTATTAACTTCAAAAGGAGTTGCAGCCCCTCACCAAACACTTTTGAAATATGTACTGGTTTGTTGTTTTCACTTTTGTCTCTTGAGAAGATGACAGTGGCTGACACTTTACACGTATCTTTTTGCCTTGTTTTTTTGTATAAGCTTTCCATTGAATTCAAGCCCTGTGACATCTCATGACACCCAGTAATTCTACTCTTTGGCATGATTCTGATCTGCTCTGATACCTTCATCAAGCTAAAACTTAGTTTAGCATGTTGTTGCTTCTTCAGCTCAGAAGTAAGGCTAATAGGTTCTCCTAGCATTAGGTTCTATCTTCAACTTGGTCGCCCTGTGCTGAACAGTTGCAAAAGGAGGATTGACACAATATGGGTGTTGAATTCTTCTCTTCTCCTAGACTGTCTTCTAGAAACACACTACACTGGCTTGTGCCCACAGTATCTTCAACTTGGTCTGTCAGTGGCCAGTAGTGCTGCTGCAGGGGAAGGTGTGAGAATCTGGCATAGGAGATGCCAGTTGGCCTCATTTTGGTCTTAGAGTGCTGTGTAAATGTTAAGCCAATTTCTCATTCTAAGAAACATTTGAATGAAAAAAGTTATGTTTTTATTTTTGAAAACATGAGAATGTTCCTTAGGTTGTATGTATGTAGTTATCTGGTCTCTCTTGAGCTGTGTTAAATTAATGGCTTTTGGTAATATTTTGGCAATAGGTTTCACGATATAGTTATAGTGTGATTTTTCTTCTCTTTTCATTAAACTTGCACCTTTGAATAAAATCACAACTAGCTTGTGCTAACCTGAGAATGCATATTTCTGACCTAGCATTATGAAATATAATATCCTCCCTGTGGTGTTATTTTTCATATGTACTTGTACTTGCATGTCAGTATTACCTACAGCATTAATGGAAGTCATGCTTTGAGCTATCCTTTCACTTAGTCTTGTTTGAGTTGGAGCTTTACCTGTTATTAGCCTCTCTTCCTACTCTCACGAGCTGCATACATGATTTCTTATGCAGGTAATTTTCTAGGGGCTTTTCATCATGGTCATAAAAGTTTTGTCCTAAAACACATCACAACCAAAGAATTTCTGGCTTTCAGACCTAAGTTCATACCTCTTGATGGTGCATTGCTCTGTTTTTTCTGGAGGGAGTACATCTGGGCTGTGAGAAGGAGGAAATGAGGCCATCCCTATTCAAAACACAACACTCAAAACGTTTGGCAGCAGTCAACTTCTGGTCATTTTCTCTCTCCTCTTAGCACAGTCTTCTGAGGAAGACAGTTAGCAAGCCTCAGGGCTCTTCTACAACTATCCTTGGTGGTTTCTGTGCGAGAGTCCCAAAATTAAAGTACTGGCCATGCCTGCCTCTCTGTTTCCTTGCCCATTTCCTTCACACAGTCCCAGATATTTCTAGGGGATCCCTGTCCTTATTTGGTTTGTACTGTTATTTTTTACACGTTTCCACTATCTCTTGTGTGAGGCTAGAAGAGAATGCTCTCCCTCCTCCATAAATCTGGAGGATTTAAATTTATCTTTTCAAGGGCATCTACACTCTGAGTCAATGTGAACTTACACTTCTATGGGTTTTGGCGCATGATGATCATCTTCCTCACTGTCCATCCTATTGAGAGAGTCCTCTGAAACAAAGATGTTTCTTACAGATGCTTTTCACCGCATAAGAAGGACACTTTGTGTGACAGTTATTAATGCAGTTATTATTAGACCCATCGTGTTTTATTTGTTAAAACAGTCATTTTGTGGATCTACGTGCAGAAGATTGGACAGAAAGTACATGATCCCAAGTTAAATGTCTTTACTCTGACTACTTTTTTCTGTCTAGTGCCAATACCACATAAAAGGTAGGCTATATCCTTTACAACAAATAAACAATATCATTGCATTTTTAGAATGGTGATATTCTTTTGGCAAGTTATAGTTTCACATGAATAGTTAGGACTTGTACCAATGTATAACTACATTACTTTTCAATGTCTTCTTTTTTTAATGAATTTTTAGAGAGATTTTGACTCTATGCCAGCCCACAATACTGTCTTCTGGTTACAAGTTTCCAGATTTCCTGAAGTAGTATATTCCTTAATGAAATGTACTTTAAAGGCAGAGTTTTTATTTAGTTTTCACACCTCAACTTGGCCAAAGACTTGTGAGCAACACTAAAGTACCAGGTAATAGAGTACGGGAGAGACTACTCATTGGCTCTGTCATATTCTATTCAAGCAATATTTATCTAGCAAAATTTTCCCCTCATGAAACAGCCTCTGTCAGCCTGCCAGATTTATACAGCTCCCTAATTGTCAGTATCATTTGGCCCCTTAAGCAAACCTTTTGAGAGTCACTTGCTTGAATAAAAGAGCAATAACTTTCCTTAGTTCAACACCTTTTCAAGGACAGACTACGGAATCCCACAGAATGTTAGCAAATGGATGTTACTTCATCTTTACCTCTTGTACAAAATGATAGATATAGTTGCCTCCCTTCTCGACTGGGGGGTTTGGAAAGGCTTGAATTTGTGGCCTGCAGTTGATAATAGTTTGCATATTGCATCCGTTCCAGTGGACTGGAATTCTGCATCTTCTAGCACTCATTTAGAACAACACAGACAAGTGGCAGTTTTTGCCCCTTGAACAAACACAGGATGGTCCAAGATGTTTTCAGGTGTCTGATGAGTCTTTGGAACAGGAACTTGAGTTTTCAGATACTCTTATCCAGAGAGTGTGAATTCCTTTGTGGGTGATCCTGGTAATGTCATATCCACTAAGCCAGTGCTCAAAGCACAAGCGAGACACAGCACTGATTGATGGTGGTGGCTCCAGCATAAAGCAGGTGATAATTTTGGTTTTACGATCTGAATCTCTTGTCTTGGAGACGTGAACTTTTTTGCAGTTAGTGATCTTCAGTTTATTGCTGTCAGCTTTGCACCAAGTGTCTCAAACTCTCATTGTTTGGAGTGGCTTTCAGGGAAAGAACAGATGAATGTTAATATTTTGGAGCATACTTAGTAATAATAGTAATAATAAATTCTGCCATCAGCCACAGTTGGCCCATATTTTCTCCGAGGCTCTTGACTACCACATCACTGCCTATGTAGGTCATTCCTAGGCTTCTCTCTAGGGCAGTGCAAATGATTTGCTGCAGGGTGTGAGGTAAATCTTTCAGTGTGGCCAAATACAGCCAGAAACTGTAAGGTTAGAAACTACTTTGTCTGTGGAGAATAAATGGTCTGTTTTTTGATGAAAAGATGTTAGGAACAGAGGGGAGGCCACAGCTTATTTATTGAGGCTGTTGTATTAATGTTCAGCATCAGACAGGCTTTTAAAAAAAAATTAAAATAAAGAACCTTTTATTTAAAAAAAAGGTTCTTTTAGAAGACATATATATTATGTCATAGTGTGCTGAGCCATCCAAGAGACTCTCAGAGAGGTGGACAATTGCATGGATGCTATGAAGTAGTTAAAATGAAATTGTTTTCTATCAATAAATGTTCACAGCACAACTCACATCAGCTGATGGTTCTCAGCTTAAGCAGCTGTGGCTTCTTTGCGAAGTGTTTCTATATTAGGCACCAGTGCTGATGGCTATTTAACAATTGGGTTGAACTTGCTGTTGCCAAAGAGTTAATAGAAGTATTTGCATTTTGGATAGCAGATTTTATAAATTTCCTATTCTGAAGCCCCCTAACATTCCCCTCCTAAGAAAAAAGTATGTGCTTCTTTCTCCTTCCTAGGGCTATGCTGTGGAAGGGAAAGGGTTTACTTCCAGATATCAATGGGATATAAAATTGATGCTATTACTACATGTATTTACAAGTAGGTCACAGTAGGAATGTACACGTTGGCAACCTAAGCATGTAGCAAAGAACTGTTACAAGTGACTGATAAGCATTTAGTGTTTTGTGGGTTTTTGTTTGTTTGTTTGTTTTGGTTGGGATTTTTTTTTAATATTAGGATCTTCTTAGAGATAGAGGAATTTTACTCTTCTATCAGAGAGTTTTTTCCAAGTCCCCAGTAATTCCCATTGCTAGCTCCTGATGTTGCAAAACGAGCTACCAGTAGATGAGACACCAGTGACACAGAAACATTACAATGCTTTATTAGCTCATTCTGTATATATCTCAGCCCTTGCCCAGAGGATGTTTTCCTTCAGGGGTGTGCTTACACTGGAATTTCTCCAGCTCCCATTTTCTGTACATTTGTTGCACGTCCTTTGGCACCACCCAAATCCCCTGCTTACACGTTCAGCAGCTTTTCTCTTCAAAATACTTCCATTACTCAGCAGTCCAACATTGTCTCACTGTTGCATTTCCAATACAAGATATAGTAGCTTTCAACAAAAAAAAAAAATCAGCTGTTCCTATATTTTATGAAGTCCAAAAGAAGAAGGAAAAACCTCAGTGAAATCACTCTAACTTGACAGTAACCTGGATATTTAAACATCATAGTTTTCTGTCTCTGTCGAGAAGCTTTTGAAATAGATAGGGTAAATACTCAGGTTTTAAAATTGAAAGTGAAGAGAAGGTGTAAATGTTTTCAGCCTTTAAGAGCATAACAATGGGATGATCGTGTGTCTTAATATATCTTGTGTTTATATTTATGGCTAGACATTTTTGGTCTGGGAGATTTTTACACACTGCTTTTGAGACAGCCATATGTCGCTGCTGATACGAGGCTTCTGAAAAAAGCAAGAGACAAAAGTTTTGGGATAGAAATGAACCCTTTTATTTCTTGCATGGGATTTTAATCTTTTTTAGCAAAGTTTTGTAGCTTTATACAACTGTTTTCTTATGTTCAGTAAAAAGTGTCAGCAGTGTGAATTATAATAAACTTAAAACAAACATAAAAAGACCAGGTCATGGTAACTTTACAAATGTAGCATTAACATAGTGCGATTTGCAGTTGGGTGAAGAAAGGTTAGTGAGGTGTCTGTAATCCTGACCACTGCTTTCTGAGTTAAGTGGTGGCATTGCAAGTCGGTTCTGCTTTGTATCAGGACCTTCTGCTAATGAGTATTAAGTGATTAAACTACATGCAGGAAAACCAGTATTTTTTAGGTAATGGCTGTAAGCATACAAGAGACTGCTGGGAACATACATGAAATAGATGGAATGGTAAGAATGCATATAAACCAAACAAAGCAAGTAATTCTTGTACGAAAAGTGATAACTTATAACCAGAGACTGACATTGATAAAAAAGGCATAAATCAATCAGCAGAAAAAACAGGTGGGCTCCAGGAAACCGTTAACTGAGAGGTATAAAAAAAGGAAAGCAAGCTTCAGTTTGTGCTGAATGAGAATCTATGCCTTTGGCACAAAAATGGTCAAAAGCCAGTTCTCATTTTTTGCTTATTTATTCCCAAAGCAGCTTCCTTTGACTTGAATTTCTTTCTAGTCTTAAGGAAAAAGAGAACTTAGGAGACCTCACAACTTTATTTCAGTGTATTCTAGAATAGGGAAATTAAGGACTGTTTTAGGTTTTTTTGGTAGAGTGTTCCATCCAAGGGAACAGGTTACTGTTGCTGAGATGAAGCTCTAATGTAGCTTACAGAGACACTGCACCATATTTCCATTTACAGAAGTTCACCATATGATATTCACTTTCTTATATTAGACGGTATTTTTTTGTTTGAACTTTTCTCCTGGAGTTCTTCTTCAGGGTCATCATAAGAACATAAAAATGTACAGGTTTGCTGCACTGTATGTGGAGTGGCAGGTTGTCCATGCTGACTGTTTTAGGCAACAGTGTGTTTTAGAGAGTATTCTTTAACCATCCAGAATGAGGTTCTTAAACATGACATGTAGATGTTTGCTTCTGAAAACAAAACATAGAATGTGGTTTGCTTTCTCTTCAATTACTTTTTTTTTAAATAACAATTAGAATACGAGCACAGGGGAATTTGTGATTCTCAAGTAAACAGCATATCTAAAAAGATTTTAATTCTGCTGCAAGCAATGTACCTATTTCTATTTTCAGTTTGCCACTTCACATAGAAACGAAAACTACTCCAGTGCACACACTGAAGTGAGATTCTTCTTGAGGATAGTCGTGACCTCAGTCATTTCATGAGTGGTTGGTACATCGCATTCAAGCTATACAGTGAAACAAATGTTATATTTAAAAGATGACTTAAAGTATGGACTATAGATTTTGAATGGCAATGTCTCAGGTAGCCTGTACCTCTTTTTTGGCACTGGACTTGAGCCTTCCAGTCCCTTGAACAGGTAGGAATCTCACAAATAAGCCTTCAGAAACACTTCTACTGTGACTGCTACTTGATGCTTTTGCGAATACCTCCATCACCTCATAAGCCTGCTTCCAAGACTCCTCACTACGTCTTTTCCATATCCTGTGCTGATTTGTTTCATGTAGGTATATAGTAAAGGCTAGCAATAATATTAGCTGTTTGTTAGCCAATATCATTGCATGCTGGTTTTTTCCCCAAATTGTTGACAGTGACTTTACATAGGGTCATGACTGAATTTAAGTAAAAAGAAAAGAAAGTATAACACCATTTACCTCTAATGGATGAGGTTAATTTTTATGACAGTGGGCCAGATGCTTTCCAGATGTTTAATGCTTAAAATGTCACTTTGGCGTTCCATCTAGTGTAATTTTTGTCTAAAATTTTATGATAAAGGCTTCTAGTAATTTTTAATTGAGTCAGAAATACACTAATTTATTCTTATGTATATTCAATTCCCTATAATTAAATACACATAAAATAGATAATATAAATATAACTTCCCTGGGTTTTGGTGGTAATATTTTAGTACTCTTTCTGTGAGAGAACTTTGGAGAAGAACTGGTATGTTGGAAGTTTGTTAAAACCAGGTAACCTAGTCTTAAAAATAATCATGTATACCTCTCAGTTTCTGTTTGAGATAGAGCTGGACCTGCAGCTTTTTTCCCATGTTCAAAGCTGTTGTTGGAAACAGTCCTAAAAATTTTGTCTGTCTCATACATTCATGCATGTTATAAATGTATCAGGAAATAAGAGCAGAAATAGCGCTGCTGATCGAGTTGTTTGCATTTTTCTGTTTTTAAGGCCTATATTTTTGAAAATGGAAAATATGGACATAAAATGATGGAAATGGTTGTATTTTTGCTATAGGTGCAGTAATTGTAACAAATTGGTTAAAATTGAGGGCCAAAAGAAAACAATAATAACTAGGTGTGAGATGGAGGTACAGCCAAACCCTTCTTACACCAAGGACCTACCACCACAGCACTTTTTCAGAGTTCAGACTAAATTGTTCTGTATTTTGATCAGTTCTTGTAACATTCCATTACATTTTCTAAAATATTTTAGCTAAAGTCTGTGTTTAAAAATAATGCAGATTTTAACTAACACTCTAACCTAGGAGATTTCTGTTGTTGGATGCTTTTTAAAGATAAGTGTCTCAATAAGCAAAACACTTTTGTCTGAAATTTAGTCAGGATTAGTTCTTGTTTTTAGAATTTTTTTATGGCTATGCGTAGCCTAATTAAAATGTTGTTAAAGCTACTTCAGCTTTCAAGTCTTGTAAGAAATTTATCAAATGATATTATCAAGGTATTCAATGATCCCAACCACTAAAATAAGAACAAAAGGGAGATGAACAAAATACCAATTAAAAAATCATAATGACTAGCTTCTTATGGTGGGAATAATATGATATTCCAAATAACTGGAATTTAAGTTTAATGCAAAACTAGTCATGTTGTCATTAGGCAATGATTTTTATATTTTGCATTCAAATTTATAAACAATAATCTTATCTCTTCATGTCGTGAAAAAAATTGCCGACCTGAGAAGTCAGTTCTTTGATAGGATTACTTGGTAGCTGAGAAACTTTGTGTTATTTTGAATCACTAACTCAGGCCTGAAATTCCCCGTCTGATGTTGTTTCCCAGTGGCCATCAAAGCCCAACTTGGTTGTGAGGGCAGAACAGAATAAATTTGTAGAGTAACATAACATATGGTCATGCACAAGTGCAATAATTTTTGCAGTTAGTAAACATTTAACAGATGCCATTTAGATGCCACTTTAAGAGGTGGACATGTTTTGTCCAAAATCAGAAGTCAGCTGTACCTGTTCCCCCCGGGTTGCTGATTACAGTAGAAAGAAAATGGTTAGAGTCAACACAACACAGTGTTTATCTGAAAATTAATTTTATCACCTTTTTATAACCACTGTTTTGCTTTCAGATGCTCATACTTCATGAAAATAGCTATCTAAAAGCTTCATGCTATATATCTTGCTCAAATCTCCTGCTATTTATCACAATAAGCTGAAAACTAGTATTTTCTTGTGGCCAGGATATAGGCCATGTAGAAGCTAGTGAACAGGTGGATGAAAGCATGAGAAAGGAGGGTGTGTGCAGATGCATAGGCCCTTGCATCCTTCCAAACAAGTGAAACGTTTCGAAACAGTGTGCCAGGGCTTACGCTCTCAGGGCATGAGAAGCTAAACAAAGTAACATCTGATGCAAACTCTCTTCTCTCTCATCAAAATCCCTTCGGGTTTCCAGGCCGCTCAGTGGAGGCTCAGGTTCAGGAAGGTTGAGCCCAGGGTCTTGCATGAGGAAGGCTGCGGGTCCAAAATGGGACAGGGACAGAACAGGAGATGGATGTATACGGACTTTGCTGGGATCTTCCCACCATCTTCCTGGCACCTGATCCTGCAATCAGTGCTGCACTTAAGCAGTCTGGTTAGTGTTGATGGACTCATCTGTTTAAAATAGTACTTGCTTTGGTTTTGTGCTAAGATTAAATAGTTTGAGTTTGTCTTAAAATATGCAGGTGGTAAATTGAGATCTGTACTTTTTCATATGTTATGCCCATCTTTATGTGGTAAAATATGAGAGACTTGCTTTCAATCACTATCTTCTGATAGAATTTCCACTGAAATTATCTATCTGTTTCTGCATACATTTGGAGTGGAACACCATCCAAAAAGCATTTGATGTGAGGAACTCCACTAGAACAGATATTTTCTTTTTACTGCTAACACTCCTTATTAAAAAACTATGGAAAATTCATGGTCTGTACCAAATTTTTACCTCAGGGGAAGCCAAGGCAAAATTACTGCTCTAGCTGACCCTGCTTGGGAAAGAGGCTTGGACTGCATGATCTCCAGTGGTCCCAGATAACCTCAACGATGCTGTGATCTCTGTGACCTTGGGATCCAGCTCTTGGAGATTTTGCCAAATGCTGTACACAGACAGCTCAAGCCTCGGTGAAACAGCTCTGCTCTGTGCCCAGATGCTCACTGAAAATCTTGTATGACAAGTTTAGCCCGGATGCTTTCCCATCAGCTTGCCTTCTGACTTGTTACCTCTCAGCACTGCAGCTCTTTGCATTAGGAACTGCTCTGTTACCATGACATAAATTGAGCAGTTTCCTTGGTTCCTTTTCAGCAGATAAGGTCAGCTCTACGAATGGAAGATAATATCTCTTTTCAGAAGTGACTTCTTCATTAAAGTGGAAGTTGAGTTGGATATGCCGTAAGAAGAAGTGTTTTTAATAAATCGTCACTTTTATCCTTGCTAATGGTTATTGAGAGCAAATGATGGTGATTTAAAGGTCAATGAAAACCAGCTTAAAGGACGCTATTGTCTAAATACTGGAAATTTTCCATGTTCTAATGAGCCAGGGCAGCACAAGTTGTTGAACTAAATAGGTGGACAGTGATCTCGCTTGTTTGAGTACTTCACAGTTTAAATAACATTTAAAAGGTTTTTTAAAAAAACATCATTAGCGTTGCAAGATTCCTCATAGATACATAGTTGTTGTTTGTTAATGTTTTTTTTATGCAGTTAATATTAGCATAAAATAATACAAACATGATAGCTATTGAAGCAGAACAGTGGGTTATTTTTTGTCTTAAAAATGAGCGGGTCTGGCTCTGATGAACCATTCTCTCATTCACAATCTTCAAATAGTTCTATTTGTGTCTATCAGAGTGTAAGTAATTAAGTTATTTATTGAGCAACTGACAGAAGAATTTAAGTAGCTTGTGAAGCGAAATAGCTCTGGCTCTTAAAACGCAGTATTTCTCAAAGTCTGCCTTTTCCTTTTCAAACAAAAACATCCCATTGAGTTGCCGTTATGTGGTTAAGCAACAATACATAAAAGCTGATTGTCGAGATGAATTATGCTTAAGACTATAGTTAAATCAACAAATTCATGTTTTATAAAGTGAATAGAAAGAAGCTATGATTTAATCTGCTCTGTTGCTGTATCAAAAGGATGCATCATTACAGTCTGAATCTTTAGATCACAAAATGCTGTGCTGTTTGCTTTTGTAATAAAGGAGGTGAGGCACTAACTAAAAAACAAGTGTTATCTAGATATACAATAATGGATATTTTGTATAATTGATGCAAAAAATCTGCATGATAAAGTCCATTAAATGTTGCCTTTAGTACAAAGTGTTCTTAATTTTTATCTGAAATGGCTAGGTTTCCAAACACCCACATTATGGTTTCCAAAATGAAGTGGGGACATTTCAATTATTAGCAAAATGACAAGCTATAATTGCTTTATGTACCACACGAATTATTTTTTTAGAGTTTTGCTGTGTAAGGCTTGCAGTGGTTTAATGGTTTTTTGTATGGAATGAGACCAGTGGAGGAATTACTTCATTGAGTTGGTTTTTTGTTCTACAAAGGTCTGACTTTGCACAGTTCCACAGCCTGAGTTTACTGGATTGGCATTCTAACAAAGTGAAAGCAGAATGTTTCAAGCCAAAACGTTCCTTTTGCTAAAGTTCACATACACTCAAAGTAGCAGTGTAGAGATTACACGCTTTGGTAGCAAGAGTCAAGTTCTTGGAAGACTGGGAGAGCCCAGAATTGTTGGAGAAAAGCAATAGGACAGCACTCATCTGCAGGTTTTTTCTTTTTTCCTTCTTCATTTGCCTTCTGGCTGTACTGCAATGGGCAACTTGTCCCTTCTTTTTACTCTCACCCACTCTGTTGTGTTACAATTTATGAAATACATGCTGTATGCAAGCGCTGGAGACCTTTTCAGATGCAGAAGGTCAGATGGGGCAACGTCTATCTGATGTGTCCCTGCCTGGAGATGGATCAGGAGTGCTACAGCTTCCTATGTTGCAAGTTATGGAACAGCAGCCCCTGCCTCCTCACTTTCTTAATCCCACCTGGGGTGGAAGAGGGAATGTGCTGAGACCTGAAATTGGTCTCTGGGCAGTTCTTCCTGTATTTGAAAATGCACCCAGTCCACCTGGGTTGTGACATTTTGCCAACTAAGGTTGGTGGAAGTAAAACACAAGGTGTGGGCAAAGCGAGTCCATCTGGAAGTTCTCTCAACCCATGGGGTTGTTTGAACCAGCTCTTCTGATTATAGTGCAAGATGGATGAGGTTCTTTGAAGCACACAATATCCATCATCAAAGAGACAAGGCAGAGCCATGGGCTCTAATTGAAGCTCTCAGGCAGGTCTGAGCATAATGCAGAAAACGTATTTACTTTTGTTCCTGGATGTGCAAGCATCTGGAGCAGTGCAGCTTGCTGAGGCTTGCACCAGAAAAATTGTGATTTATAATTATAGTAGCTTCCTACCCTGGTTGTCTCTTTTATTTATTTATCTATCTATTTATCTATTTTTATTACTATCATTATTATTATTCTTTATTTTTAAACAATATTTTGACACATACACTAAAAGATCCCACAGCATCTGAATCTTTGTGTCATTAGAGTTATCTGCCTCTATAGGATCCTTCAAAACTTACCCTTCCTCTTCTGAAACCTCATTCCTCCGAGGTCATATTTTAAATGCCAGGCTTACAGCTGCTGTCTTTCAGATTAGCTTCATCACTTTTTTGCTCTTACAGCTAATTCACATTGTAAACTCAACAATTCTGTAAGTGACCTGAACTTACTTGAGTCTGCTGTGTAGATGCTATTTTTAACTGTAGTAACCATTAAAAGCACTGCACTTACTAGCAGGGATTGATAAGCAGTTTTGTTGGACTTGGACGTGTGAAAGAATGCTACACAGGCTGCAGAGCCTGGATAAAGAGTGTCGTGAAACAACATTTTCAGAGGGAGTCCTCAAATACACTCTTTGCAAGGGCTTGCAGCAGTAGGATGAGGGGTCATTGCTTTCAAACTGGAGGAGGGTAGATTGAGATTGGAAATCCGGAAGAAGTTCTTCACTATGAGGGTGGTGAGATACTGGAGCAGGTTGCCTAGGGGGGTTGTGGATGCCCCATACCTGGAGGTTTCAAGGCCAGGTTGGATGGGGCCTTGAGCAGCCTGGTCTAGTGGGAGGTGTCCCTGCCATGGCAGGGAGGTTGGAACTAGATGATCTTTGATGTTGCTTTCAGCCCAAACCATTCTGTGATTCTGTGAGATAAGACTGTATGTTGATTTGCTCCAATAGCTGAGGATTGACTGTTCAGACCCCTTTACATTTGCATTTCCCATTTACAGTGATTATGAACACCACATTTGTCTCTATTTTAATTATTTCCCTATACTCCTGTGCCAAATTTGGCTTTTGAGTCGCTATAAAAATGTATAATGAGGCTTTCAGTATTCTTTTAAGTGTAGCTAAGTGGAGTTGGCAGATGTTAGCATCTGTCTTCTGGAATACTTGAAGACACTTTCTCCTAAAAAATACATAATCAGTCATTTAGGAAACATATACCAAGCATGAAATAACACATAATATTTATAAACTTTTATGTCTTTTCTGGGTTAATATCCTTTTCTCCATTGCCTTTCGTACGCTGCTATTTTTTATTCATATGCTACCTGTTTTATGAACTATACCTTACTCATGTGCAGCTCCAGGCTTTCAGAGTTGTTAACAGTGCATACTGTTCTCTTAATGCTCCTGTCTTATTTTTGATGTTGGTTTTTGATTTAATATTTGTTTTACTTCCTACAACCTTTTCTGTTTAAATATGGTTTGAGTAGGCAATGTCTACAAAACGTAAAGCCAAGGTTTCTTTAACACTGATGAATTCAGGATAAAGTCAGCAGCAGCTGCAATTCAACATCAACTATTTTATTTATTGAAAGAAATACCTGTGCATTGTGAAGTAATGAAATTCACCCCTGTACAGAGGGAAAGGTGAAAAATAAATCTTTGAACAGCTGCATTTCTTAAATCAGCCCGTCAGTTGTATTTATTAGGCCTCAAAGGTCTTGAATGAATGTTACTATGCAAGAAAACCTGGTAAGGTAAGATGTAATTAAAAGTTTGAGTACATTTTATATGATGAGGGGAGACCATATTGAACAGTTATAATGGGAAATGTTAATATTTCTTAGTGAAAAAAAAGAGCAGAATGTTCTTTTAGGAGATACAGGTACTCTTAGTTTCTATTGCAATGTTTATATTGTACCACTTTTTAGAATCTTAACAAATACGGGAATTCCAACAGAGATTAGGGAAGTAGTGTACTTCTTTCTTGCAGAGTGCAGGGGTTTGGGAAAGTCTAGGCTCGGAAATAAACTAAGGAGGGTCCCTGAGTTTATTTTTCATTATTATTATTATTATTAAACTTGTTGATTTAGGCTGCCTGGGGAAGTGAAATCACCTCTACTATAATTCTATGTACAGTTCATAATTTAAATAACAGTTTCAAACATGTAGGGTTGTGGGAAAAGTTTGAACCTTTTTCGTTAAAAAATGTTTGGCATTTTCTGAGACATGTTAGATTGCCTCCTGTTATTATAAGAAGGGGAAAGAAAGGATTATTCTGTTACTAAGACACATTTTCCTAAACTGTTCTTTAGTAGAAAATAGACAAATACATTGCTGGTGGAACATTGCTTTCTTGAAGCATAATAAACAAATACTCCATTTAATTCTGTTTACTTTGTTCTCATAGATCAGAATTCTAATAAAACAGAGCCTAATTATGTGATGTAGAATGACCTCCACATAACTGGTAAAATCTGCTACAGTGCAGTGAGCTCGGTGACCCAAAATAGATCCACCCTTTGTTGAGTGGATCCCGATGTCCTAGTGTGGGGCTCCCCCCTCACTGTTCTGTGTTCTGGTCTTACTGGTGGTGTGACAAGAAGAAAGAAGGCATAGTTACTTCTTTGCAAAATTATTCCTCTGCTGTAGTTTCTTATATCGTTTGGCTATACTTCAGAAGTGGGCGTACGTAGAAGTGATGCCTTGGCTAGACTGGTAAACCAGTGTGGAACTGAAGGCTAACTGGGGCCAAAGTGACTGAAGATGACCTCTTCTGCATATGTGCTCAGACAAATTCCACATAGGTCTGCATTGTGCCAGGTTCAAAATGAACACAATTTGAAGACTAATCTGCTGCTGCAAGCTTCAACTCAGTTTTAAGTCAGTTTTACTGATCAGTCTTTTAAGCCTCAGCAGGTCTCAATTTGTGGCCTTGCAAGAAAAGATAATACGTGTAACTAAGATGTCAGTTCAAATAGGAAGGACCATACTTTGTCATAAAAGCTACTCTTGCTTTTACAGTGAGCTTGCCAGTGTGGGCTGCTCTGAAAATGTGTACAGGAGAACTTAAGCCTACTTTCCTGTGAGATGCATTTCTTGTTAGATATGTGAATACATGCATGCTGAAAAACAAGCAGCGTATTTTTCCTCATCTTTATTTTTACAAAACTTTAAGCACTTTTTTTCTGTATCTTGCTTCTTTCTCCATCTGCTGAAGTGTTTTACTTGTCCATCTGCTGTAGCAGCCCCATCCTGAAGTAAAATGTGAGACAGATGCGCATCACATGGGCTGTTGGTTGCTCTGCATCTGGCAGAGCGGGGTGCACGTCACTGTCATGACAGCTCTTGTTATTAACATTATACTCAAATAGATAATTCTGTCTTATTTCTGGACTGAAATACATACATAACTTAATCCAATTTAAATTGTGGAGCTTATCCCTTTCTTGATACTGTGCTGTGACAGCCAAAAAAATAACTATAATGTCTTCTAGGTGGCCAAATATTTGGCTTGTCAGCTAGTGTCACCTTATCCCGCTTGTAATAACCTGAAGCAGCTGGTGCTTTTCCTGGGCATAGCATGACCACAGGGAAAAGAAAAAATACATAGTGGTGCCTTTTGGTGGTTGCTTAGAGGTAGAATTGCCAGCACGTTCAGTCCCAGTAATGTAGGTTGAATATTCTTGTGGCTGGCACTGTTGCATGCTGGGGTTCCTCTTGCAACCTGGTGTAGCTTCTTGCGGAGGACACCTTAAAGGAGAAAACTGCTTTAACTAAAGAAATGAAGGATGAGGAGGGCAGATCCAGATAAAAGAATAAAAGAATTCTTATCTCTTATTCTATGCCCTCAAATCTAGGGATATCTTCTCAGTCAAGCTGACATGTCCAGAAATGTTTTACTAATCTACAGAAGGAATGGAGGGAAAGGGAGAAGGAGGAGAGTGAAATGCTTTCAGCATGACTCTGTTTACACTTCAGCCCCTATTTGCCATTATTGTTTGAATGTGATCCTCCTTGGACAGAATTCTGAAATACGCTCTCAATACTTATTCAAAGGTCCTTACAAATGTTCTAACAAAATTCCTTCTGGAGCAGCCACCCTGGCTTTATTTTCCTCTGTTGAGGAATTATTCCATGGAGACCTCTCTCTGTAGCTTGCAAGGAAGAGGTCATTTAACCACACTGGGCTTGGCTCCTGCTCTTTAGAAAATCAATACAAAATAATGCTTCATTGAACATGAATCAATTAGGTCGGTCTAAATTGGAGTGTGGGGAGAAGGAGATGCCTTTAGATAGCTTTCCTCCTGCACTCTTCATTTCCTTTTGCATCCTCATCTCTCATGGTTGACTGTCTTTCAGGCTAGCAATTTTGATAAGCCATATTTTATGATTTAAGAGTTTTACACAGTGTTCTACAAAATGTCTCACTGTACAATACATCAGAAAGGAAGTATCTGCGTTTATTTTGCTTTGCTGCTTTACGGCGTTTCACTGTTAGTGCCATCTTTTTTTTCAGGTAGCTGGCTTGCAAATAGAAATGCTTGTGTTCTGCAAATACCACAACTTTTGAAAAGTGCTGTAAATATTAACCCTCCCACCCCTGAGGACTGTCGCTTCCACTGGGGTGGAGGAATTTGTCTGCTGACAGGCGTTACTTAATGGAGAAACAACCGATAGACGTATCATCCAGCATGGTGCCATTCTCCTGAGCATGGGGAATGGACGCAGAAGGGATATTAATTGGGAATGCCAGGATCAGAGAATTCCCAGTTCCAGGGGGAAAGGCCTAAAATGAAATTTAAACTGTTAAAATTATCTAACCAGAAATGGCTGACTGTTTTTTTCCTTTATGCAGTGCATATGTATTTTTCTTTTAGAACATGCCAGTTTTGTTTAATTAGCTACTTGATGTTGTAGTTTCTTCTTCTGAATCATTAGCTTTAAGATTAAGAAATACTCTGGTTAATTACTGTGTGTTTTACACTGCCTTTTCCCTAAAATAATAAACAATTTCTGTTGCATATTTTTAATATCAAAGAGGGAAATAAGACACTTAAATATGAACTGGAATATAAAAATAAATATAAAAATATAGATCATGTAAGAAGCTTTATATATAAATTTAACATGTATGAAACATGTAAATATATGAAATTTAATGTTTGGACTTATTTTGGTGTCTTGATTTATATACTTTTTAACACTGCAGGAATTTTTTTACTTGACTTGGAATACTCGCAGTCATATCTGACAGGTGTTTCTCTGAGTTATGAGTTTTATTTAGACCCACATGAGCATGTACCCACTTCTATGAATATGGAGATATTGTGGTAGAGTTAGACTGAAATTAGTTTTTAATAGTCTTCTCTAGTTTTTACTCTATAATTTTTATAATAGGTGGATGAAATGCTTTAGAATAATTCCAGAAGACAACTCCTTATGCTTAGTAATACAGAATTTAATTACAAGGCATCTTTGAGTGGTACTTATTAGTTGATGTTTTCTTCATGGTTTTTGAGAGATTTAATGTAGTGGGAGAATTTTTTTCCACTATCTCACAGGAGAAAAGTAGATAAGAAATGGTATTAAATTAAATTTGAGTGGATCTGGCTATCTGTCTCCATGTAAAGTAAAATAAATGAAGAATAAAATGCTGAAGAGTAGGATAAGTTACTGTATCAATTTTGCTTATATAGTAAATAAAAAATGAAATGAGAATTACACTTTTCTGTTACTTTGCTTTATACTTTTCTGTACTGGTGGAACTAAAGGCCAATTTACAGTCTTAAAAAAAAATTGTATGCTCAGTTCTGTAGGATGTGCTACATGCTTTCAAATCAGATTTTCATGTAGAGAAGATAATTTCCCATTTTGGTAGGTGGGACAATATAATTAAATGGGCAGACTGTTTTCTAAACACATAACTGAGCGCTCTTGAATTATTCATATAATGATAATATATGGCTTATTTTGGGTTTTCTTTGTAGATTAAAACTTTGACCTATTCTTGTCTGTAAATGTTAGGACTGCTGGGGCATTACTGACTGCTGTCGTATGATGAACATGTTTTGTATTCTGGGATAAATAATGAACATATTTGAAAAGGTCAAGTGCTCAGTGAGCTTTAAAATCAATCAGCAGTTTTCAGAAGTTACTCTTACAGGTTCTCGCTGCTCGGTGAAGCTTTACTGACTTACATGTTCTCTGACTTCTACTGTATGCAGACATTTAATTTACTTACAGAAAACCAAACACTTATTATTGAACTGAATTGATGTATGTTGGAAACACATTTGCATAGGGTAATCAATTATTAAATTCATTTTTTATTGAAGTATTTAATTGCTTGTTCATATGAAAAATATTTTTTTATTTGCAGAGGTCTTTTTATTACTATCCATGACCGGGGACACATCGCTACAATGCTCAAATCCTGGCCAGAAAATACTGTCAAAGTAAGTTCAGTTTTGTTGCATGACAAAGCTGGCACTGTTTTGTACCCAAGGTGACATGGTTGAGATATGTTTATAAGCTTTTTATCAATTAGATTTCAGGGATTTCTTAGCTCATTTTAAAAATAGAAACAATGCTGTTACAGCTGAAGTTCAAGGTTTTAAAATACTTCCTTGTTTAGCTATAGACATCCTTTACTGATTAGTTGGTCAATTACATTAAATATTATGCATCAAGAAAACAATGAATGCTTTTTCTGCATTTCAGGGAATCATAGAGTGGTTAAGGTAGGAAGTCACCTCTGGAGATCATCTAGTCCATCCTGCTGCTCAAGCAAGGTCAGCCAGCTTACTCAGGGCTGTGTCCAGCCTGTGGGTTATGAGTATCTCCAAGGGTGGAGATCTCTTGGCAACCCATTCTTGTGTTTGGGTTAGTAGTTCTTCACATAAGATACCTGATGAGCCCTATCACAAAAAATATTAAATTTCCAACTAAAATGGCTTGTCATAGAGTATGACAAGGAAATCATTGTGTTGTCAGCTGCTTGCCATACTGTCCTTTACCATGAAAAAATCTTCCTTTTTAGCAGAGACAGTTTTGTAGGGTTTACTGAGTTACTGTGTTTCTAGCAATGAAAACACATACTTTCTCATATGTTTAAGTATGATGGAGTGTGTTATTTGCTCAAGGGAAGAAGAAATACATCTTTGAAGGGTAAGAGCCAGGTGGCTGAAGACAGCCCTGTCAAAGGCCAGCAGGAGTGGCTGGCTCTGGTTCTGCTAAAAACAGCCGTGACAAAACCCAGGAGTCCGGGTTTCTTCTTTTTTTTGTGGAAAACTTCCTTTCTTTTCCTATTCTGTTTTCATACTGTTGACAGAAAAACGTAAGAGGGAACAATGCCAGTTCCCTTGTAATGTACTACTAAACAACTCTCTTGTGTACTCTTAAAAGTTTTGTATGAAAGTCCCATTTACAATGAAGCAAGAGTCTAAAATAGTGTAACAATACAATAAAACAATTCTGGGCCTTTGTTTTTCTATTGATTTGTTTGTACCTGTTAAAATTTTTATATGGAAATTAAAAAATGATGATAAGAAGATAATGGAATACTTAATACTTCGAAGCAAAGAAGTGATTTTTACAGTGCTTTTATTTCTTCCGCCAGGCTATTGTGGTACTGGTTTGAGAACGTATTCTTGGTCTTGGAGACCTTGGCTGTTATGGAATGGGCATTCCAGTTGGTAAACTGGCACTTTATACAGCATGCGGAGGAGTAAAACCTCATGAGTGTCTACCAGTGATGTTGGATGTGGGAACAGATAATGAGGTAAATCGTTTTCTGAGCTGTAGTGAGTATTAGCCGTTTAAAGGGAAGAATAGAAAAGTTGGATAGTAAAAAGTTGTTTTTTCTTTGTTGTGATACTAGCTTTGATTATGCTCAAAGTAAAAAGTCCTATGGAAAAAGTCTCATCCTAATGCACAGTGCAGACTGTTGTGTAAGGCTCCAGTAATTAAGGATGCTGTTGCCTGTAAGAATGTGCTGCTTTCATTCTACATGTTAAAAAGTGGTCTGGGAAATTAGATCTCAAGAAAAGGGGGATAATGAAGTTAAAAATACAATTTAAGGCATCATTCTTTCTCCACTTCTGCTGCAGAATTCCTCTGCAGTGATTTCAGATGTGGATTCTGACTGTGCCCCATGTTCTGGTGAACAGCTTGAAGCTATAGCCTAATCTGTGCTGGGAATGCATGTCTACGTACTTCAGTTGAACATGGACTTTAGCTATAGAAAGCACTGTAATGCTAGGAATTTTCCCCAAATGAGGTTGTAGTGCTTTAAATAAGTGGACCTTGCCTTCTTTAACTTCACTTCCCATCTGTGTGAAGTGCAGAGATTTTGAAGTTGTTGAAAATTGGCTCTGCTATTTTACTAGTTATTTACTTGGCCCTGTTCTTCATTCCTTTTTTTTAAATGAAAGAATACTTGAATTAGTGACTCTGAATGATGTTAAATTAAATATCACCAGCAGTGTAACTGTGCTTTAGCAGAAGAAAAAAAAAGTTATACTATAAATAATGCGAATATTAAACTTTATGCATTATAAATGTATCAGAGATGTATGTGTACTATAGATAAATAAAGCATTCCTGTACCAGTATATTTAGCCTAGACTCCTAGATTGTTGGGTTGGGTGTGTGCATCTTCAGCTTTATACACACACCCCAGCCCCACTGGGATAATTTAAACAATACATTACAAAAGCATTACTGAACTGAGAAATAGCCTGCTACCCTCTCTCTCTATCCCTGAAGAACTCCCTTCTGAAAAGTGGACAGACTTGCTTGTGAGATGTATCTGAACACTGTAGCATATATCAAATCACATACAAATCTCATTAGCTATAAAATGTTTTCATTCCTGATTTGAGCAGCTGGGCCAGTTATCTAATGTCTTACTGAACGTTTCTACGCAATTAATTACATCATCTTCTTCTGATACTGCAGTAGGCTTTACATTTTGCTTTTATGCTGAGTTTCCCTGTAATTTTTAATTTTTCATAGAGTATTATTTTCATGAAAGATAGTAAACATATATATGTATATACACACACAAACAGCAGAACCAGCTTACCCATTCCAGTAGCTCAACTTTTATGTTACCGTTCTTGTGACTAAACAATGAGTTCAATGTGTGTGAAAGAGTTGCAAACCTAAAGTATTACAAGATGCATAAAACTGTGTGAGCTGGGGTTTGTTGTTACTCTGAAGTATTCACTTTCTGATCAGGAGGATGCCTTTTGTTGTTCCACTTTGTAATATGGCTTCTTACTTTAGGACCGTTTTATGAACTGCTTCAGTTTAGTTGTACAGCACAATTCCAGGCTAAAGCTGTCTTAGTCCCCCGCCAGCACAGTGTAGGACAGGACTTCTTCTGTGGGGTGCTTTTCATTCCTGCTGAGGTGTGTATCACAGTCAGACATGCATGTGCTGGCCAACAGCCTAAAATCCCCAGCTACGCTTACCTGGTACAAGAGACCTTAAACTAAGTTTGAATGAATGGGAGGTTCATTTGTTGGTTTTTGTTGGGTTTTTTTTCAGTGCTGTAGCAGATACGAGGAATTATATTAGCTTACGGATCAGTGTCGTTTATGCTTATCTGGGTTTTTGCAGGAGTGAGCAGAAGTCAGCAGAAGTGAGCAGAAATCAAGGCTGGGAGTCATGGCTGGGTTATGGTCAACTCTAGAGGCAGCACAATTGCTCTTTCAGGGTTATGCTAAACTACACTTCAAAATGTAGATGTTTGGTGGCTTTTTCCAGTAGGGACTGGTTGCTCAGATGTTTAAACATTTATCCAACACCTCTGAATTGTGCCGTTGGGTTATGAACAGGTGGGACTTCATTGGTGTACCCCTTAACTGAAGAGACCACATGGTCCTAACAATATTTGTTAGTGGGAGCTTGGGTGTAGTTCCCTGGCTACTTTAGTCAGTCAGGGATGTGCAGGCACCAGTCCCTTAATTTCTTCCCTCCCTCTTCTCCAGTAGCACGTCCCTGTTCCTTCCCTAATGCTGGTGTTCGTGTAACCAGATGGTGAGCCACTGAGGAGAACTGAAATAACGGAAAAACAATCACATTTTGCTGGCTAAGCTGGTTATATTAGGTCAAGGTGCTGTGGAATTGCACTGCAATTCCTTATCTTAAAATCTAAACCTCTTGGACAAATAACTGTATTTTCATGCTATATTTTCTTACTCTAGCCAGGATTTTCCATAATAAGACACAATAGAAATCACTGTCATAACTTGAGCACATATAAATAATTATGCTGTACATGTTTTTTGAAATGTGCAGATGTTTTCCATTTAGATTAGTTCCTTTTCCCTTTCTATGGGGGCCTCAGTTCCTTAAAATAAGTTTTAAAATATGTATTTTTGGCAACTACAATGTGATTGTGCACAACCTGCAAGTTCTCCAGAAAGATTAACTCGTAGTCTAAAGCAGATTGCAAGAAAAGCTTCACAAATTCTCATTGTGTACTGTTTTCTTGTGTACAGGACCTAAACCAGTAACTCTGAGGAGCAACTCAGTCAATTTCTGATGGTTATTAAAAGCCTTATTACTGTCAGTTTTAGCAGAGGTATTTTTAGCTTGGGTATTATCCTGCTACTCGTAAAACCAAGAAAAGAGAAGAAAGGCAAATAAAGCATTTTTATACAATTGCCTAGATAATAAGCAAGAGAAATGGAAACTGCTTACTTAGGAGTAAAAATTGGCCTAGTAGAAAGACTTGCATGACCAAACCAGTAAATTACTCCATGTCATCAGTGTGGGACTGAGCATCCCAAAGAAGTGGTGTTGATCACTGCCAAAAATAATATGCCTGTTTTGTAAGTCATTGACAAGTTGGAGGCAAGTAGTGATGACAAGATATTTTTATCCAAAGCGTTGAAAACATTATTAAGAATATTAATTACATACTACAGACCGTGACAATCTCACTTAAGGTTGTGCCTTACCCAGTAGACATGAATTTTTCAGGTGGGAGGGAGGATGGTGCTTTTCAGGTGGGATTTCAATGCACATGAAACGTACTTAAACACCGGTCTCAGTACTGAGATGGAAGTGTTGGAAATCCTGAGGTGATGTGATTTCTGGATTCTGGACATTCATCTAATATTTTAGAGGTATATGTTAATCACTTTGGAATCATTAAAGAAACAGATTGCAGAATTAAAATGAATAGTTGTCAAGGTAGAAGCAACTACAACTTAATGGAGAACTACCTGAAACACGTCGTCAGCACTGTAAGTGGGATGGTCTAAAGATGATAGAAATAATCAAGCTGAATCAAGGGAAAACATTTAAACATTAAAGTATGAATGATGATTGTTTGCTACTTAAAATATGTTATGGAACTCACAAAATAAGCAGTGTTAAGGCAAACTTGTTGGTTAAAAATCAGCCTGGCTTACAGGGATGTGAAAACTGGCAGTTTAAAAGAGAAAACAAACAGCAAAAGCCAATAATAGAAACCAAGTAAAAAAAACTGGTTTTGTAGGCAATAAAAAAGCAAAAGACACTAAGGAAAAAAATCCCGACTTAATCCCTGTTAATTACAAATAGTAAGAATGAGATTTTCTGTTGTTCCTGATGCATTCCCTTAATGGTGGTACTTGTGGAAGTATTAGATTGTGAGTATAAATACAGTAGATATTTCTAAAAATGTCAGTTTTATCTGTCTTGGCAAGTGGTCTTATTTTCCATTTTATTAACAGCAAATGGATATTTTAAACAAAAGCTTTAAAATTTTTTCAAGACCCTTTAATCACAATGTCCAAATAATGCTTTCGCCAGTTCTTAAAAAAAAGTTCTGGTAAACGCTTTCTGGGCCATGCTGAGCTGGGGGGGATGAAGTACAGTTTTTTTGTTATATCTGGGATTAATTGAGAAGTTCCGGAAGACTGGATTAAAGTTAAGGCACTTATTTAAAATACAGTGGTCCTGGTTGCTGTAACCTTGGTTAAAGAATTGGAATAAAATCTGAAAGTTTGACTAGTCAAGAATTGAGGGTAAATTAACTATTGCTGATTAGCATGGGCTTATTAAAACCAAATTTAATCTAATGTTAAAGTCAGTTTACAGATTTTTGGTTGGCTCTTATTTTTTACCTCCAGTAACATTTTAATTCATACTGTTCCTTTTAAGAAACTGGACCAATGAAAAAACAAAGCAGGCCTCCTGTGTTACTAGGGAAAATGTGATTTAAAACATATATTTATGTGAGAAATAATAAAATAGTTGTGGTTTTGTGGTATTTCAGGGGCTTTTTTTTCAGTTCTGCAATGTTTAATATCTTTATCAATGACTTGGGGCAATATTTTTAGTGTCCAAGGGTTATAGATGAGACATGATTTAGTTACGTACTGTTATCCAGCCAGAGCAGGAATGAAATCTAGGAAGACTGATGGCCTGTGTTATATAGAAGTCAAACCAGTGGTGAAAGGGTTTCTTCTGACCATAAAAATCTTAATCTAATAATGTATGCTTAACAGGGGAATGAGAACTGTGTTTATTTGTTACCTTACAAGAGAATTTCTGGCAAGTTCAGGGCTGCCAGAGCAATCCTGGACTGATTGCATGTGTAAATTCAATACTGGCAGTGGCCAGGTTTGGGAGCTTTGGGAAGATTAATTGTGTGTTAGCATTTAAGTGTAAACCATTAACCATAAATTTCAGCTTCGGTAGAAAGCATTCAACTCTTTTAAACAGTACTTTCAAACAAAGCAGAAAAGCCAAGACAACTGGTATTGGAAGAACTTTTTATATATTTTCTAGTAGAAGGCATCTTGGTGTCCTGAAGCCAGTTATTTGAGAGCTGGGACAGTGGTCACATGCCGGCTATCAGGATGGCTCAGGTGTCAGAAGTCGCTCCAGCTGCAGCCGGGATGGCTTCAAAGAAGCTGGACACGCAAACTTTCTCTTGCCCTGGGTAACATAGTTAAATAGCTGGCTGGTCATATGTATATATGCCATCAGTGTGCAGCTGAATCATGACAGTCAGTTCACTTTTTGCAAATGTGTATTTGAAGCTGTTCTTTATTTGTGTAACTGTCAAATACAGACATTTAAGTACTGAGCACTGCACAAGAGAGAGAAAGATGCCGGGCAGCTGCTGGAGCAGCTACTCCTCCTTCATCTGCTGCACTTCAGGGACTTGCAATCTGCTATTTCAAGTTATTTCCTGCATGCTTGCTTTGGGATGTTTTTTCCCTTAACTTACTACAAATATTTAAATGTAGGAACGTGGCAGTTCTCACAGTTGCCCTAAATAGGTCAATGAGCATGACTTATGCTGGCAGTTCTGACTGTTGTGGAGGAATGACAGGCATCTGCGGTGGAAGACTGAATCCAGAAAAACTGAGGTGCCAATTCAAGCTCAGTTCCTCAACTTGTGCTAGTTAGCTTTCTACATTTCCCCAAATTGCTTCTGTCGTAAGAGCTGGTACTAGCCTTCCAAGAGTCATGTTCTTGAAAAATATCTACCTATGAGTGTGCAAATGGGAACTATTGAGAATACAGAAATAAACTGGTGTTATTATACATATTTGAACCAAAATAGAAACATGGACAGAAGAAAGCTTAGTATAGAGGAAACCTGCAATTTCATATTTTATCAATCTAAAGATATAAATCATGTAAATTATGTACAGCTGTAGGGATTTACAAATAAAACTCAAAATTTGCATTCCTATGTAGCCGAGTGGCACTTTTACAGTTTTTTGTGTCGTAGGTGTTTTGTGGAATGATTATTCTCTCTGAATTTAAAAAGGCCCTGTTTGCTTTTCACTTGAATGATGGTTATTAGAACTAGAGACAGAATTTCAGTGTTAGTTTTATTGTAAAATAGTAGTAGCATTTCCTGAACTCTTTGAAGAGAGATGCTCCTGTCTATATAAAAAGGATCTATTTCGGTATCTATACAGATACAGAAAACTCATTTCTAGGTTATATTCTCCAGTGTGTTCTCCATTAGTTCTGAGTATTTCTGAAATGCAAATGACACTATGTGTGATCTAAACAGGAGGTTTCTAGATACACAGCTTTTTATTTAGCTATGTTAAAATGTCCCTAACCAAATTAACCTGGTTGACTGAGAGAAGCTTTTTTCCATGTTCCACAAAACAGGCAGGCCAGGGTAACAGTGTGGCCCTCTGATGCTGAATTCCAGGCCTGAAAATTTGTAAAACTATTGATGGAGTAAATCTTCTGTGGTTTTTT
Source organism: Eurystomus gularis (assembly GCA_013400335.1). Classification (NCBI taxonomy): domain Eukaryota; kingdom Metazoa; phylum Chordata; class Aves; order Coraciiformes; family Coraciidae; genus Eurystomus; species Eurystomus gularis. The sequence continues at coordinate 105,711 of VZZY01009391.1, forward strand.
TTATCATTTGACTACTATGTGTCTATGGCATTCTGGTTGTAGATAATTGCACAAATAAGTGCAAATGGAATTATTTTTCCCCTTTAGATCTTGCTGCTCCATCCTTCTCTGGTGGTACACTGCCAGCACTTGAACAAAGGAGAAAATACATGAACATTCCTTTTTCCTTTCCTTTCCCCACTTCCAGTTGGCAAGAAAATACTGTGGTAACATATTACTTTTCCTAGAGTCAATGTCATGAGTCATTCTTTCTTTTGTCCTTTTAGCATTCAGAAGTACTGAAAAGTAGTCATTTCTGAATTATAATTCTGTCTAGGCTATTGTGCAGAAGGAAAAAAACCACATTTTTTTAATTTGTGGGAACGGGTAGTCTCCTTTTAAATCTATTCAGTTATTTGGAGTGGACTGAATATATATTAGAGAAGGAAATGGACAAGTACAGTCTGTTTGTATAAATGTGTCTTCTAAAACTGGGGAGGTTTAGAGTAATCTTTCCAGTGTGTTTCAGAAGACCCCACCTCTAAAATAAATATGTCATTGCCCATCACTCCTAAACATTTGTTGTTGAAATAACAGGGACACCTGAAACTGCCAATGTCTGTATTACACTTGCAAACCTAAAGAAGCTGGGGAAGGGATGGTACTTAGAGAGCCAACCATTTCCCCTTAGTGCAGGGGCCCTTGGGTGATGTGCTTGAGTGGATCACAGGTATCCGACAGGTGATGGTTTTCAGTAATTTTTTGGGAGCTTTGCTTATCTTGTGCTTTAGTGTTCTTTTAGTGAATAGTTACAATATGTCTGGTAACACATTCACAACCTGAAAGTTTAAAAAGTTATTTTGACTCAGTATTTTAACTCAGGTTGAGAATTTGTAAGTGTAATAATAAATCTAGATATTTATTATTACATCTGAATATGTTTCTGCTGTACACTGCTTATTTTTTAATAACACATGTTGAACTCAGTGTTTTGACTAAGTTGTAGATCACTTTTTCTGTCCAAAAATACTATTTTACATTCGTCTGTTCCACAAATTTCTCACTTTTTATTTCTCAGGTACCAAGTCTTGTGAGCCCACCAGGTTGGTTTGTCAGTAAGGCACATAGAAAGTAAAAAAACAAATGAGGAAGAGTAAATGAAATCACAGGCTGTACACAACAGACAAGTAATTATATTAAATAAGCTTGCTTTGAGGCAAACTTGAAATAAATTAAAAAGTTAAAGTTTATGTATATGCGTACTAGGCTTTCTTCATTTATTTTGATGTACCAGATGTGGAAGAAATTGTGATTTTTCATGAACTTTTCTGAATCTTACAGAAAAAAAATTAAACTTTCTATAGTTTTCAAAATTAAAATTTTGATGTAACAGATTATTCTATCCTAGTACAGACATTTTAATGACTACAAATAATGACTCAGAACAACGACAATCAGATAAGATTCTCCAAAGATCTCTCCAACCAGGTGTCAGTCAAACTATTTATATTTGGTCTCATTATATTGGATCACGAAAAGCTAAGTAGTATTTCTCGAATAACTTCCTGTTTATAAGATGATGAGAGGAGGAATGAAGTAATATAGAATTCTGCTGTATTTTATAATTTTTATTTCAATAAGCATAGTAAATGGTAGTTATTCCACTCTCAATCTAGGTGCTTATTAAACTTGGCATTCGTTTATGTGGAAGTGTTTGTGCACACACAGATATGTCCGTTACATCATACACAGTGTTAATATATCTGGCCCATTAGAAAATTCCATATCTTCACAGAGCCCTGTCATCAACAGAAATGGTAAATTGTTACTTCATATAGAGGCCTTTATTGCACAGAATATTCCATATTTTGGAATACTCTGTTTTATTTGGAAACCACATTTCCTGTTTTACTTGTTAAGTGTGTCAGCCTGCATGGTAGCTTGCATCTGAATTTCATCTGTGCTTTTTTTCCTCCATATGTTTCTTTACCTTCTGTCCAGATATATTCTGAGAGCTATAATCAATTTTCACAGACTGTCTTTTTTCCCAAATGCATCTAATGTGATGTGTGCAGGCAGGCTCACTGGCAAGATGCATCAAGCGATGCTCATGGAGAGTGCACAGATAATAACTGCAAGGAAAAAAAATAAAAGAAAAGGACACAAAAGTTTACTAGCCAAAGAGTTGCTGTCTTTAGTCTTAGGACAGGAAAATGTCTCATTCTGCACTTTTGGCTTTTCTCCGTGAGCCACTAAGAGCTTGAAGTCCTGCTGAGGTGGACCTCAGTTATGAGCGAATGCCAAGTAAACCAATGTTAGCAGTTAACATTATGTTAGGTAGCCTTAAAAATACAGTTAAGTAACATTCAAAGAGACCTCTTGCGTCATGATTTTCTTGCAAGAAATCATAAAGTAATTTGCTGATGGTGTGTTTTACACAATTATTTTCATTGGTTTTAATAGTGGATGTTGCTATATTTCAGAATTCACATCTGCAGTTAAAAATCTAAGAATCAATTGTTAATATTTCACTGAATACTCAGATAATAAATTCCCTAACTTATACTTTCAAGCATGTGCTCAAAACCACATATGACTCTAATCAGGAAGATTTTTTACCCTCTATAGCCTCTATAACCCTTACCTGAAGTGACTGCAGCATGTTGCTGAGGCAGTGTTCCTGGGAGGATATCTTGAGCGTCTAAATTTACCCAAGATACTGAGATTTCGAGTGCTTCAGTCTTTTAAAGACTGCCTTTTGAAGAATCTTTGAGTTTGTCTTCTATTTTGGCCATAGTCTTCTGCAGTTAGGGTTTTTTTTAATTACTATTTCTTCTGTGTCTTCTGCCTTACTATGTATTTTCTTGGTTGTATTGAACCTTCAGTAGAAGACTGTGTATGTATGTCTCATGCTTCTTAAGGGATACATTCTACTGTCATGTATTAAGAGGGCTGAAATACAAAACATTGCCTCCCCTATTACATGAAGTAATAGTGTACAAAGGGGAACATCATTTCCCACCATATTTAGAGCTGTTAAGCGTTTTAACTTATTTGCAAATGTGGAAGATCATTTTCTCTTCTTTACTATGGTGGTCCCAAGATGTATTACATCACTTCCCTTATTTTCATTTAGATGCTTTTCTCATGTTTTTTTAGGCATGGCTCAGCAGCTATGAGTACCAGCAGTTTTACCAATAAAACTCAAATATAAATGGGCTTGGCTTTTAAACATTGTCTTCTCTTTGAATATTTTTCTCAGTTTCATGTGTACACTATCAACATTTTGTTTGATGCTGCATTCACTTGTAATGGGCTTTGTTATTTACTGTAATAGTAGAAAGGCAGTCTGTGGTTACATTACTACTGTTACAATGCTTGTCTCCTTTTGCCCTTATACGGGGATGAAAAATATCTTAATCTACATTTCTTTCCATAGCAAAAATACTTACAGTCCCTTTTAAATAAATAAAAAAAAGCAGAGCAAAGTCTTTTTTTATTTTTACCAGGGCCTTACAGTTGTCATTCTATAACAAAGGTTACTGTAATTTTAAAAACTCATCTAATTGTTCTAGTACGCTTAAGAAGATTTTCAAGTTCATATTATCTTTTTAGTATGCACGTTGTATAAAATAATATATTATTATGTATTTCAGTGCCAGACTTACACCCACCATCATCCTGTATTGTCTCTGCTTAACATCTTATTAAAATCCTTTGTATCTTTGAGAAATGCCATTCTACTGCTTAGTGAGCAAGAACACCTCAGCAATTGTTTGTTACTTTTGATCCATTGTCATCCTTTAACTTTTTCTGAGACTGCTTATTTTTATGAAATATGCTATTATGAATATTTCTTCTGTGAAATACTCTATTTCATTAGACCATGGAAAACGTGATGAAGCCAGGTGGTGCTTCACATTTATCAAAGGTCATATCAGCAATGTTTTTTAAGACCCAAGAAGTTGAAGGGTGTGTGGGGGGGGGAGGTTTAGCAGAAAGAACATAAATGGCGACACAGCATTTAAGTCTCAGTTTCAGCTGACATTAGAAAGGACGAGCTATGCACCGATGTTACTAGCGGTTCTGTCAGTCCATTTCATTTCTTCTTACTTCACTTTGTAGCACAAGGGGATCTATAAAAAAGGGCAGAAATTAGTATCTGGAAATGCTTATTTTGGATAGCATGCATGAATATCCATAGACCAAACTGATGGCAGACTTTATTTCAAGATACATTAGACATTTCCAAGCCTTCATACTCAGAAGACAGCAACAGATAGTGTTTGCTTTGCTTGGCTTTCATTCTTTCTGAAATAGTAACTGCTAGCTATCTGCCTGCTCAGCAATTTGAGAGGGAATGAGCCTTACATATAGCTACATATGCTAAGATGTGTCATTTCTGCCTCCACAGAAGCTGACATAGTGTCTTGGACTAAACATGTCACCTGTTGACCGTAAAGGTGCTCTTACAAATGTTGGCCTTGAACTCGCAGGTCTACTTTGTGCACAGAACTACTTTTCCCTTTTTAATTCTGGTCCTCGGACAGATATATAGTCAATAGCTGAGATGTTAGAGCCGAAGTAATATCACCAGACTTGGTTATAATTGCCAGTCAGTCAAAGGAACATTGTTCACGTGACTTGTTTATACAGGCCCAGTGCATTTGGCTCTAGTAAAGAAAATGGCTGAGTGTCAGCACAGAAGACAGGCACGTCAGTGTCAAAGATCTTTTGACCATGTGGGACTAGCTTATGGAAGTAAATGAAATGAATAGATGTAAGTTTAATAGAACTGAGAAGAGGCTGCAACAAGTGATTGACATTTATAGTTACATGTGAATGACAAAAAAATAAAACAAAGTATCAGAATTGTTGATATAGAAATGAGATGTACTGATAACATAGAGCAAGATTTTCAGTTTTCAGTATCTGTTGATATGTTAAAATTCTGTTCAATTAACTATGTGATGCTTTTGTGCGCTGTCAAAATCTGTGAGCTGATAAAATATTAGCAAAATCCTTTTTATTAATAGAATATTAAAGATGAATGAAAATAAGATCTTTAAGACATTTTTTAAAAGCATATATTATCTTTGTCATTTACCAGATGAAGGGAATTTATTGAGATGGCATTCTTCTGAATATTATATGAGGCTCGTTCTGGGCATCATCCCAATGCATTTGGAGGAAAAGAGGGTTATTGGTAGTAGTCAACATGGATTCACCAAGGGGAAGTAATTTCTGACTAATCTGATAGCCGTCTACAATGGAATGACTGGATAGATGACGGGAGGGCAGTGGACATTGTCTACCTTGACTTCAGCAAGGCTTTCGACACCGTCTCCCACAGCATCCTAGTAGGCAAGCTTAGGAAGTGTGGGTTAGATGAATGGACAGTGAGGTGGACTGAAAATTGGCTGAGAGATAAAACTCAGAGGGTTGTGATTAACGGCACAAAGTCTAGTTGGAGATCTGTGGCAAGTGGTGTTCCCCACGGGTCAGTACTGGGTCCGGTCCTGTTCCATATATTCATCAATGACCTGGATGAAGGAATATAGTGCATCCTCAGCAAGTTTGCTGATGATACAAAACTAGGAGGTGTGGCTGACACACCAGAAGGTTGTGCTGCCATTCAGTGCAACCAGGACAGGCTGGAGAGTTGGGGGGAGAGAAACATGATGAAATTCAACATGGGCAAGTGTAGGGTGCTGCACCTGGGGAGGAATAACCCCATATACCAGTAGAGGTTAGGGGCTGACCGGCTGGAAAGCAGCTCTATGGAAAGAGACCTGGGAGTCCTGGTGGAAAACAGGATGACCACGAGCCAGCCATGTGCCCTTGTGGCCAAGAAGGCCAATGGCATCCTGGGGTGCATCAAGAAGGGTGTGGCCAGCAGCTCGAGGGAGGTTCTCTTTCCTCTCTACTCTGCCCTGGTGCGGCCACATCTGGAGTACTGTGTCCAGTTCTGGGCTCCCCGGTTCAAGAGAGACAAGGAGCTAGTGGAGCGGGTGCGCAGAGAAGGGCTACTAAGATGATTAGGGGACTGGAACATCTCCCTTATGAGGAAAGGCTGAGGGACTTGGGTCTATTTAGTGTGGAGAAGAGAAGACTGAGGGGGGATCTCATCCACATTTATAAATACTTAAAGGGTGGATGTCAGGAAGATGGGGCCAGTCTTTTTTCTGTGGTGCCCAGTGACAGGACAAGACGGAATGGAAATAAACTTGAGCTCAGGAATTTCCATCTAAACATGAGGAGGAACTTCTTTACTTTGAGGGTGGCAGAGCACTGGAACAGGCTGCCCAGGGAGGTGGTGGAGTCTCTGGAGACGTTCAAAACCTGCCTGGATGCCTTCCTGTGTAACCTGCTCTAGGTGGCCCTGCTCTGGCAGGTGGGTTGGACTAGATGATCTCCAGAGGTCCCTTCCAACTCTACCATTCTGTGATTCTGTGATGGTTATTTAATAGCAAAACTTTACTGATGTCGTCTTCCAAAGAATAAGTGGTTGCTCTACTCAGATTCTCTTTGTTGGTGGTGGTTTGTTGTTTGATTTTTTCAATCTCTAGTTTCCTTTTTTATCATCTGGTTTTGAAAGCTGGATGACTCCTTGCATCCAGACATTTCATATGTCTGTCCTAAACAAAATTTGGAAGTGTAAGTGGATGAAAGTAAAGGGAGTGAAAAAACCCTCAAGTAGGGTCTAGCCCATCCTCCCTCGTGTTTTTTGAGAGCAATAAACTTTGCAAGCATGGTTGTGGTAATCTATATCTATAACTTTGAGTTCCCATTATCCATCAGCTATATTTCAAAATACAGCATCGAGAGTGTTGTTAAATGTTTCTTGCTCTGTGACAGGACATGCTGGTTGAGTTTTAGCCATGAAGCTGCTGAAGCTGCAGAGGTTCATGAAGAAGAAATGATAGTCGTTAACTGTATGGGGGCTGTTGGAAGTCAGTTGTGTAGAAAGCTTAATACAAAAAAAAAAAGCTTTTGTAGAAAGTAGATGTCAGGGGCTTTAGGAGATTTCTTGTTAAGTGGTCTGAAAATTATGATGTAAATAAAATGCAAGAGAATTCTCAGATTTCTTGGCTTTCTGATTATTACTTGTATATTACAATATTGATGATTATATGCAGCATGATCTGCTGAAGACCTAAATGATGCTGGATTCTTCAGGACTATTGTTTACTCAATAGGCAAATGATTTAAGTTTTTCAAGAAATGCCACTGGCATGCAGACAACCATTTGTTTTCAGTTTTACTGTATAAAAGAGTTTTGCATCCTAAGATTGTGTCTGATGAAATGTTGCTCAAAAACCATGGTTCTGAGTGTCTTCCAAGTTCCAACTCAAATTAGAGACATTTGTGGAATTGGCATTGTCCCTATCCCTGCAGACAGATGTTAACATCAGGATAGTTCTCTGAGATTATGAAACATAATGCAGAGTATTTATCTTGCTATTTATTTTATTTTTCTTAAAATACACAATGAATTAAGCCTCTCTGATCTTGTTAATAACTCTGCTAGACAGGGTTCTGGCAGCGGATCATATGATGCATGCTAGCCTGAATTAGTGCAGCGGTATCACCTTAGACGTTGTGGTGATGCTCTTTTGTTGCAAGAGGCAGAAAGCAGTATTCAGTGGGACTAATATCACAGAATCAAAGAATTGCTGTGATTGGAAAGGACCTTTAAGATCATCAAGTCCAACCATTATCTGTCTCTACCAGGCCCACTTCTACACCATATCCTTGAGCACCTTGAGCTTGTAAATACAACCACTTCCTTGGGCAGCCTGTTCCAGTCCTTGATAACCCTTTACGTGTAGAAGTTTTTCCTAGTGTCTAACTAAACCTGCCCTGGCATAACTTAATGCCATTTCCTCTTGTCCTGTCAGATGCGGCTTGTAAGAAGAGCCCAACACCCACCTCCCTACAAGCTCCTTTCAGGTAGTTGTAGAGAGCAATAAGGTCACCTCTCAGCCTCCTCTTCTTCAGCCTAAACAATCCCAGTTCCCTCAGCTGCTCCTCATAAGACTTATCTTCAAGAACCTTCATGAGCTTTGTTGCCCTTCTCTGCACACTCTCCAGAACCTCAATGTCCTTGTACTGTGGTGCCCAAAACTGAACACAGTACTCAAGATGCGGCCTCACCAGTGCTGAGTACAGTGGGACGATCACTTCTCTAGTCCTGCTGACTACATTATTCCTGATACAACCAGGATGCTGGTGGCCTTCTTGGCCACCTGGGACACCACTGGCTCATTTTAAGCCGGCTGTCAATCAACACTCCAGGTTCCTTTCAGCTGAGCAGCTTTCCAGCCACTCCTCCCCAAGTCTATAGCTTTGCATAGGGTTCCTGGGGCCCAAGTGCAGGACTCAGCACTTGACCTTGTTAAAGCTCATACAGTTGACCATGGCCCATTGGTCCAGCCTGTCCAGGTCCCTCTGAAGGGCCTCCCTACCCTCAGGCAGATCAACACACCCACCTAACTTGTCATCTGCAGACTTACTGAGGGTGTTCTCAACATCCTCATCAAGATCATTGATAAAGATGTTAAACAGGAGTGGCCTCAGCACTGAGCCTCGGGAAACACCACTTGTGACTGGTCGCCAACTGGATTTAACTCCATTCACTACCACCCTCTGGGCCCAGCCATCCAGCCAATGTGCAATCCAGTGGAGTGTACACCCATCTGGGCCTAGGGCAGCCAGTTTTTTTATGAGAATGCTGTGGTGAAAAGTATCAAAGGCTTTACTGAAGTCCAGATAAACAACATCCACAGCCTTTGCCTCATCCACCAAGTGGGTCACCTTGTTGTAAAAAGGGATGAGGTTTGTTAAGCAGGACCAGCCCTTCATGAACCCATGCTGACTGGGCCTAATGGCCTGGTTGCCCTGTAAATGTTGTGTTATAGAGCTTAAGATGATCTACTCCAATATGTTACGTCTAAGAGAGAAGAATTTGTAGGGAGAGAAGTCGGCTGTTGTCTGAGCTCTGTTAGTAAGAAAGCTTTTCAGAGCTTGTCAGAATTGCCCAGAATGGAATTTTCTTATGGAAGACTGGGACTAATGACTCCTCCAAAGGTCCTCCTCAGCCCAGGGCATCCTCCAGCCACTCTTGACTTTATCCTGTTACATGAGAGATGAGGGAGTTTTGCTCTTATTTCATTTATAATGCTATTTTGAAAGATAATTGTCAAGCTGAGGAATGGGGACAGCTTTTTAGCTTAGTAGCACAACCAGAAAATTTTCATTGAAATAATACCTGTAACTATTTATGTGCAACCAAATATTTCTGCTAAGGAGAAACAGACAGGTTGTAGTCAGATTATGATAATGAAGAAGAGTTAGAAAACCTCTAATAAACTTTACTTAAATTTATCCAGGGTCCTTCAAAAAATAAGTAAGGATAAAATTTTTGGGGAAGTTTTCTGCTGGCTGCACCTGTAAAATGTCAATTCTGCATTCTTTAAGAGTTTTGCAGTAAAGACCAAATGAAATGATCATTGAAGTGTGTTACTGTGGGTATGTTGCTTGTCTCCACTTAGTGCTCATCCCTGGAATACAGCTGCCTCTGTATTCTGCCCATGGCGACGGTGCCCTGTTCATACAAAGCATGCCATTATTTTCAGATTGGCACAAGTCACACAGAAAATGGAACTTTCTAAATTTTTTCTTCTGTATAAATTAAGGAAATACCACGACTAGAAATTGTTTCCCCTTCCTTCTGGTAATCAAGTGCCTTAGCAATGACCTGCTTGGCATAGCTGCTACTTGGTGTAGAAGTTAAATGTAAATATAAAAGAAGGACCTGATGCTTCTATGTGGTCGTGGTACACAAGCATGGTACTATGAAAAGAACTCTCATGCTAATAAAGATCAGACTAACAAGGGCTTATGATTTTAGTTGTGAAGCTAACTTTCAGTTAACAGAAGATGTTGGCATACTTGTATGTTTACATTTGAAAAACTGTTCAGTTTTTCTTTTTCTAGTGTGAAAAATTGACAAACTAACTTGCTAGCTTTGAAGACAGGGTTATTTTCTTCAATTACAGTACTTTCATAAACAACATCCAATCCAGTCCTGAGGAACACTCTTGCTTTTCTCCTTATGAATAGTGCATGGCTTATGCTGCAGATTCAATGATGGCAGTTCTATGATACTTGCTTCTAATACTTTTTAGAAGTTAAGCTGGTTGAAAAGCATCAACTTAAGCAGTTTTACCTGCAAAAAGTTCCAAAGGCATTTAACTTTCAGGGAAAGACCTCCATTTTTTTATCTGTTGGCTATTAAAGATGTAGTCTGGGGCATGCTTCACTGCTCAGCTTTATTCCGAGGTCTTTCCTAATTGGAAACTGCCATAATGGACAAGGTGCACAGACAGTTTTTGGTAGATTCTCCAATTAATTTTACTGCAAGAAATTTTTTTATGGAAAAAATGGAAACTTGCTGGAAAAGCTTTATTATTTTTGTGTGAATCTCTTATACTGTGTACCAGACTGGTGAGCAGAAGAAACAAAAGCCTAATTGCTCCAGAAAAGATAAAATTAATCTGATGTCTGATGTATTATTGCCTTTAAGAAAAAAAAAAAATAGTGTTCAATATGAAGTGTTGCAAAATATACAGTTAGCATAGCTATTCTGTGTATTACTTGTCATCTTCAGAGCCAACCCAGAAAAGAAGTTCAGGCATCCCTGTAAATTCCAGGTTCTTGGGAATGGAAAAGTCAGTCTAGAAAGAAGCTTCCTTAGGCACATGCATCATTGATGTACACCTGGCTGTAACTGGTATTGTGAGTTTCAAGTGCTTGGAAATCTTGAATTACACCTAAAAATAATGAGATAAACTTCTGATTTCTAAAAAGTATTATATAATTTCCAGTGTTTTGGAGATAAGCTAAGAGAGTGACTCAGATGTACCTAACAGACTCCTAACAGAAGGCAACACTGCTACCCACTCCTGCACCATCAACAGCCCTTGAGCTTTTCACCCACCGCTTGATTCCACAAACTGACTCATGGACGCAAACACCAATGTGTTGCCTGACTCAAAGAGCAGACAGCACAACAGCCTCTTGAAAAATCAAGTGCATCTTGCCTCTTGCTGCAGCAACTTTTTTGGTTTGGATTTTGCACTTGGTGCTCCGTTGCTAACAACAGCTTCCATAGCTTGAGCTATTTTGTATATTTTATATATTTTTGCAGATGTTACCCTTAGGGGGCTGAATGGTCTTTAGCTTTGCATGCTCATGCAAGGGAATGAGTTTGACTTCCTGGGAGAGCCCTTCTGGTACCCATGACAAGGGAGGGAGGGTTGCAGGTGGAGTGTGCTGTGCAAGAACAGGGAAAGGTTTAGACTGGATATGAGGAAGAAATTCTTTACTGAAAGAGGGGCTAGGTGTTGGAACAGGCTGCCCAGGGAAGTGGTGGAGTCACCATCCCTGGAAATGTTCAAAAAACGAGTAGATGGTGGCGTTTCAAAACATGGTCTAGTGGTCAGGGAGATGTTGGGATGACGTGATGATCCTAGATATCTTTTCCAACCTAAATGATTCTATGATTCTAAGAAGGCAAAAGGGGTGGTGCCTGCTCGGCATGCAGCCCACTCTCTGTCTGCAGCTCCCATACACTGAGGCCTTAATTTGGTGCCACATACATGCACCAGAAGCAGCCCACAGAATGTCCTTGGCACAGCCTGTCTTTGCGCAGTGTCTTGCTTGGGGACAGGCTGTGGTAATTTCATAGCAAGTTACAAGATTCCTTCATGAAGCATTCTTTCCAGCCATTAGAGTGTTTTTTTTCATTTTTTATTTTGTTGTTAAATTAAAGTTTGCTTGAACCGACAGGTTTTCAGCTGGGAAAGCTGTCTGTGTGCATGGGAAATATCTAGAATATACAGAATGAGGTTCAGTGTGCAGTCAAAGCTACAGCTGGTAATTCCTCTTTAGGTTAAGAAATGAGTAAGCTTCCTGAGCAGAAGGCAAGCAAAGGATGTAAAAGTCAAATTGGCAGATAAACAACCTTATGAAAGGAAAGAACAAGTTGTATTGGATAAGTCAAGCCTATCTTTAAGGAGAAATAAATAAAAATGTCTAGTGTAGCTGTGCAAAACTATAGATCACTACACATGTATGAAAGAGAACACAGTCTCAGGTTTTTTTAGCACCATCTTAAATTATTTTAAACAGAATTTTAAATACGGTAACTTCTTTTCTGTTACATTAGGAACAGAATAATTAGGCTTTGATATATTTGTATATTTTAACAGCATCAAAAATACATACTGCTCATTGCTGTTAATTTTTTTCCACAGAAATTGTTCTGTTCAAGCACTGTATCTAAGATTGATGTCAAAGGAACATTAGGAATGTACTGTCTTTTAAATTATTGAGTATTGCTTGTCTAGAATTTTGTGAGACAAAATTTTTGGACAGACAATGGACAGTTTTCAGTGATGTTTTTAGGGTTACAAGTAGGAAAATGTTAATTATAGTACAGCTGTTGACTGCACACAGAATATCTTTGTCTCTCTTTGGCAGTCACTTGGGTTCAGTAAGTCTAGCACAGTTGGACTTGACTTTTTAAACTCATATGCAGTGCGTAGGGTTTTTCCTCCTTTATTTATACCTAGAAGGACCCATCATGATACTCCTTCTTTAGCCTCCTATTTTGGGATCTTTTGTCACATCCTCTCCTATAGAGGGTGCCCTGGATGAAACTGAGGTGCAAAGAGAGGTGATGTGCTGTCTGCCATTACACCTCTGTTGGAGATGTCCAGATACAGTGTTAGGTAAGGCTCGCAAAGGTGAGGTCTCTTTCTTTGGGGGAGAAACAGAAGTATAAGGCCTCTTTTTTCTTGTGCAAGAGGCCCCTTGTAGTTTGCAAATGTGTTGGTAAAGGTTTAATCTTTAGATAAGAGGGACCATGATTTCTTCTTAGTAAGTATGTCATGGGGCCAGAGTAGTTCAAAGAAAACAATTTTTCTTAAAAAATCCTTAGCTCTCTGATTATGAAACTTCCTTTTGCAAAGTATTCTGCACCCTCAAACCCAATTAGTATCATTGTTACTTGCAGCATTCAGCTCATCTGAAATTCAGTTAGCAGTTGGAAACACAGAATCTGTTACATATTTTAAGGGCATCATCCTTTATTACAGACTTCAAAATAAGCTTATTAAAAGAAACAAAGGCTTCTTAGTCTAATATAAATTGAAATCTTATACATCCTTCCCAATGCCATAAAAAACACTTTGCAGCTGTAAGCAGTACTTGCAGGACAGAAAATTGTGATTCAGCATGTTAGTGCTCGCAAAACAAAATTTTAAATGAATGCAGATTGATTACTGAGTAATTAATATTGAGAGAAGCTGAAGCAAAGTCCAAAATGCTGATGGTTTTTCTCACTGGCTAACTCTTTTATTGGAAAAAGTTTCACACTGAGTGAAATTTCAGTCTTGTGGAACCAAAAAAAAAAAGTTTGAAATGTCTGACTTTGCTGGAGAACAGAATTTCCCCTGTGCTCACCAGCCTTTCCCCAACCTGTGAAAACTGAGACAAGAAGCAGTTTACACAAGGAATTTACAATTTATTAATATAAGAAAGTATTAACACTTAAAAAAGCAGCATCATTACTTACTCCAGTTTTCTTGGTAACGGTGTGTCCTGTTAGACCGATGATACCCTGAAATGTGTTTCATTTCTGGCATGTGGCATGTCTTTGTCTCAAAGCTTCTGATGTCCCATACAAATGCAGTTTTCCTTTAATTTTATAACTGTGGCTCTAACGCAAATCATTTCCAGTTGTAGAACTGGGGGGAGGGGTTTGACAATTTAATGACATGGGGGGAGTTGCAGCTATGAAGCATTACTGCACACCAAACACTTTCTAGGTGACAATGACAGGTTCTGGATGCTCTCTGCTGCCATCTTTGTGAGTGGAAAGGCTCAGTGTGTAGCAGTTCTTGACCTCTCATTTTCCATGAAGCTGTTCACTAAAAATATGTATCTGTTCCAAAGAAACATCTCGGTGCTACGTTTGAGAATAGAGGACATTTCATCATGTTTATTCTCAACTGATTAAATATATGTGTGCAATTTTCTGTTTCTCGCTGGTTTGGCTTTTGTAGCTAAATTAGAGCCAGGTGCACAGCTCAAGCCTCGCTTGAACTTTGATGGTTTGCTGATCTCTGTGCTATAAGTGTGCACAAGTAAGATGGTATAAACGACTTGCCTTTTTCTTAAAACCCCAAAGGTCATTACAGTTTTAATATGCTCAGGTGGTGCTTCAAAGAACTCTTTGTTTTTTTACACAGCTAATGCTAAGTAGATCTACATGATATTTCCAGTACCAGAACCTCAATTAAGCCCTTTATTCTTGTAAAACCTTATTTCTCTTAGAGCTTGAATGTACCATATTGCTAAACCTGAAAGTTTTAGAACTTTTTTTAGCCTTAGATTTAAGTGTGTCTAAAAATAAAGTAGCATCAACGTTTTCAGTATCATTTAATACACATAACAAATCCACTAACCTGAAAAACACAGTTGTGTTTTGAAGGAAATTTGATTTCCAAAAGAACAAAACAAAGTTTAAGCTTTGACAACAAGCTGGGGAACAAAAGAAATGCAAGTCATTGAGGAAAAGTACCTGATCACCATGTCAGCTTGACATACTCAATTGTAGGATGGAACTTTCCTTTCAGTAATCTGTTTTGAAAGCCATGAAATAGGCGATAGCAAATGTTAATCTCTCAAGATGTGTGAACCCTCTAAAAAAAACCAACCACCACAGTCCCAGTTTGCATGGTGTTGACCTGAATAAGGGGATAATGTGCTTAAGCAGCTTATTCATTCTTCAGTGCCCTTTGGAAAGGGAGCGGCTCCACAATGGTTTGCCACTCAGGGCTCAGACATGACCACTGTTCTTTTCACTTGCTGAATGTTTCATTCTTTTGTCTCCACCCTGGGTTTCTTCATACCTTGTTCTAAACAGGAATATAAAGGAACTTTTTGGGGCTATTTCTTGTCTAACTGTAATGTTTGTGAAGTGGAATGCACTGAGCTGTAAAGGAATTTTGAACTCTGGCTATATAGCTGGCTAAGCTTTTCATCAGAGATGTGTCGCTGAATTAATTGTCTCTGCTTGTGAGACTTGCTAAGCTGGAAGTTTAAACATAACCCAGAAACATTGTAGTAATTGTTTTAAATATTCCACATTAAATTTTGAAATCAAAGATATATGAATGAATTCATGTAGTGGTCTTATAAGTGGAGCTGTTTCAGAGTTCTGAGTTTTAATGTTGGCTATGGATTGAAACGCTCGCAGACGTGAAAGATGCAAAAGGAGCATAAGAGCCTGTGTTTCCAGGCAGACCTGTGGCTTGTTTAGCGCTCTTTAAACAGCATAAGTGTGAATGCCTGTTTCTCTTGAACTTTCACAGAATCACTGCCCAACTTAAGCTGCTTTCTTTAAGGAATCAGCATGTTTTGGAAACATGTCTTCAGAATTTGAAAAAGAAAGAGACAAAATACATATTTTTTTTTAATTTTTTTTTTCCTTTTGAGCATTGTTTTTCAAAATGAGAAAGAAAGACACTGTTTAATAAAAAAGCTTGTAGAAGTATGTTAAAAGAGCAAATCAATTTTAGGAAGAAGAGTTACGGGAGTTGGAAAGGCGATAAGTTACTTATGCTGAATTGGACCGCAGAGCATGCGGTTTGTTTGCACAGGACACAGAGTGACAGAAGGCCACTGGCATGGAAAGCTGCAGCAATGGGATTTTAGAAATGCAATTGCCGTTTCTGAGTCCTACTGTGATGCTTCTGACAGAGGTTCCTGGTGCTCGGTAGTTCTGCTTGCCATCCTTGCCTGCTCAGTCTGGTGGGAAGCACAAGACAACTCCCACGAGGTTTTCAAACTTGTCTTAAGTTTTCACTTTGCTAAACAGTTCATTTGCGATTCCTGTGAATTCATCTCCCAGAGAAGTAAAATTGTCCTTGATTTCTCAGATTTTCCTGAGGTCATTTTAAATAACTAGGCAAACTCAAAAGGGAAATTAGAAAAATAATTCCAGAAACAGTTCTTGAGTACAAAGTTGGATATTATTATATACAAAAAGACCATACAAAAGGGGAAATCACCTTGGAAGATAACTGACATCAAGCTCTTGCCAGTTTTTCCTGCAGTATCTGGAATAGGTACAAAATTACCGTTTTTATTTTGCTGCTAGAGTACCTAGAATAATGTAGGTAAAATAATTTCAGACAATCAATATGCTACTTAAACACAAATGCTACATAACATTGGTGAAAGGAATAATAAAATACTTACAATGTAATGGCTTCACCTTTATTTACAAAGTAATTTTAAATTTGAGCTTTATTCATTCTTATTTATTCATTCTTCAAACAGTGGAACTAACAACTTCTGAAAGTCTGTAAGTAATGTATTAGAAATCATAGAATCATAGAATCATAGAATGTTAGGGGTTGGAAGGGACCTCTGGAGATCATCAGGTCCAACACCCCTGCCAAGCAGGATCATAGAATCTAGGACAGGTTACACAGGAATGCATCCAGACGGGTCTTGAAAGTCTCCAGAGAAGGAGACTCCACAACCTCCCTGGGGAGCCTGTTCCAGTGCTCTGTCACCCTCACAGTAAAGAATTTCCTCCTCATGTTGAGGTGGAACTTCCTGTGCTCTAGCTTGTATCCATTGCCCCTTGTCCTATTGCAGGGCACAAGTGAAAAGAGGTTGCCCCTTTCTTCATCACACCCAGCCCTCATATATTTATACACATTAATTAGATCCCCTCTCAGTCTTCTCTTCTCCAGACTAAAAAGCCCCAGGTCTCTCAACCTTTCCTCATAAGGCAGGTGTTCCAGTCCCCTAATCATCCTTACAGCCCTCTGTTGGACTCTCTCAAGTAGATCTCTGTCCTTCTTGAACTGGGGAGCCAAGAACTGAACACAGTACTCCAGGTGAGGTCTCACTAGGGCAGAGTAGAGGAGGAGGAGGACCTCCCTCCATCTGCTGGACACACTCTTCTTAATGCACCCCAGGATACCATTGGCTTTCTTGGCCGCAAGGGCACATTGCTGTCCCATGGATAGCTTGTTGTCCACCAGGACTCCAAGGTCCTTCTCCACAGAGCTGCTCTCTAGCAGATAGCCTCCTAATCTGTACTGGTGCATTTTGTTACACCTTCCCAGGTGCAGGACTCTGCACTTATTCTTGTTGAACCTCATTAGTTTCCTCTTTGCCCAACTCTCCTCGAAATGGCGATCTCTTTGCCACCATCTCTTCAAAATGGTGATGAGTTTAGCAAGAATTTTAGAAAAAATCATCTTTTAATCCTGCTTAATTTTTTAAATCATTCTAATCTGATATCTTTAATTTTTTGTGGAAGTGGGGAGAAAAATGCGGGAGAAATAGACAAGTCTATCTGTGAGTCTGCATCAGGATACTTCCAGGGGACGCAGAACATTACCAAACATTTTAAGTTTCATACTGATTCAAAACAATCTCTAACAGAGTCTTGTGACCCAGAGGATTTTTCAATTCTACTACATAGAAAAGCTGTGAAGGGAATTTAGGCACTTCTCTAAAATACAAAAATCAGATTTCTGATTCCCAGCCTGAAGGAGGCCAAACAAACTTTCCAGCCTTTTTGCCTCATGTTGCATGTTGTAGGCTCTCTTGGAAGGAGAGCTGGTCTGTATTTTTCTTTATGACGCTTTTCTAGTTGAAGCTGGTGTACAAATTTCTGCAGCCCTGTTGGTCTTGCAAATTGGTTTTGGATGAAAAATGTTTAGTCAAGGTCCTGACTGATTCTGCAAGCTGTTTGGGCATGTGTGGGAGGATTACATACAAGATACAATGGAGAAATTAGCTTATTCTTTTTCAGAGGCCTGTGAAAAATAATAGAAAAGAGTGTCTTTACGTGGGAGCTCCTGGAAGAACCAGTGGAAGTGTTGAGACTGGAGAACTGTTGTAGCTGGAATGAATTGTCAAAAGTGATTGCAAAATACTTTGAATACGTTTAGTAATTTGTAAGTTGTAATTTGGAAGTATGTAAGACCAAAACAAGACCTTCCAGTAGCTTGGAAGGAAAAGGTCAAAGTCGTGGTTATGTTTTGGCATATTGAATTTTAGAAAGCAGCACATTTTCTGAATATCAGCTCACCAACACAGTTGAGATGATGGACTCTGGGAGAGATCTGTGAAACATAATAATAAAAGTAAAGAAAATGACTTTTAAAAAATGTCAGAGCATTGTCAGGATGTAAAGGAAAAAGAGAAAGTACTAACTAAGCTTTTAAAGATACTTTTGAAACCTGACTTCCCAGAATAAACTTTCACTTTTTCACTTGGAAACAATGCACGTCCTTTGAGAGCAGGGTATCCCTTTTCCTTGATACAAAAGAGTGTTTCTTTAATCTCTTTGTTGCGTTTCTTCAGTTTTTATATAGAGGTGGATAAATGGATATGTACTTCATATGCTTGGGTTAATCCTCAAACACTGTATTGTTGTCTCCTTTTTATTAACTTTGAGTGTACTGGTGTAACTTGCTCATGTAATAGTTCAAACTTTTTTTTTTTAACAGACATTGCTGAAAGATCCTTTGTATATTGGGCTGAGACACAAGAGAGTCAGAGGTCAAGCCTACGATGATCTTCTTGATGAATTCATGGAAGCTGTGACTTCAAGGTATGTGATATATCTGTGCTATTCATTGGTGAATTCTCCTGTGAACTTGGGAGAAATAAAGGTCAGTAGCTTATGAAAAGAAGACAGTGTTGGGAGGTTCCTGATCATTTTTATTTTGAGCATAGTATTGTGTAAGTTTATAACTGCCTGAACTACTTGCCTTTATTATTGTAGTTTTATGAATTCACCACGAGTGCTAAAACTTGAGATGGGTGAACTAGTTTTTCAAACTTTTTTTTCGAGATTTGAATTGTCAAGTATTTGCCTAATAATTCTCTATATCTAGCACTATGCCTATGTGATTGTCTCTGTGATTTCATATGTGAGATGTCAGCAGCCTGACAGAAGCTATCGTACATGGCAACCCCTGCCTCTACCTCCACCAAAACCAGGACAGGACTAAGCTTTCAATGTTTTGGTTTTAAATGTTATGGTATGGACTTATACCACGTCAGCTCTTTCTCTTGCTTCTTTTTTTCCTATACAGCAAGCACTTAAATTTATTATTAGAACATGATGCATAAAATAGTTCTTCTCACATGTCAAACAGCACACTTTCTCATATTTTCCTTGTTTTTCAAAATATTTGGAGTTCTAGCCCTGCATTCAATGTGTACACCTAAAATAGTCCAAGTACCAGGATCCATAGCAGAACTTGTATTCTGCATCTGTATCCCAAAGCCTGGGCTGAGCTGTGGGACTTTCCAGCTCCTTGGTCTTGGCTTGTGCCACATCTGTGTTTTGACTCCATGTTGGGACCTTACCTGGATGTGCACAACCTCTGCTCTTTCTGTTCTGGTTCCTGTGCAAAAGAAATGTGGGCAAGCAGTCAGTATTGACTTCCATGCCTGAAGCACGTAATACTTCATGTATTACTATAGTCTTCCCCATCAACTCCAGTTGGCTGACAGTCCCTCATTCATAATCTTGCTATGGAAACTGCTGGTTTGGCTCTACCCTGTAGTGTGTTTACTCCTCTTCTGAGTATTACTTTTCAGATAAAACTGATGGATTTTCAGCTTCCTAATAGAAGATTCAGAGCATTAGAAGTTGCCCTGTTGGACCATATTTTGAGAATCTCTAAAATAATGCATTCCCTAACTCACCCTTTCTCGAAGAAGAACTACAGTTCTTCATACCGAAGTAAATCAGAGTCAAGCAGATTATCGGAATAATGTTCGAAGGTCTGGTTGACATGCTTCTTTTACTTAAACATCTTTAAAACTCTATAATTTTGAGCAATTTATAGCAATTTGTGTTTTCTTGACCTTCTGAAAGATCACTTTGTTCTCAGCTAAATCTGTCATGGTCTACAATGGTGTAATTTATTTCATATTTAAAGTGGAATACTTACAAATTATAATTCAAACTTCACGTGGTTTACTTGTGAATTGTTTTGGCTGTATTGTGACATCTATATTGGTTATGATACTCATTTGCTAAGGTGAAGGGAAAAGTGATGTAGTTAAATCAAAATCAAATCCATTTGCTCAATAATTTCATACGTTCCCAAATTCAAATTTGTGTTTAGTGTGCCAGTGGCAGACTCAGCACTTGCAGCTGATTCTGGCGTGGTTGATCTGACTGCTAAAAGTGCAGTTCATGATTTGCTTTATTGTGTATTACTTTCCCTTGGTGGCCGCTGTGGTGATTTAGGTAATTGTAGACTTTGGTTAAATGCTAGTTATCTTTTCTTTGTGAAGGTTTCTCTTATGTTTTTCCTCTTTTCACTTTTCTTAGCCTTCCACAGGCTGTTTCAGAGAGATTATTTGCTTTGCTAATCTTAGATGCATGTTTGGTCTGTTACATTTTATGTTAGTCATATTTATTGTTAGTTATTGCCATGGTGTTCCAACAGAGGCTTTCTTATTTAGCATTGCCTAAGCAGTTCTGAGAACGGGAGAAGTTCTGGGGAGATCTGTTGCCATGTTTTCAGTACCATGGAGCATTTGTCTCCAAAACATACATAACCATGAACATCATAAAGCACAAGGCTGTCATGTGTTTTTATGACTGTCATGTGTTTTTATTAAGCCACATTTAAAGACAGGCTTTAAGATGATGACAAAGATTTTCAAGTTGGAAAACTATGTTAAATACCTATTTTAGATCTTTGTCGCCCTCATAATTCTCCAGAGAAGCCAAATGCTAATAGAAGTGAGAGCCAGGTTTTAGCAGCACTGCCTAGGAACAAGCAGGAGTAGGCAGCTGTACAGGGCAGTGCACTTTGTACAGGCTTTTTGTTGGCTTCCAGGGAGTTTACATGCGCATCATCTTGACTGATTGTTAAATTTTTGAAATACAGATTTTTTATAAGCTGATGCAGCATCCTTTATAGTGTTTCATGTTGAAATGT
The DNA here is from genome assembly GCA_013400335.1 of Eurystomus gularis. NCBI lineage: Eukaryota > Metazoa > Chordata > Aves > Coraciiformes > Coraciidae > Eurystomus > Eurystomus gularis. The sequence continues at coordinate 126,758 of VZZY01009391.1, forward strand.
CACCTTTATACAGTAAATGTTGTGATGTGTAGCAAAGAAAATGCTGTATAAAAAAAGGCATGTCGTATGACAGTATGGTTTCATCAACTACAGTACTTTCCTCTTCTCAGCCTCCACTGCTAATCACCCCCAGAAAGTTCTTAAGAAAAAAAAATATTTATGAGAGTCAGGATTTTAAAAAAAACTCCACAATTTAAACCATCCATTACTAAAAGATTTTGGTACAGCATCCAGTGTGCTATCAAGGCAGAATGAAACTAGTACAATGTGATTTTTCCCAGATGTGGGAAGGCAGAAGCATATGGAAAGTATCTGGATTTCTGTCGACATAAATCCAGTGAACAGCTTTTATTTATCTACATATGTATACATTTTCTGTTTATTTATTTATTACCAGTGCCAGCAGTTGCCCTCTCTGAGAGCAGGTGCTATATGTACATTACCATGTGTTTCTTGCTATTGTGTTGGTGTGGTAATTTAGGCAAACGGGAATACTCTAAATGGGAGTAATGTTTTATAACATGAAAAAAATGGACACTTATCTTCATCACTGAAGAGCATAAATCAAACTGGAATTCAGAAACATTTGTTAAGTTTCTGCCCTATAGAGAAATGGGTCATAAAATGTTTAATACAGAGAAGTAAATTTTTCCAAATGACAAGTTGTTCTTAAATATCTATGTTTACAGAGGAAACTCTGAGAGGAGGGATTGCTAAACAAGACTTTGGTAGCTGGGATTGATCCACCAAGGTTTCCTGTTTAACCAGAGGAAAAAACTCTTTTTATTACAGTTCCTGTTTCTTCCCTACTTGCCTGCAATGATGAAAGAGAAATATATCAATGGCCAAGAGGTATTCATGTACAACAGTGAAGGGATTATGGAAATGCTTGAGGGGAAAATATGTAGAATGGAGATGGAACAAGGAATGAGAGAAGAGGAAAAAAGCACTTTTTTGGATAACAAGGACTTAAATTTCCTTGTCTGATGCAAAAAGTAGATTTAAAGGGTCTGGAAAATTTTTCCTTATTTTGAAGGACACTTCAATTTCACAAATCTGGTAAAGATAACTTCACCTTCAACCTCTCAAAAAAATGTCAGAGTAGGGAAGAACAGCGTCCTACCAGCTTGATTTCTGCTGCAGACCATCCCCAGAGGAAGGCAGCCTACACAAGGGAGGGACAATACTGACTTGTACCTCTTTTAGAAATTTTTAGAAAATGGAAAGAATCTGATGTAATTCTGATGTGTTATTTCCTTGCCCACATACTGCAACACCAAAGAGTTGGGTGGAATTATTATTCTGTTATAAACTAAACCCCATGGATTTGTGATGCGTAAAAGCAACCGTATATCATTGAAATTGTCTTTCTGTGCGTGTGTGATGGTGAGTTTTCAGTTTCACTTCAAGATGCAAATAATAGTGGTAGACCCTTGAAAAGTACTATCATGTGTAATTTATGTTCCCTTCTGTAATCATATTTTAATTAAATCCTTCCCCACTCTTTTTATATACTGTGCTTTTCTCAAGTTTGTGAGCTATAAACCAAGCTGCTGACAATTGTAATTCAGTATGTTCTGCCCTAAATTACGACGATGTAGTCATTATTCCTCATTTGCCTGATTACATTATTCACAGATGGTAGCAGGGTTTCATTTCACATCATGTGTTACTTTAAAACAGTGTTTTATGGTAAGTACGGTTCAGCTAACTTTGAGAACAACTGTCAAAATAATATATCCACAAAATAACAATACACAAATATTTTAATAGATGTTTTCATTTAGTAGATTACATTAGAATATCATTCATTTTGTGGATAACTTAGTTAATTCAAACAGCCCTTACTAGTGGCGAGAAGTCAACATAAAAGGTGCTTATGGCTGTGCATCATTAAGGAAGTGGTTGGACCACACAATGGTTCTGACACTATGTTCAGGCACAGATTGTGAGTACAAGAACATCAGTGTCTCTGTCCTCTTTTGCACTGTAGCAGTACAAGACCGAGACATATATCCTGCCTGTATGTTCCCATATTGTTCAAGTTAAAGTCACTGTCAGAAAGTGTGCAGGAAGAAATACTGCTGCAACGACTCCCTCCTATGGCAGACTTAGTGAAGATCTTTCTGTTCAGAGATTTTGTCCCTCAGTGGAACTTAGGCCCTTTGGAGCAATTTCTCGAGTCTATGACTACCTGCTGCTTCCACTGTTCAGTGAACATTACCTTCCTAGTGAAAATCACTGTGGACAGCAGAATAGGAGAAAGGTGGGTCCCTAGGCAGAAGCCTATACGCTGCCTTTACTGCAGTTAAAATGCTCCTTGAACCTGAAGTCATTACACCTGAAGTTCATTTCCAGTCATTGATTTGTTTATGTTCTTCATTAAACTGCTTGGTCCCAAGGCTCTGGCATCCTTGCCCACCTAGATCCCCAGGTGGACTTTGCTTTTATAATGACAGGGTAAAGCCATTCAGGAGGATCCTTACATTGTTTGCCTACTTTAAAAGGCCCTCAGACTTAAAAATGTTGTGATTTTAAAACAGGGACTATTGCTTTGGATAGTGGAGATTGTTGTGGAAGAGGAAAACTCAGTTTGATAGGCAGGGTTTATTTTGTAACCCGAGTTCAAGCAGCTGTGACGGCTTACCTGAGGAGAATCTTCAGATTTTGTGATTAACCATGATGACTTGTAACTCTTATCACTTGCAACATTTAAAGCCTAAACAGATGATGCCACCTCTAGGAAGTTTAAGGAGCCCTGAACCCTTCCCCAGGTTGTGGTGCTTAGTGGGATACTGTGCTTGGAATTGTCCTTGCCTGCCTGTGTAAGGGAAAAAGAGAAGTAACCTAGTTGTCGTATGTTTTTTGAGAAGGGATGCTTGTGTGCACGTTAGCTGTTCTTTTGGTTGCCAAATCCAGGGGACTCTGAGGAGGAAAGAAGACTAAGTAGAAGGCATCTACTTCTGTATATTGTCAGGTAAGGAGGAGCAAGTTAATTAATTCGCCGCCAGTATGAATATCCTTAAAAACAGTACATCACAGAAAGAAAAATGTAGGCAAGCAATCTTTCTTTTTGTTATTTAGTGCCTTGTACCTCTCTTCTTACCTTTCCTGCTGGTTCATTCGGTGGCTGAATTATATTTGGTTGCTGGAAAAATTACAAATATATGCTGTATAAACTTTTCTGACACAGTAAGTGTCATAAGGAAAAGCAAAGCTGTCAGTGAAGCAAAATCATGGCAGGATAGACAGACCCTAATCACATCAAGTTTATTTATAGAAACAGTCCTATTATTGTTTGTAATGTGAGACTTTAGAGAAATTCTTAGCAAAGATCAGCAGAGTAGCCTTGAAGAAATAAAATCTCATTCATCCCTTAAAGAAAACAAAAAGTAATGAAATCCTCAGACAGTACTGAGGGAGAAGGCTATTGTTTTGCATTTGTGGGACAACAGAGAGAGTGGGGGAATGTTTTCAGTATTTTTAATATGCCATTTGTACCAAAACTGGTTCTGGAGCTCAGAATTGGATGTCTCTATGTTCTAATAATGCTCAGCTATGTCCCAGACTTGCTGCAGTCATTCAAAACTCAACAATTGAAGAACATGCTGTTCTCAAGCTTTTCTTCTCCAAACTATTTTAAGAAGGGTTTTCAAATGGAAAAGGCCTGGATAATCTCAGTTACTTTCCTTCCTCTTTTATGGCTCCAGCAAATGGTGGGCAGGATTCTCAAGAGAAGTTAGCTGGTGCAACTGTATTGCAAATTGAGTGAATGTTGATTTATTTGAATAATTTGTGTGAATGTAGTATTTTAACAAGGTTTATATTGTTGTTATAGTAGTATAGTAGTTTTCCAGGCCATCAGAAGTGGCAGTTTCTTAATTTATTTTTTTTCTTTGGAAACTCTAGCAAAGTAAAATATCAAATTTTTGGCTGAGGTTCACATCAGAATGTAATAAGATATCTGTCCCTCTTATCCCAGCTCTGTCTCTCTCCCACTGCAAGTCAAGAACTATTTCTACCTAGATTTCAGCTCTCAGTCTGGCTAATGGGATTGAGTATCTCAGTGCTTCATCCCTCCCTGGTTCTCTACCCCCACCAGTCAGTGACACTGCCATGCTTTATTTACTCAGAGTATCCCACCCAAACTGCACCTGCTGCCACCTGTGATTCCTGATCCATGGCAGCAGGTTAGCCCGTGGGTGCCCCTGCTGCAGCTTGCAGGCTGAGGCTTCAAGATGCCAACAGAATCAAGACTTTGGCAGCCTGAGTTGCTGGTAAAGTAAAGCCATGCTGCAGGAGGGCAGAGAGCAGCAGATACTACTGAGGCCAGAGTTAATGGTATCCTTCTGGACAGACCTAGATGTCCTGCCCTGCCCAAACCAATCTTGCCCTGCATGAGAGGGCCTGGACCAGCTGAGGGCTATGGTCATCTCCCACCTAGGAAAGACTTAGATCTCTCCTTTACCTGCACCCGCTGAGGCATATGTGCCAGTTGCAAGAAGTTTTTAACTTATGGCTTTTTGACCATCCTGGGTAGATTACATAGATCAGACAGTTGGTAGTCTGAATTTCCTGATCTCCTGCTTGAGTACAACTTTTAGAGTTGCATCTGCTTCTTACTGTCACAGAATAAGAAGGAAACTTGGATATTACAGTCCTGCCCAGACTTCTGACACCACAGATATTTTTCTCCATTGTGCTTCATGAAGAAAAAGATTTTCAGGCAGTGCAGTGTCTATAACGTGAAACATTGAGGTCAGGGTCTAGGTCAGTTCTCCTTTTAAAGGAAACAGCATTTATCAGATAAAATGCAAACTGCAGACCATTAAATATTTAAGAGGATATAGGGGATATAGCGCAGTTGTTGCTGCAGACCCAGGGACTGGTGAGGCCACTGCATTTTGGTTAAGCACAACTGATCTACTACTCAGGAGGGTGCATGACTTGCAAATTGCTGTATAATTGTATTTATATACTGGTTTTCACTGTAGCTTAACCCTTTTTAAGCAAAATCTAGCGTGAGAGAATAGATACATTGTTGTGGATCTTCAGTGGATATCCTAGAACTGAAGTGAACTCTTTTAGATCTTTTCATACCTGAGTATCAGAAGTTTTTTTTCTTGTAAGCATTGTCATCACTGTTTTAAAAGTCAATAGTGACATTAGACAAACTCCTGGGTTAGACAAACCACAGAATTTCATTATCCATGCGCTTCCTTGGCATTGTTGTGAGACAGAGCACTCACTAGGATCAAGGGCTGACAAACAAGCTTTTGTACAGTATTCCCAAGAAGTTGTGATGGAAACCTCTGTGGCTTCCCAGTCCATCCTAGAATCTGCAGTAGTAGTCCATATGTCCTTACATAGCAATATAGCCTACAGAACTGTGGACATATGGCACTCCTGAAAATCAGGATACTTCTCTTTTTGGTGCTTAATTGTGGATTTAAATGGTGACTTGTAAAATGGAAGTATTTAACCATGTCCTGCGATTATGGCCATATTGGTCTTTGAGCCGTGCAATCCTTGTGATAAGAGCTGTCTGCTAGTGGTTTGGGACTAGGTTCAGAAACCAAGTCAGAATTGAGTTCTGGAGTTATATACATTATCAGTAGCTGTAAGTATGAATATAGAGTACTTTAAATGAAGTATCTTCTATGTCAGGAATATCCTACTTATTTTCCTACTTTTTTTCCATGTCTTTTCAGTATAGTAAACACATCTAGTGTCTATTACTACATTCTCTGTCAGTCTGGCCTCTTTGTAGTCCTTAGAGCTGTTATAGAGTAAAATTTTTCCTCTTTTATACATGGGAACTAGAGCACTATATGATAATATTGGATTTAGATGTCCTTTCGGGCACAGTTCAGTTGCCTAAACATAGGGGTTCAGTGTCATACCCTATCTGGCCTCCAGCTGCTGGTCCAGGTACTTTAGTTGTCCCACATTTCCTCAGTCATATCTTCCAGCCCTATGTGGGGGCTGTGGATACCCTGGAGCATCTTGGGCAGCACTTGGTTCCTGTGTTTGAGCAGTTATACCAAGTCCCCATGTCTATCTGTATCTCTGGGTGCTTGAAGGTTTTCAGACTCGGGCTATGAGTGGCCTTCCAAGAGTGGTACAGGAAGGTTATAGCAAATAGAGGAGAACCCTAAATATCTTGAGAGGTAGCCTTCCGCCTATACAGCTCTCCCTGACCAACTTCTCATACGGATATAGTTGTGATAAAATTAGAGGTTGCATGCAGATTTTGTACTTGACTTGTTTTGAATGGTTGGAACTGCCTCTCTTCTTCTAATCCTGCAGTCTCTCTATACCAGTTTCATGCCAATAAGGCATATCAAGAGCTTGCTTAGTTGAAGGGAGATAAAGACCACTGCTTTTAATTGCAAGATCAAACAATTGATTAATTTTACCGATTCATTGTCTTTTTATTTAACCTAGACGTAAGGAGACAGTATTTGGTATCTGCAGAATTTTGGACACTTTTTGAAAATTCCACATACACATCTTATTTCTGCATTAGCAATCACTAGTGTTTACACATCACTGTAAAAAATATTATCCTGGAAGTGGCTGAAAAATGCAATACAACACTTCAGACCCACTACCATATGTAAGTGCAGTTAACTGACACTTCCTTGACGCCCTCAGTGGTGCCAGTGGTAGCAACATCTGAAAAAAAGCATGTAATATGTTTAGCTAATGTGTTTCTTTAATTACGAGATAACAAAAGTTCTGTGAGATTTTATAAGTGGGTTTATTTGAATAACTGGATTTCTGGAGTTCCAAGGGATGCTGATTTTGTCCCCAGGATCAGGTGATAGTTACCTGGTAGGTCATCTTTATATAACCAGGGATATATATGAGAGCAAAAAGGAACACATTTTGAAAAGTAGGCTGGGTTTTCAGTGATTCAAAGATCTTTTTCACTTAATCCCTTACTCTTTTAGATCTTTCTAATAAGTAGGGGGAAGAATTTTTACTGCTCTCCCTTCACTGGCGCTTGCAGAAGGAAATTCTTTACTGTTTTATCTCCAGCACAGTGTTACTTTGATATTTCTCCTTCTAAAAATGGGATTTAGCTTAGTACAAAACCAGAAACTTATCTGTTTCAAACATTATACTTTGGAAACAGCGAGAGAAGTATCACTTAATTGGCTAACTTTATTTCAGAATTTGGTGGATTTTACCATCAATGTTAATCATTCATCTACTTGCTGGTCTGTTGCAAGCCTAAATGGCTACTGGAAAGAAATTGCTGGCAGGGTTTGCTGAAAATGAACTATGCAGATTTTAATAAAAATGGAGTTAAATACTGCTAGGAAAAGTTAAACCTTCTTTCTAGAATCATAGAATATATTATTTCTGCAAATATTTAGTTAAATGATTTTATAAAATTCATTTTAATATAATCACTTTGTGATTAACTCCTATTGCTAAAAAGTGATTAATTCTTTCTTTTTTTTGTTTATTCCCCTTTTTTAAAGACCTTAATAGGAGTAGATATTCGGAACCATTGCTTTTCTTGGGGTAGCACTCTGATCTAAGAAACATGCACAGGAGCTATTTTTCCTTTTACAAAATATATGAATAGGAGCTAGCTTATTTGTGTGTGTAAGATATACTAAAATCTTGCAATGACAGTTTTTAATATCAGAAGAGTCCGCAAATCTGGAAGCATATTGAGAAAAAATGCAGGAAAAACTATTGCTCTTTTAATAAGCTGTTGGCTGCCACATATAATTAAACTTATATTGTAGTAATTTTAGGTTCTGTACAAGCTCTGAAAATGTTTAACCAGCTTATTTTTTGCCTAGATGTCATCTGGGTTTGTCATTCCATACTTAAGGATAGAAAATACTTGTGTTGCAAGTCTCTGAAATAGTACAATTCTCACAGTAATCTTGTATGTCACATGCTTTAGCCATCTATGAATCTTCAAATTTAGCAATAATATTTAAGCCCACTTGCTTACATATACTTTGGTCCTGCATCATTAAAAGTAATGGATTAAAAAAAAAATATTTTTTTCTTAGCTTCTTTCAGTAGATGCAGAATAGAAAGCCTCCCTTGTTAGAACTTTTGCATTTGTCAGCCCTGAAGTCATCTGAAAACCTATGCAGTCCATTTCTGTGGCCGGGCATAATGGTCTGGACATCTAGAGATCTTTTTACAGTATTAAGTTTTTATTAAAAAGGCTATGATTAATCTGTTCTTCTGAGAAACTGATGATGATCTGAGCATGTGTATGACTTCTGTACTACATTTCTTCAGCTGTGGGACTGCAGTGATTCTATTGAGTTTATACTGGGGAGAAAATCTAGTTAAATAATTTAACCTTCACATTTATACCAGCTCGTTTAAGAATGTCATAACAGTTACAAAGAGGTGCTCTATTAAATCTCTTAATGATTCTAAACTTGTGTTAAAAAAGTTCTTTTTCAGCTTAAGCCAGACTATGCAGCGTTAGGATTTGTTTTCTTTTCTTTGCCAGAAAAGTATAGAAGCTGTAAATTATATATGGAAAATATTTTTTAAAGAACAGTGTTTTCAGCATAAGAGAGCTGAGTGCAGCTGGTTTGGTATATTTTCCAAATCAGATTTTAAAAATGGGAACCAGCTGCTCATCTGTTTTTCTCAGCTATTATGCCAGCATATACTGGTTGTTGCATGATGGCCATTTTTGAAGTAGTGTATGTGAGGAATAATGGATACGATCTTGCTGTCAGATTCAGTTGCAAAGTATTCTTACGTGGTCACAGCACCATCTTCAAATGCTGCAGGCCCCTATCCTAAAGACATTTGAGGGACTTATTTGCAAAAAATCCAAAATAAAACTAAAGAGGGAATCGTGGCACATAGCATCCACTGTGCATTTTCAACAAGGTTTCCACCTGAATTAATTGGTTACTTGCAGCTGTGGCGTTCAATTGCATTAGCAGACACGGCCGTCTGAGCAGGCAGCTCCAGCACGTTGGTCTCTGGACATAAGAACAGGCACCACGTTGCTTTTGTGCCAGAGGCCTTCTCCTTTGAGCTTGATAGGCAGGTATGCTTTGATGCTGGTCTTTGGCGCAGGAAGGAAAACTGAGATGCAGGAGGGAAGGCTACGTTGCTTTGCTGTTGGTATCGTTAATTCACTGGGAGTGTGGGATACGTGTTTTTTAAATAAAAGCTGCCTTTTCAGCAGAGGTCCTGACAAATAACTTAGGAAATCTGGACTGGACTGTTAATAGAAGTCAAACGCAGGGCTGCAGTGAACAGTGTGTGCTTAAGGCCTTTGATTTAGACTTGGGGCCAAGTTTGTTTGATCTAAATGCAATTTTTGTGTTTAATAAATATCACAGGTTTTTTGTGGGGCTAAATATTATTTAGTATTTTTTCCTTAATATTAAAGACAAACTTTAATAAATTATGAAATTTTAAAAGGAAGATTTGATCAATATCAAAATCTGATGTAGAATTTTTTACTTGTTTTATTCTAAAAACTATATTAAATATTATGAAGACACAGTAAATTTTGTACATTAATAGCAAGATTACAGCATATATAAAAGATATTTGCTTAGAACCATTTTGAGTTTCCCCAGGTTTCCTGAAAAACCTATTTTGGTTTCTATGTAGACTTCCAAAAGACTTCCCCCCCCCCCACCCCCGGAAAAGCATTGCCATACTTTGTCCTGATATTATATTCAACGATATTCCTGTTATAGTGACTTTGTAAAGAAAATCTTTTCATACTTTCCTTGGAGTAAATCCCCATATGCCCTCACTGAACTTAAGGCGCCTTCTGCAAATATTCAGCATTGGTGGAAAACATCTTCTTCCACAGGATGTGTAGTTGTCATTGTTCTGCTTCTCCGAGCTTTTATTGTATTACAAAATACCAGAAAAGTGGAGTTTGTAATTGCAGCTATTGGTATAAAAGCATGTTATAGAGAAAACTCTAGAGTAGAAGTCAAGGAAATGGCTTCCTATCCTAGGACTCAAATATCTGCACAACACATTTTTGTTTTAGAATTAGGTGCTAAAACAGGTTTTTCTACTCTGTGTTTGGGGGCAGGAGGTCAGATGGTTGAGAACAAGGAGTTAATATGCACTTCAGCAGTTGAAAAGGTTACTGGGGCTATAGTGTTTTCTCAGTTGAGGCTTGTTGGCAGCAGGTTTAGTTTAAGGAGCAGAGGCAATGTCAAATAACCACTTCACAGAACATGGGACAAAACAGATTCTTGAACAGTCTGTGCTCCAAAGAAAACCACTAAACTAGTTTCAGCTTCAGAATGTGCTGCCACACTGTACTATATAACAGTTTTTAAATGTTATCTCATTTTTGTCACCTTGCCTTCTTTCTTTGATAACAATCCTACTGTGATTGGAAAAAAAAAAAGGAAAACCCACCATAGTTACTTTTGTGGCTGATAAACATAATGTCACTCATGAGGCTGACGTTTTTAATTAATGTGCTGTGCCTTAGTATTTGAGTCTTTGAAATTATTTTTTGGTATATAGGTGTTTTAATGGGGTTTCAGATATTTAACTGCACTGATATAAGCTAAGCAAGGTGACAAATATGTAATCAAAGTTTGAAGAGGCTTCTAAACAAATGCCTAGTTCTTAAGATAAAACTTAAAAATGAAAAATGAACGTTAATTAAACTGCCCAGGCTTTTTAGGTGATTTCCATTGCAGTTCTTCTCCTGGGTTACAGAAGTTACTTTGGAGCTGTTGAATCGTTCTAAGGGAAATAACCAAGGCTAGCTTTTGCTTCTTCACAAAGAAAAAAATGTTTTTTATAAAAGGCGTCAAACTGCATTCCTGGGTCCAATTTTAAAAGTCAAATATGGATGTAGAGCCCAAAGAAGCTGAGTCTTCAGCATGTATATGAACAGTAGGAAATATCTCCTTTGGATAAGAATGGCTGGAATGGAAAGCAATTCAATTTTTATTGTGATTTTTTCATTTAAAAAAAGAAAATGTTATTAATTTAGACAGGTTTTTTTTAGCACAACGTTATGAAAATAAAAGGGACTGACTTTGGGGAGAACTAGGAGGCAGAAAAACAAATGCTAGCATGCTACCCACTTGTCAGTTTTAGGGCAGGACAGTGCTATGAGCTAATTTTGAAGTTTTGAGCAGTGCTGATGGTACCAAAATTGACCTCGCTTAGATTGCTTTTGTCATTGTGAAATGTTATGCAGTTCATAGTAGTCATAAACTTAACTACCATCCATACTAGGGACCCTTTTCATTTATAGTGCCTGATGCTTGGATTCAGATTGTGCCTGTAGTTGAAGATTTTGCTTAAATATTATGTTTACAAGAACCTGTGTTCATTTATAATACGCTTAATGTTTGCTTTTTCTTATTTAGTTATTAGCTAATGAAGTCCAGCGTTCTGTTGCTCAGAAGTGTCACTTTGAGACTCTTAACACAGGCATAACTGTCATTTTCTCAGGAGGATGTAATAGGAGATGGTCTTCTGCTGGGAAAAATCTTCTCTTCTTTTTGTATGCTTTGCTCTTCTGCATCCTATGTGAGAGGACCATTTGTGGGTTACACTTTTTGTGCTATGAAATGAAAGCTGAGATTCCTGGCTGTAGGGACCACTATGAGTGAGTGAACTACACCACCACTAAATGACTGCAACTTCTATCACAGCACTGCTGGGAATTAAGAATGATGAAGACATCACCAAAAAAAAAAAGTAAATTGCCAGATTTTGTGGATTCAAGCATTCCTGACTGAGCAGCTGATAGCATAGTGACCAATTGCGTATTTTTTCCCCTAATATGGTATAGACCTTAGTTAGGTTTTGAATGTCATGGCACAACTATTTGTGGTCTGCTCGAATTTTTCCTTTCTCAGGGGGCGTAAGTTGTTAAAGACACTAACCTTGTCTGGTGTGATGTGGCTTGGATGTTCTTTGCTTAACACAACAGCTCCCTACCTCACCAGCAAATGAGAGAATGAACTGTCTGCAACAAACCGTCTACCGCAGCTGTTCAGCACAAAATATTGTGCAGCTTCGCAGTCTGAGCAGTGCCTGAGCTTTAAGTCGGTGTGGAAATCAGACCTAAAGGTTCTGAAATGCTTGCTTGCGTGTAATAACAGCCTCCAGCTTTTTATTGACTCACTCATTCCACATCTTTTTGTCTGTTTATATTTCTGTTTTTACTTACCTCCTGTAGCTGCCTTCTACCAGTAGTGTCTCATCCTGTTGCATTTTCTTCAAGTTCCAACTCTGCTTCCTCCTTTATTGCCCACTCCTCTCTGGAGAGGTTTGCTCAGTCCTAATCCTTCCTGTGTTCTTACCCACTTCTGTTCTTACCTATAATTATCTCTAATCCTTCTATGTCACAGCTGCTCCCTCCTTCATATCCTTCTGGGTTGTTGATTTGTGATTCGGAGTCTGAGGTTTTCTAAAAGTATTGGTTTTGTTATTTAATTACTTCATTTCATGATGTCCCAACTTCTGCTGTCTCTGTCATGCTCTTGCTGGCTGTGGTATGTCCCACAGTCTGCCTCTGTCATAGCACAGCCGAGGTCTCACGCTTCCCAGTCTCTTAATAAGGCATAAACAGATGATAAGCAACAACTACTGCTTTTCAGCTTCTTTACTACTTCCTTGCTACCACTGCCCTCAATAAAAATAAAAGAGAATGTCACCATGTAACTAAATTCTTTCTCAAATTAATTTCCTTGTATATTCAGTCTCAGGAAGGGCACAGGATGGTTTCTTTTCTTTGGACCCATAGCCCTTGAAGGCAGAGATTCTGTCTTCTGCCACCATCCAGCATGGCGGGGCATCAGTTCCTTTTGCCAGCTTCAAGAGTATAAATATTTAAGTAGTTTTTGTAACTGTTTTTACAGGTCACTGAAGCATCTCAAATTTTGCTTCTTAAGCTTTGTCCCAAATGGGATGTAAATGAAGTATTTAGTAACCTTGCTAAGTACTAAAGACTCAGCAAGATATTATCTTTATAGTCTCATTTTAGAGTGATTAATACACTGTATTTAAGAAAAGAGAGACAGTTTCTTTCCACAAACATCTGTTTATGATTTAAACTCTGCAAAATATCCAAAAAAAGATTGTGTGGTGAATACTGACTTAGGACTTTCGCCACGTATCCTACTGTCCCAAGGACGGCTCCTACACAGTTATTAATTTTGCTGGTACAATTCCAAATCTGTCATACTTAGTTTAAAAATATTTGTAGTCACATACCCTACTACTAAACAAAAATAAAAAGTGAAAACTCGGGCAGCAGTTCTAGGGTTGATATATAGTATTGCTTGAACATTGATGCTGCAGAATAAAATTATGGTCAAAAGCATATGGTCATTATCAGTGAGTTGTGCTGTAAACAGATGTGGATGTATGTGAGAAAGTCAGGTTCGCTCCATGTGCTACATACTTTTCTTGTATGTGTAGCTGCTCTTTTCCAGTGCTATCTCTCACCTGTTTTCCAGGTAACAACAATCTGGTGATAATGCCTGAGATGCAGCACCCTTTTTCACAGCTTGCTAGGTCTCTCCCAGTTAGGTTTGCTGTGGCCAAGTAATGACATGCAGAGCTAATGTGTTTTAAAAGATCCAGCTAAAGGCTAACTTTTGTGCAGCCTTACTTCTGCACTAACGTACTTCTTTCTCTTTCCTGGCTGTCCCCTGAACCAGAGAGAAATACATTATGTCGGTGTTTAAGAAGCTTTAGGGCAATGCCCTTAATAATATACCTTGACTTTTGGTCAGCCCTGAGGTGGTCGGTTGGACCACCCAGTTCTAGGTCCCTTCAAACTGGAACTATTCTGTTCTCTGTGAGCTTTGGCTTTGTTGAGACAAGTATGTTTTTCACTTTGTCTGGTGAGGAGTTGTTCTCAGTGTTCATGTAAACATGGATTCTACAGTTTGTTTGTAGTGCTTCAGTTTAAAAAAAATTGTTGTTTCTCAGACATCAGGTGTGGTTCAGCTAGTCCTGGTTAGGGTATAACCTGTACTTAAAGGAGAGCAAGTTGTCTGTCTCTTGGCGCAAAGATAAGGCTGTCCCCTCAGCCCCATGCTTACTGGATCAATGTTCAAATTTGTATCAAGCAAACACTGCAAGAATATCAGGAAAAATATAAGATTCCAGCATCTAAAAACCACTTTGATCTATTGAGAAGTTCTTTAAAGTTCTTTGAATCTACAAAAAGGGCAGAAGACATTTTCTTGGACTAGAGATGAAAGCTGAGAGCTAATAAGGGGATTTTTGTAGGACAGAGTGAAAGCCATAATGTCACTCCTCCTCACAAAGAGGAGATTCCTTTGGAGTTCAGGTCATGGCATTGTTGCTCATGACTTCAGAAGTCTTCTAGAATTTTTGCTGGAGACTCAAAACAAGCTTTGAAAAAGTTTAGCTGCTGAATGCTACACTTAAGAGCCCAACTCTGAGCATGTTTGCCTAGTGCATGCTAGCTTTCATGATGCTTCTAGCCTCTGTTGATGCTTGAAGGGTAGGAAACATTTGGAAGTCGACAAATGGACTTCCAGAGCTGTTATTTGTAGTGTTTCTCTGTGTGGGGATTGCTTCTCTTTATACTATTCAGTAGCTTGTATTTACTAGCCGTTGTACACTGGCGTTGAGTGCATAAGCTGAGTTCTGTTTGCTGCGTTTGAATGGTGTAACTATTTTCACAGCACTATCCATGCTCCCAACCAGGAAGCTCATGGAGGAATCCCTAGAGACAGTCTCTTCTTGCTCATCTGGTTTGTTATCGCAGAAATTATGTAATATTTTTGAATTTGCAAAAGCTTAATGTGCTTTTTTGTTTTAATAGCTTACAGGGAAAGAAACTGAAAATATTTTGGACACATCTATGCTCCACTTATTTGGAGATGGGTGGGGATATTTAGCTGAATTTTGTCAAGATTTTAAGCACTAGCTGTCTGCATTGAGTACCAGGAAATGTAGCATTTCAAAAGCTACCTGTGTGTGTATATATGTATAAATTTATAAAAAAATAATAATTCCAGAAGTATAAAATTGGCTGTGGTCCTAGTTTTTCAGTTAAAAATAATAGTACTGGAGATATTGAGTGGAATCTGATGGCATTAAAACTGTTTTACCAGATTATTGCTAGATGCTTTTTTTACTTAGTAGACTTTAAACATTTCCAAGAGCTCATTATTCCCATCTCTAGGGAAGAGACTTTGCAGACATCTACAGTTATTGTACATCTTTCCTGGCCTTCTTGAGGGAAGTGGGAGGAGGGAAGCAGTGTAATGGATATGTGTTTCCTAACCAAAAATCCATCCCAGTGTCAATGTCTTTTGAGTATTTGGATAAGAAACTGAATAAATTTAAAAAAAAAAAAACCAAAAAAAAACCAACCAACCACTGACTACAGTAGCTAATGGCTTGGTCCAGATGATCTAGCTTCCTAAATCATATAGGGGGGATATGTAGAACAGGGGAGACTTTTGTCTGCAAGTATTATCGAATTGTGAGAAGTTTACAGAACTAATGGCAGTTCACCATCTGATCCTAATTTTCAGCTGAGTTCAGTTTATCATTGCCTGTCAGAGCACTGAGACAAATGAAAACAAAAAGAAATTGGCTAGGTTTCTGTGTAAGAGTAAATTCTCCTGAATTCTGGAAGACATTCCTCCAGAATCCAGAGGGAGGATATTCAGTAGTGGTGCGATGCCCTACCGACAGCAGTCTCCATGTTCAGTGGTTGTCCTTTTGCTAAGTGGTTAGGGTTAGATGGCAGCTTTCCCAAAGCTTCTGAAAAAATACATTTTGCAATTCACCATTTTCATTAATATAAATCATAATTTTTGTTGATTATTACAGTTCACAAAAATAAATTATGAATATACAAGCTACTTTTTTATAGGATAGATGGATAGTCTGATATTCCTGATCATCTGCTCCTATATGAGCTTCCCTTTTAATCTAGTCAATGGAACATTGCAATTGTAAGCAAATCGGCAGTTTCAAAGCGTAACAAATTCTCTCTTGTGCCATTCTTATTTTTCAGTCAGCTGCTTCTTTTGTAACTTCTTGAAGTAGAAGCGATGATCTCTTCATTACCTTTTGCATTGCTTGAGCACAGGACTGAATATGATACATGGTTCTGAAACAGTTTTGGTTTGTTTATTGGCAGTTTGTAGAGACATATGCTGTTTACTTTCTATTTACTTTTTTTATTTTAATGTACAGATGATTCTGCCAGTGTGAACAAATCTCATGATGTAATCGCTCAGACCCTTTTTATATTTTTGGCTACTAAAGCCTCCCAGCAAATAAAAATATTAATCTAGCCAAGTTCTAGCTCTGTCTTTCACTCACAAAAATATGGAATTTGGAGACTTACGGACCAAGGAGAAATAGGTGCCAAGTTCTAAGCTATATCATGTAAGAAAAAATAGCCAGTAAGTAAGTTTTCATCAAGGTGATCCAGATGAGCTTCTTTGATAGTACATGACAGTTAACATAAGAGAAACAGCACTTGATAGCATAATTCTGATTATATTCATCATGTTATGGATCATATGCATTCACTGAACTGCAACCAGCAAGTGAGGGGTAGATTTTGGGGGCCATCTCAAATTCCAAAGTGAATGTTTAGCATGCATATTTAGATATCTGTCAGATACTGTACAAGTGGGAAGCATTGTTTAATCTATTAACTTGCATTTTTTCATAAGACTTCATCCCCTGTAAACATTTGTTCCCAGGATGGTAATATTTGCATATGTGTATTTGCTTGTGTGACTGGAAGAAAAATGATTGTAGTATCATCTGCCTATTTCCTTCCCACATTTCTGCAAAAATAAGTATTTTCAGAGTTATTCAATGCTACTGCTGAAGATGGAGTAGGGTGAAGGGGTTCACTCATTTACAGGCACCTGTTAGGGTGTTGGATCACACAGTGCTTTTGTGAGTGTTCTGCGCTTCCCATCATCCCAACATATAATGGATCGATAGCCTTAAGAGGATCATATTTTTCCCACATCCACTTTATTTAAAAAAAAGAAGAACAAACTATAAAATACCTTTTTTCCTTACTCCAGAAGTTTTCTGGCTGGCTTGAATTGACAGGATGGTTCACCTATGCAAGCAAAATTCTTTGATTTCTTCTGTGATTTTAAGATGCTGCTTTTTGGGATGCAAGGTGGTCCTAGGAGTCTGGAGAATCCAACTCTGTAGTTTTCTGAATGAGTAGCTATAAAAAAGAGTAAGTTGTATTAACTGGCATTGTTAAACTGCTCCAATATGACCAGTCTCACTAGATGCTACACTGTTCTGCATATAATACACTCAAATAGTGACTACTCGAGCTGACTGGGTAAATATAACTATGGATATGAACATTTTAATACTGACCAGGACAGCAAAGAGCAGAAGTCAGATTGTTGGCTAGTGAAAAGGAATATTAACTGATCTTAAAAGGAAGATGGATCTTTGATCTATAAATAATGAACAGGGAACTTAAACTTACTGGAGTAACCACGGTGTATTTTTTTAGTAAATATACCTCTAAAGTCAGTGGAATACATACAGATAAATAACTTGGAATGATTAGTGATAGAATTCACCAGTAATCACAAGTAGCAGAAAGGTTTTTGCTTGAAACACCAAAATAAATTAACCTGGAATTTGTATTAATTTACTTACTTCACGATTCCCCCTAATCCTTAAAAAAAGGTGTGGCCTGGGTCTATTTTCAAAAGTACTGTGCATCTTTAACAGTGATTGCATCCAGTAAGAATTCCAGCAGCTCATCTCTGAAAAACCAGTTTACCAAGACCACTAAAATACATATAAAGCTAAAATAGATTAAAAAAATATATAAAGCTATATATATAAAGTCCATATATATATGAACTAATATTCAGAAATCCAAGGAATAAGTGAGTTAGTTGCAAAATAGCAAATTATATTGCTAGAAATAGAATTTAGAAAGAACATTTTAAAAAATTCTTTATAACTATTTGGTCCATCCTATTTTCTCAGTACACTGAAGTTGTTATGAGCCAGCTAATCTGAAGTGCACATATATTTTGAAATGTCTATACGCTACAGTCATATCCAAGGATTCTAGTGTAGATATGCCTTTAGATTCTAAACAGAATGAAATGAAATCAGACAAAAACTGCATCAATTAGCGTGCTGCCTCTAATCTAAAATAATATGTTAAACATCATTTTCTTACTTCACTCTACCAGAAACTGGGAGACCATTTGATACACATCTGAGGTTCCCTAAGGAAAGCCTAAATAATAGTGTGAAAAGGATAGATAGCATTGGGCTTAGCAGAAGATTATAAACAATTCTGAGGAGTGTGCAGCCACTTCCTTTTCTCGCCTAGTCCCCAATTAAAAGAGGCATAATTTTATAAATTACTCTTTTGGGATCACTGATATAATCCCCAGGATCTTGAATATGGAGACTATGGAGTCTCTATAGGAGACTATGAGGAGGAGCCAGCTAAAACTTCTAACCACCTGTTTAAAATGTTAAAACAGAGTCAGAATGCTTTTGGGACTTTAATTTAGTCTCCAATTAACCTTTTTTCCAGTCATTGTTAATAAATATTTGAATACAAGATTACCAGTGAGACAGTTAGGACTGAACGTTTGAACTTGCTTCAAAGGCAATTTTTAAGAAAGCTAAATTCATGATGATAAAACACAACCATAGCCACTAGCAGAGGCTGCAGCAATATGCCCAGTGTAGGTCAGCTGAAAGCATTGCCAGTTTTTCAATGTAAAATACAATGTTCATACTTTCCCTTTCTCTCTGGGGATTTCAGAAAACTCCTGTTTCTGCAATGAAAGCAAAAGCAGATATTATTTCTTCATGATGACTTCTGGAAAAAACATTACTCTTATAAATATACCATTTTATTGAGCTTGAGTATTCCACTTCTATGGCAAAGTTTATAAACATTCTTCCAATTTTTCCCAAGTATAAATCCAATTAGGAGTGATTTTGAAGTTAATACGGGAAGTCTTGACTTCATTTAGATACTAATAGTGGTGGCAAATTTTGTAGTATCAAGGAGACATGAAAAGGGCTTTTTTTAGTCTTTGAAGGTTTACTCTTTGTGGAGCTTTGAACATTATGGTGTATATAAACCATATTAGTAAAGTTATAGAAAAATGAGTTTAGCTGGTATTAATAAAATATGTTTCCATTAAATCCTGGCTAATATTTTTGCAACAGTTGATTACTGGAATACTTCAGAAAAAAGTATTCTCTCCATTTTACTTTCTTTCTTACCTTTAAACACATGATACTGAATTTCATCAGTATAAAGTTTAGCTTAAAAATTTGTTGTGTACTTCTTACCTAATATTCTGTGGTCATTGGTCTAAGAATGTCTTTGTTTTTAACCTGTGAAGTCCTCCATTCCTGGTTCAGAATAATCAGAATTGTCCATCACTTGTGAAATCAGAGAGCAACCAAGAAGTTGCAACCTGTTTTTGTAATGTCAATGTGATTGCTCAGAATACCATGTGCACTAAGGGAGATGCAAAATGCTCTATATTTGGGTGGAAGTGCTTCCATTTTAGGCCAACTGTCATGCCTATGAGGATTTTTCTTAAAGGCAACTGTGTAAAGCCTGTGGTGCCTTTCTGAACTTCTGTTAATTTCTGTTTTCTTCTGAAAGATAATGATGTACTTTGGCTTGCTGGTGCCAACTACTGCAGATTGAATTGCAGAGCTGATTGGAAAAGCTTTTTATTAGTACAGAGTGGTAGTCTTCCGGCATGACCCAAAAGTGCCTAGTGCATTTATCCTTAGAGAATCACTGATACTCTTACAATAAGGCATGGCATGGGAGCTATAATCCAGATTCTCACTGTTTTGTATAACTGCCCGGGGACAGGGAGAAAGAAGGAAGGATGCTGTCTGAGGAAGAGCAGGTCACCATTCCCAGGAACTAGAGTTTGGCTGAACACATGCTTACATTTGTTTTTATAATGTTTTCTGGTTCAGGGTATTTTCTGTGTGATGTTCACTGGCAGTGTTACCTATTTTTATTGCTGTTTTATTTCTGCTGAATAGCATTGAGCTGGAAAATTAAATTGCACTAGAAATTGTACTTAAACAGAACCCACCCAGCTTCTGCAAGGGAAGTAACAGTCCTCTCCATCTCACTAGGATGCGAGAGATGATTCTGATGTCTTTGCCTGGGAATAGTTCTTCTTTATGCTTATATTTTATTAGAAAACCTTTGAAAACATCTATAGCCCTGGATAATCTCCTTTGTGGATTACAGTAATTTCTGGCCTTCATGATAACACACCTGATTTCCTTCCAGGTAGTCCAAATGTGCTGCTGCCAAACTTCACCTTCTCCTGCACTTTGTTCACATTTCCTCTTTAGATAATGCCCTCATTGCCTGTGCGTTGCTTTAATAAACTAAAATAGTTTTTGTTCTTTCATAGTTCTACAAAGCTTTATTTGCTGCCTCCTTTCTCATCTCTGCTTTAGATACACAGCTTTGCTACCCCCCACATTGTTAGGGTTTTTAAAAAAATTTTTTTCTTAAGAGGAATTTTTTTTTCATCTTTAATATGGATTGCCTTCCTTCAGATTTGCTATTCAAACCTTACCTTTTCTAAGTCCCTTCAGCCATCCTGTAGAGTGTTAAGTGTGTCAACATAGTTGAATATTTGGCATTGTATGTTATTTAAGCATTCTTCTAGCAATGTTCAGTGTACTGCAAGTTTGTAAAGCCAAAAGACATTTTTGTAAACTAGTTTGACTTTCTGCAAAAATGGGGCATTTGGTTAAATTGGCTTTGTTATTTGATTTTTTAACATCAGAAATGGTCAGAGTACTATAGCACTAGTTATACTGTACCAAATACAAAGGTGAGATCATCCATATTTGCTATCCTCTTATCTGTGCAGCCCTTATTTGTGTTACCCTTTTTAGCTGTGATACTTGCTGAGCAATGGTATATGTCCATTACCTATAGCCTTCTTGGAAATGTATTTTCCAGAATAGAGTTATTTACTTCTGGTGCTTGCTTTATAAATATACATTTGGCCACATTGAAATGTGTGTGTCTTTTCCTGGCTTACAAGATAGCTCCCTGTTTCATGATTTATGACAACCTCAATTGTTGTGTCATGTGTACACCTTATTAGCAATTCTTTTTCCCCACATTGTTGTTATTATAAATATTTAATAACACTGTACCTAAGCATTATTTCCTATAGGGCTCACCAGAGGGATAAATGCTGCTTTCTCTTTCTTTTCCTTCCTTCACATCTCCTTTTATTTAGTTGCCCTTGGACTTGTTTTCCCATTATATTTAGATTGTATGTAAGGGAGAGCAGAGATTTAGTTGTACAGTTTAATTGTCTGAATGATCTTAAGAGTGCAGATAGAGTGGAATGGAAAAGTGATCAAATGTTTAAGTTATATGGCAGAAAAACATCCTAGAACATATGTAGATGGGGTTTGCGGGAAGGAGTAAAAAGAAATTGGAATTTGGATGTCTTTTGGGCCCGTATCTGACACAATATTTAGATTACAAAATAGTTGTGGCGCAGGGATCTAGTGTTTTCTGGAGTAATACCAACCCAAGACAGTGATATTGACTTCAGGCAATTGTAAATGTCAAGGTTATTTCTTCATACATAAAAAATCTCTGACCAAAATGGTGGCAGAAACCACATCATCGCAGCATGATTATGAAGAATTTTAAAATCACACAGGATAAGTTCAGATTTTGTCTGAGAAAACTTTTTATAATGCAGTGCTAAGCATAAACCATATAAACTATCTTGATACCAATGTAGGAAACATTCGTTCCATGCTTCTTTCTTTCCTTTGAGTCAGAGTGTAACTGAAAAGTTGCCTAGAATAGATCCTCTTCCCTTTCTCTTTAGGATTAGAAAACCTCTAAGGCTGACTGTACACATACAACTTACTGATTTTCTTAGGAAGCCTTTAACCCCACGTTTTTGGGTTCTTGTCTTCGACACTGCTGACCTGCATACTGGGGAAGCTGGTAAATCACAGACATGGAGATTTTCTCAGTTTCCTGAGATTTGGTCCTTCAGCATCTCTTCTAAGTGTGATGACTAGAAGCTGGGGTTCCTCTTCTTCATAAGGCTTTGAGAGGGTGGTAGTCTTAGGCAGGCATCCTATAGACTGATTTTGGAAGGAAAATGTGTCTTATTCTGTCAGGCTGCCATATTTCTGTCCAAAATACAGAAGTCCATACAACCACAATGAGCACTTGAAGATACTGCTCATTTTCTCTCCCTCTATATGGTGGCAAAGGCACTAATTCCACAGTGTCTAAGACTACGGTATACACCCTGTATACACCCCAGGCATAAGATGTAATTCTGTCCCTGGGTGCTTAAGATGAGATGTGACACTTCCTTTCAACCCTTGTCCATCTTCCCCTACTGAAGTTTCACTTAGATATCAACCCATGCATTTACTCATCTAGCAAAATTACTTCATATGCCTGAGCCTCTTTTCATGAGTTGGTAGTATTGGTTTTTGACTGAAGGGATTCCAGATTAATTTTGAGCTTTTTTACTTTCTCAGTTTTTAAATGACTGCATGCTAAAACCAGTTTCTAGCATAAATTACCATTGCTAGAATATGTTGGCTACCAATGACCGGGGTAAGACACATTACAGAATTCAGTGATTGCTGAGACACTCGAAAGGCCCAGCTCTCCTTCCTGGATGTTTGAGATAAAGTTATCCAGTTAGGGGCATGGAATCATTTCCATATAGGTAGATGGCGAGTGTTAGCACTACGAGCTATTCTGGAAAAAAAATCTCTGTGTCCAAGGTAGACTGCCAGTTTTCACATTATTAACTGTAGAAACTTAAAATTAATAATTGTAAAACCTACAAAAACATTCTCTTACAACTTACTTTCCCCCAGTCTTGAGAAAATATGAGAAGAGACTTAAAGAAGCAGTTCCTTTACCATCAGGTACCATGAGAGCATGTAGTCCCAAATGGCTTCTCAAATATCTTCTGGGACCTGGCAATCCTCCATTGAAGTTGATCCTGGAGTAAATATAATAAAGGTGAATCTTTTCTACACAGGGAAATAATAGCTCTATTGTGATGTACACGGGTTTCTAGTTCAAGGTTTCCTACATAATTGAGATTACAGTTGAAAGGCAGTGTAGCATGCTGTGTTTGCTGTGGAACCATTGTGGAAGAAGGAAGCCTGTTCTTTAGATCCAACCCCATGACATGTCAGGTACCTCCAATTTTAGGCATCTGCAAAATTTAAAAGCACTGAACCCCTCACAGAAAATGTGGCGAAGAGAGCCACTGAGGATGTTGTAATCCAGAAGCAGGGAAAGCTGAAGAATGCTTTAGAAATATAATTGTTCTGGCTTGTATGTATACAGAAAAAAAACCCTGTTTCCTCACTTCAATTAGTGATGTTGAGTAAAGACCAGCACCAAGTCTTGGCATACGGGAATTACTGATTTCATGTACAATAAAGGGCTTTCTTCGTAATACAATATGAATCACCTACATCTAGTACTAAATACATTAATGTAAACAGAAGTGGGTTTGGCATTGAAAGCTAGCCAAATCCTCTCCTATCCTATTTTCATTAACTCCCATTATTTGCATGGAAATTACTTGTTAAACTGCAAAATTTGTCCTGCCTAATTGGAGATGAAACAGGTCTTTATGTCAAGTAATCAATGCTCTACACATCATGTGGTTAGATTTTATCTTCCATACTCACCTGGAGCGATGTATCCAGTTCTGGCCTCCCCTGTACAGGACAGATATACTGGAGAGTGACTAGTGAAGGGCCACCAAGATGAAGTACTGGAGCACCTCTCCTGTGAGGAGAAGCTGAGAGCTGGGGCTGTTTAGCCCAGAGAAGTAGCAACTCAGAGGGATCCCATCAGTGCGTACAAATACGGGAAGGAAGGGTATAAAGAAGACAGAGCCAAGCTGTTTGTAAGTGGTGCCCAGTGACAAGACGAGCAAATAGAGGCGAACATTGTGCTTAAAATGTAAGAGAAGCTTAAGCTTAAGAAGAAATCCTTCTACTGTAAGGGTGACGGAGCATTGGCACAGGTTGCCCTGAGAGGTTGTGGAGTCTCCATCCCTGAAGATATGTAAAAGCCTTCTGGACACAGTCCTGCACAGCCCGTTTTAGCTGACCCTTCCTGAGCAAGAGGGTGGATGAGATGATCTCCAGAGCTGCCTGCCAGTCTCAGCCCTTCTGTGATATTCTATGATATTAAGTTTTAATATTCACAGTTCCTCAATTCAAACAGCATGCTGTCCAAATAATGCTTGAAATAGGAAGCTCCTTCTTCCTCAAATTCTACGTTCTCCATTTCTTTGGTCTAGCCTCCAATATGCTGCTTTTCTCGAGTGTAATTTGTGTTGGAGGTACAGAATGTATTTTAATACTTTAAAAACATGATTGAGAACTTGGGGAGGGAGAGGTGTGTTTCATAAATGATCAAATAGTACAAAGACTATGGAGTGGATTTAATCTCTCACAAATACTTTAAGTATCCCTATTAGCAGGGGAAAAGAGCAAATATGCTGCCACAGGCTTTGTAATAATTTGGCTATCCAACTGCATCTTTTGTTTTCGGGAAAATATCTATAAACTCATATAAATATAATCAAATATGTAAACAAATGCAGGCATCTTGTTTTAACCTCCTAAAGCCACGTAGCTGTCTTTAGGTTGTGGCAAAATTTATAGTATCTTTTCCAAAAAGGCTCTGCATTTGCTCTGAGTCACTCATGCCTGATTCAGTAAGGCATCAAAGCATGCACTTCAGTTAAAATAAAGGAATAATGCTGTTGACCCAAGCTGGAATTCTCATATGTTTATGTAAATACCTTAATAAATTAGCCTTTATCAAAGTAGTATTTCTAAATGCTATTAGGTGCAGTTAAATAAATACAATTGAAAAAATATTGTGAAAATTTCTGGGGTAGAATTATCAGCCAAGGTTTTTGTTGCTGTAATGCAAACCCTCCCCCCTTTTTAGAAAGTGGGGAAAATCAGTATCTGGGCAGTGTATGAAGGTTCATTCTCAAGAGAATATGATGCAGCTTGCATAAGCAAAATACCACCTTAAAAGTAAACGCAGTCAATGCAAATCTGATTTGTGCAGCCAAATGGGAACCTTTACCTTTTCCAAGTGCAGCTCTCATTTTAATACAGCAACACGAGAACTTGCCCAGAGAAACATTTCATGTCCAGATTTAAGAATCCAGGTTTCTTGGAATAGATGATTCCCCTAATCACAGTAATTATGAATAGTGATATACACAATATAGTATCTTTAATCCTGTAAGATCTATAGAGGATTTCCTGTGACAGCCCTATGCTGTTGTTGACCACTGTTCAAGTGTTGCTGGACTTAATTCTTTTTGACAACTTTTGTCAAAATGTAGAACATTAAAAATCTTACTTGTAAAATGTACAGGTGCATGCCAACACAGCGGAAACCTCAGAATTGCAGTCTTCTGATGCTTTTCTTGGGAAAGTGAAGTAGTAAAAGTAATAATGACTTTTTAACAAATGTTTTAAGATTGGGGTAATGCAGTGACCGGGAAACACTCATCTGAAACCAGATTCAAATGATGTAAGCTGTGTAGAGTGATGTATCATGCAGTATAATGTAGCTTATATGCTCTTTTTTTTTGATAGTGACAATTCTTTTTTGTTTAGTGTAAAGCCGTTTAATTAAAATAAAAAGGTAAGCTTGAAGGACTTACTGACAGCCACTCTATATTTTGAGAGGGCAAGATGTGACACACACCTTTAGCTACAGCTAAAGCTTCTTGAGGAATAAAGCTGCTCACTATTTCCAGCTGAGATGGATTTCTTTCTTGATTCTCTGTTTTTCTGATTTAGCCTACTCAGACACTTGACCACTCCATCTGTTCGTACCCTTTCCTCCCTCAGCCAAAAGTATCACAGTGCCAAGTCTCTAAAGAAGAACTGAGGAAGGTGAAAAGAAGAAACAAAAAAATCTCAGATCATCTGTCTCAAATCTGCACTCATCTCTTTTAAGTGAATATAAAACCGAAAGGTAATTTGAGATTGTTCCTTGGTCTAAGTCACAGTTAACGCAGCTAAGCAGTAACATTGGAAAAAGCAGTAGAATAGCTAGGAGAGGTAGAATTACATTTTCAGGCTCCCGGAGTTTTACTTTTGACTTAGGTGGGATCAGGATCAGGTAACAAGTGAACCAATACAAATTCATGAGAAAACATCACAGTAATTCAATTTGCTTTTTACTTCAAATCCGCATGGAATTTTTTTAAGGAGGAAAACTACCAAAAACTTACACTATAGTTTTCTTCCACTTCAGATTTAACCAGAGCGTTATCCAAGCCCGCATACCTCTGTGTTTGTGGAAGTTGGCATGGTGTGTTTTTTCAAGGCAGTGATCTAGTCTGCTGAGGCTGATGTTTCTGTATGTAAAGAATTGAGTGTAAGAGTTTGGCTCATATCTGACTGTGAAATTTCAAAGGTATAATTTCTTTGTATAACGTGTGTTATGCTGTATCTCAGTACTGTGTCATCCAGCCACCTTCCTGCTGAGGGAACAGTTTCACAGTGGAGAGGAGGCCACTGGGTGCAGTCCACCATAGGCAACTAATTTGACAGCACTCAGTACAAGATCTTATGGAAGAGAGGGATGGTTTTATGTTACAAAATGTCTAAACAAGTTGATTTTACTCAGTCAGTCTCACACCCACGTGCACAAAGCATCAGGATGCATGTGTTCATGGGTCTGGCCAGAATTGCTCATGTGTGACACTGAAGGCAAAAGGGCCCAACTGTCAAGTCCTCAGTGCTTTTTCTGGGTTTCTGGTGATAAGTAGTGATATATTTGATTTTATACAGATCTTTTATGCCTTTAGCATCCAACAGCTATGCTGGCATGGTTATTTTGCCTCAGGGTTTTGCTTACTTCAGCCTCTATACATTTTAGGCAAGTCTACTGCCAATTTGTCTGTGTGTTCTTTTGTATTTCTTCAGACTGTAATATAACTTCTTGCTGTGCCCATAGGATAAGGAGTGAGATACATGATGTGCTGTGATAGTGAATTGTTGTTACTGCTCTTCTGCTGTTGTCAAAGTGCAGGGTCCTTGTCCAAGAGTTGGCTGTGCTGTGGCCTTACTAGTGCTCAGGTCTGCTCATCTTGATGTAAATAAGACGTTTTTAATTTTGCTGTAGCCAGTTTTGTCCTTTGTTATCTGTGTTTGCCACTGTTTTCACCTTTGTTTTGCCGCTGCTTCCAGTAGTGCGTACATTCCCATCCATGCTTCATTCATACCAGCTTTTGTATTTCTATTAAAAAGACTTCATACACATGCTGCACTGGAAAAGTCAAAGTTATGATCAAGCCCATTCCTGACAATGTTGTTGTGTGAAGTACTTTAGAACAAATAGCTAAATCCAAAATAAAACAGGAATATTTTTGCAACAAGAAGAAATGAATCTTTACAACAATGGTAATTTACCATTGGGAAATCATGAGCCATCTCCAGCCCATTCTCCTCACTGCCTCTGGGATAGAAAGGGCATGGAGATGACCATCCAACTGGTCTGGGGAGGGAAAGAGCAAGCAAAAGAGTGTTAGAAGCACTGGTACAAAGCAGGGCTGCGCTGCAGACACTGCAGCCCATGGAAAGTTTTTGTAGTATTGTATTTCCTTAAGGAGAAAGTGAATGAAGCAAGGGTCTGCTGCTGGTACTAGGGTGGATGATAAATGCTGCTGTCTCCCCTACCCCCATGCCTAGTCCTTGCCTTGCTCAGTGCAAGGGTTGGCTTGGAAACAGAAACTGGCTATGAAAAATACTTCTAAGGAAGTGAATGCTTTCTACAGATAAAAACAATTGCAGCCTGCAGGGGGGAAAACAAAAAGATAAATTTAAATAGAGTCATTCACGTGGAAAGCAGAGATGCTGACAGTTTTTGTTAATTTCTTTAGAAAATATCTTCCTCTGAAGAATGTCCTGTCTCCGAATTGCCGGTCCAATTTGGGACACAGAGGAAGTTATCTGTAATTTAATGATACCTCTTCTGGGAAAGTATTTGCATTGTAGCACTGGCTAGAGCTGAGTACACCTTGGACAGATTTTGGTCCTGTGTAGCTGTAGCACATCAGGCTGTTAGACGGGTGGCATGAGTAGTAACATCTGCTGCAGAGTGGCTGTGGTGCTTGCTGGAGGGTTTCTCAACTTGGCCAACTTTTTCCACAGAACATACATGTAACAGTTACAGTGGAAAACTCTACCTCCCTCAGTCAAATTTGGTTGAATTTAACCAGCAGGTTTAAACTGTAGTGGAAGAGGTTCTAGGATGGATGCATGACCGCATTGTAGCAGTTTAATTGCTTTTTTAAATGAACTTAAAGGTAACTTAGGGGACCATAAGAGCTATCAGGAGGTAAGATGGAAAAGCTTCCTTTCATGAAAGACCTGACACAAGGAGGAGTTTATGGCAGTGGCCATTATGCTTTAAAGCTCTTCTGAGCAGTGGGATATATGGAAATGAACAAGTTTACAGTGTTTGCAGTAGGCAGGAAGATGATTTCCACATCATCCTCGCGCACTATAAATGGTTCTGGCTGGTGAAGCAGCTGCATGACGCACAAGGCAAGGGAGAGAATGCCAATATTGCTATCATTTTGGTTTTGCTCCTTCTTAGGAATGGGTGGCAGCAACCGCTTCTGATCATTTCTAAGGCTTTTTCAGTTCCAGGTCCGTACGAAAAAGCAAATAGTCAAATAGGGTTTTGGAAGCTCTAAAAACCTAAAAAGCAACCACTTGTTCTTTTAGGAAGGTTTCCAAAACAATGGCTGGCAATAAGAAAAAATGATCCAAATCTATTTCCAGAAAAATTTCTTAGCTGTAGAAGTAAGCATGGATTTTACTGATCATATGGTTTGAATTCAAAATGATGCCCAAACTTTTATAGCTCCCACTGGATTCTTGAGGGTTTTCCCTGTTTGCGGTTCTTAAGAGCGTCGGGTTGCCAAAATGCTAGTGTTGTATATTTGGGATGGTTAAAGAGCTGTGGACATTTTTCTCCAGCTTGTTACATTAAGATATAATCTGTAGAATGATTTGAAAGATTAACATTATTGTCACAGAGAATTGAATATAAATTTATTTATAAATGGGGAAAACTAAGCTCACAAAATATGTTGTAAATTGGGAGAAGTACTTGAAACTGTTTTCTGGCAACCACACATTATTCAGTGGGATGGTTCTTTTAAATCCATTGTTCAGCATTTGTCTGCCATACTTGAGACAAAATCTGATGTTGCATGCTTGCCACCACTCTTCTCTGCATTTTCTGTCCATAACAGAAAAAGGAAAGATGGCTTTGAACTTTTGTCCAGTTG
Organism: Eurystomus gularis; assembly: GCA_013400335.1. NCBI lineage: Eukaryota > Metazoa > Chordata > Aves > Coraciiformes > Coraciidae > Eurystomus > Eurystomus gularis. The sequence continues at coordinate 156,169 of VZZY01009391.1, forward strand.
AATCCCGACTAAGACTGCCTGTGTGACTTGGAGCAGGAGACTAAGATCCAAGTACGCAAAAAGATGTGGGTGACAAAACAGGATTTATGAGGGTGAACAGTGATCTGGGTTATCACTTTCTGGGGATGATTATGCTTAATAAGCCACCACAGTGACAGATTCCAAACAGGCAAAAGAGGAATTCACAGCTACAAAACACTTGCCTGCAGGAATCCAGCAGTCCTAGCCAGGCTGCTCAAGCCAAGCTATTGCTATCAGTGTTTTCCAGAGCAAGAAAATAGCTAGGAATTCACTAGGGCATTTGTTATGGTTGTGCTCTGAGGAGGAATGTTTCCCAGATTTTAATTTATTTTCTTAATTTTGGTAGTCTAGGTCTGTCATTTCTTCAAGTGTTCTTCTTCAGACAGTTGATACCTAGTGAATTGGTTCTCTTCTGTTTATTTGTACCACCTCTCAATACTAACATACATGTTAGTTGTGTGTTCCTATTCCATTTCCTCAATTACCCTCTTATGCATCTCTAGGTCAAGAGTAGTGATAGCTGGAGAGATGTTGTCTCTGTTTTCAGGAAGCGATAAAACATGATATGTCATATGTGACTCATGTTTGCAGTATTGTGACTGCATACAATGTCTGCTTGCTCCTGTGACTCTATTGTTGGTGATATGTTCAAATTAAAAGTATTTTAGGTCCCATTTAAAATGTGTATGCCTTAAAATTTCAGATAGGAGGTGAAATTCTCCTAAAGTTTAGCTACTTAGTTAAGCAATACAAACATTAACACCCTTATTTCATACCAGAACGATATGTAGTCTACTACTTTTAAAATATGGAGAAATATCTCCTACAGCATTTTCTATCATGACAATTCTTTGTAACTTTGCCTCCTGATCTTCTTGTTCTGCTGGCACTCTATTGCAGGCTTTTGCTTTTAATAAGACCCCTGTAACAGTCAACCACAACCATTCCATGGTGGTTTAAAATCTGATTATTTCTGTTGTAGCAAATCCCAGATACTTTCTTCTGGACCTTCCTGATTAGTCACTCTGTGTCATCAGGGGAAACTCAGGGAAGTCAATATGTGCCATATCTGTATGAAGGATCAATGATAGTTGTTAAGATTGTCAATTTTTAGGATAGCTGTACGCTTTGTTTTCTCTTTCCGTAATGTTTGGAAGATAATATTAATTACAGCCCTGTAGTGGCCCACAGTTGTTGGAATTTGAGTGGTTTGAAAGGCATAACAGGATTTGATAACTGCACATGGGCAAGCAATAAGGTCCTTGATTCCCTTCTCATCCAGCAGTCATTTGTCTACCATACCCGCTTGTGAAGAGGTGCAGTTCCAAACTGAAAATTTGATATGACAATAGGATATGAGGTGCAAACAGAGGACATGTTCTGCTTTTGTGAGCATTGATTCAAACCATTTCCCTTTATAGTGGAGAAACCACAACCTAAAATGTCCATCAGAGTGCAATAGGGTGGAAATTATTGCAGAGTGATACAGGAAGGAAAGTGGAACTGAGCTGTTGGCTGTGAACATCATTTTAGGTTTTGGCTCAACTCTCTCCTGTAAGAGACTGCGATAGTAAGATGTGGAAGTCATAGAAGAATTGATGTTTTGATACGGTCATTGCTTCCAGAACTGTGTAGCACCCTTGTAGCCAATTCATTATTGCAAGGGGATTTTCTAGAATGCCAGAGATTAGCTATTTTTATTACCTCATCTGTATGTCTCATCTGTTAGTGGTTTTGAGAATGAGAATAATCCAAGCAGAGAAACACTGTGTCATTTTCTTGTCCATTATTGGTACCCAGTGGCTGGATTTGATTAGACTTTTTTGAAGACGTGGACCTCAAACTTCAGGAATCTTATGAGATACTACTGGTCATGGGCAGCACTGAAGTCTCAGGTGTGTATGTGTGTGTCATGTATAACATTTGAAATGCATCGGAGTACTGCTTAGAAGTTTTTCTGCTACAATACCAAAATCTCAGAGGCCCAGAATTAGGCTGCCTGCATTTTTTCCATTTTAATTAAACAGCCATGATATCTTGCTCAAAGAATGACTATGGATAGTGTGCCCAGTATAGGATAAGTGTTTTCTACAGGGACACTAATTTAATATAATTCACAGGGAGTTTTGATCTGTGTCTACAAAGGCAATGGGTAAGAAAATGGAGAAAAATCAAATGCAGATGAGGAAATGGAATGTTATATATGGTAAAATAAAGAAACAGGCAGTGGCTTAATGACATCCAAGAAGCACTTCAAACCAAGCTCCAAGATTCCAGAGTGTCAATCTCATTAGTTTCATATTATTATCCAGCTTTCAGCTCCTGGAACCTTATGGAATCAAACAAATTCATGTTAGATACTGAATCTGGTTAGAAATTTAAATAAATTATTGAAAAGTAGCTCCAATTTCTTACTGAAACTCAGTTGCGCTTTACTGTACTGAATTACTAATTCACCAAATTCTCGTTTAAACAGTTGCCTGTCATTATGCTGCTGAAGAAGTCCAGGCTTTTCCATAGCACCTGAAGATATATTTATTTTCTGCAGGGATTACCTTTCCTGCCAGTGGAATCCCAGTAGTTTTAGCTAATTGTAATATGGCTGTAAATACATTATTTCCATGGAAATTAATTTAGTCACAGGAATTCTTGTTCTTGGTTTTTTAATATTGATGGCTTTGCTTAACATAGCTGCCAAACACATGTACAATTTAAAGAAAAACTCGATTAATGTTAGAGTAGATTATTTATATGAACTGCTCAGTATATGTATGTATTCCTTTTCTGGACGAAGCAGGAACTGCTTGGCTGTCTCTCTTGGATTTGTGCTCCTAGCAAATAAGGAAAATCCTCTTTTAGCTCAAACAGGATGTGTGCTGTTGAGATCTTGCCCTGATAGACCTTAGTGGTGGTAATATAGCAACACCTTAGTGCAATGTTTTTTAAAAGTTTTAACCAAAGGGTTCCTTACTCTGTGCCAATTGCCATTAGGTTTATTTAAGTTTCAAATACTTCTTTTAAAGGAACTTTTTGTGTAATATTATTTCAGGGTGGGATAAAGTCTATGTAATATTTCCACATCCAAACTTGTACAGACAGTTTTAGTGCTAAATTTTAAACTTTTTGTGTTTTACCATTTTTTTCCCATATGAGATTGACAGCATTCAAGTTATGTTTTGTTGGTGGTTTTTTTTTTTTCCTGTTGCCAATGTGCTGTGAGCTTGAATTCAGTCTTTACATAGTTTTTATCTAGAAATGTCTTTGAATTTTTGAAGGGTTTTCTGGGTTATTTTGGTTTTGGTTTTGTTTTAAAAAGTATTTGAAAATGCCATATGGGTTTGTTAAGCGAGGCGATCCAGAGATGAAACTATCATGAAATGCACCTCAGGACAGGAGGGTGCATAATATTAAATTATTTTAACTTATTATTAACTTTCATTTTAGGAGTTGCCTTATTGGCACACCAGGGCAATTTTTTACTTGTTAGGTATTGACACATGAGCCTAGTGCAAAGGAGTCTGGAGTTTCCTTATTTAAAAAAAAAAAACAACACCTGTATTTCTCCCTTTGACAATATTTGAGATGTCTTATACACCTGTTGAAGTCAACATAAACACCTACCTACACTAGAAAAATGCTGTTGCTTGCTCTCTGTTGTTTGCAGCCTTGGTATGCAGTGGATCAAAGGCAGCAAGTTAACATGGTAATTTTTTTCCCAAAAATATAGTGACTGGCATTAACTTTGAAGCGGTTACCACCAGGTTTATCAAAAGTTCCTAGCCCATGCTGCTGAAATGACTTAGACAGTAATGTCAGCTCAATGATAGAAATTGCTCATCTGATGCAACTGCATGGTATGTTTTCAAAATATAGCATATAAAGATTTCAAAGTACTGTAGGAAACGTCGGTTGCAATTCTTTCATTAGCTACAAGGATGAGAAAACATTGAAATGGATTATAATATTGATTCTTTGCATACTGTTTAAGAAACATCTAGTATTCATATCAGAAAATCAGTTTTGACAATCCAGTGAAACAGTAGATGTAAGAAATATAGATAACCTCATTTCTGCATATACCCAAAGTTTTAGTGTATGTTAGCCAAGTGTAACTTGATTCAAACTTGCAGCTCTCACTTTCCTTGCTTTAAGTGTTCTCATGTGTTTATCATTTGTCGAGATTAACCATGTTTCTGATCAATGCCTCTTTTATAATAGAATCATAGAATCGTTTTCTTTGGAACAGACCATCAAGTCTCACTGTTAACCCAGCACTGCCAGGCCACTATTAAACCACGTCACTAAGCACCACATCGACACATCTTTTAAATACCTCAGGGACAGTGACTCATCTGCTTCCCTGGAAAGCCTGTTCTAGTGCTTTACAACCCTTTCTGTGAAGAAGTTTTTATTAATATCTAACCTAAACCTCCCCTGGTGAAACTTGAGGCCACTTCCTCTTGTCCTATCCCTTGTTACTTGGGAAAAAAGACCAACACCCACCTTGTTACAACCTCCTTTCAGGTCATTGTAAAGAGCAATAAGGTGTCCCCTGAGCCTCCTTTTCTCCAGCCTAAAGACCGTTCCCTCGGGCACTCCTTATAAGACTTGTTCTCTGGACCCTTCACCAGCCTCTTTGCCTTTCTTTGGATGCACTCCAGCACCTCAATGTCCTTCTTGTAGTGAGGGGACCAAAACTGAACCCAATATTTGAGGTGCAGCCTCACCAGTGCTGAGTACAGAGGGAGAATCACCTCCCTACTCCTGCCGGTCGCATCATTTCTGATACAGTCTAGGATGCTGTTGGCCTTCTTGGCCACCTGGGCACACTGCTAGCTCGTANCTTTCTTTGGATGCACTCCAGCACCTCAATGTCCTTCTTGTAGTGAGGGGACCAAAACTGAACCCAATATTTGAGGTGCAGCCTCACCAGTGCTGAGTACAGAGGGAGAATCACCTCCCTACTCCTGCCGGTCGCATCATTTCTGATACAGTCTAGGATGCTGTTGGCCTTCTTGGCCACCTGGGCACACTGCTAGCTCGTATTCAACCAGCTATTAACCAGAACCCCCAGGTCCTTTTCTGCCAGGCAGCTTTCCAGTCACTTTTACCTAAGCCTGTAGTGTTGCATGGGGTTGTTGTGACCAAAGTGCAGGACCCAGCACTTGGCCTTGCTGAACCTCATATGATTGGTCTCGGCCTATTGATTCAGCCTGTCCAGCTCCCTCTGTAGAGTCTCCCTATCTTTAAGCAGATCAACACACCTGCCTAACTTGATGTCATCTGCAAACTTGCTGAGGGTGCACACGATCCCCTTGTCCAGATCATTAATGAAGATATTAAAGAGAACAGGCCCTAATCTGAGCCCTGGGAAACACCACTTGTGACTGGACAATTTCACGATCACTATGCCCAAGATGACCTCCAACCTTCACATCACCCACAAGTCCTTCTCTATTTGTGAGCAACAGGTCTATCAGGGAGCCTTCCCTAGTTGGCTCACTCTCCAGCTGTGTCATGAAGTTATCTTCCACACACTTCAGGAACCTCCTAGACTGTTCCATTTCTGCTGTATTGTATTTCTGGGGGACATCTGGGAAGTCAAAGTCCTCCATGAGAACAAGGGGTAGCAATTGTGAAGCCTCTCCCAACGGCTTATAGAGTATTTCATCTGCCTCTTCATCCTAGTTGGGTGGTCTATAACAGACTCCCACCATGTTACCTGCCTTGCTGGCCTTCTCCCTGATTGTTATGGATAAACACTTGACCCTATCATCACCATCGTCAAGCTCTAGACAGCCAAAACACTCCCTAACATACAGGACCACTCCACCATCTCTCCTTCCTGGCCCATCCCTTCTGAAGAGTTTGTAGCTATCCAATGCAGCACTCCAGCTGTGCAAGTCATCCCGCCATGTTTCTGTGATGGCAACTATAGCGTGCGGTACAATGGCTTCCAGCTCCAATAGTAAGAATGGTCAAGCATTGCAATGTTATGCTGCTGACCTGCGTAATGACAATAAAATCAAATCTATGTTCTTAGTGTGTTACCTTTTTACTGCTTTCCTTATGGGGACAATTTTTTTTTGCTCACTGCCTGATTGCTCAGCAGAGACTTCTGTTGAGATGTCTACAGAGATGAAGGCCTTTTCCCCTGACCTTTTATTCTTAACTTAGAACTGATTAAAGCATATTAGTAGTCTAATTATGCCTTCTAGATAATTTATTTGAATGTAAAGTTACAGAATATAACAGAAACTTATTAGTAGATGTATAAATCATATTATACTTGCACTCAAAACCTGACTACAAATGTTAATAGCTCTTTAATATACAGTTATGTATTATTTTTTATGTAATGCACGTTTTCTTTTTCTTTGTAGGTATGGCATGAACTGCCTCATTCAATTTGAGGATTTTGCTAATGCTAATGCATTCCGCCTCCTGCATAAGTACCGTAACAAGTACTGCACTTTCAATGATGACATTCAAGGTAACAGACTCTTTCTCTTCTCTTTACTCTTGTGATGCTCACAAGCCAGAAAAATGAGTCTTAACTGATGTACCAGAGGGAAAACAATGTATCAGCTTTCCTGTGATATTCATTACAGGTCACATTTTGCCTTGGGTTTCCTCAGCATAGGTTTCTGGTGAGCTGTCTTTGCTCTTAACCTTTCCTCTCTCCTTTATGTCTCATGCTTTATTTAGTTGTTCACTCTTCAGGGTTGGGTTTTTTTTAATAGCTTATCATGTGAATGGCTTTCCCATATAAACTATTAACTTCAGATCTTTGGGCAAATGTCAGAGCTCAAGCCTGGACTGTGCTTCCCTCAGGTTTTTTGTCACTGCTATGACAACTGCTCCACTGTTTTTCCATGTGACAGAGTTTGCTTGACAAATGTCAAACTGTGTTTTGGTTTTTAAACTGACAACTCAGTTAAATATCCTCCTAATTTTCTTTGTAGTCTCAGAGTTGCACTCAATTTTAGAGGGAAATTATCCCCCTGGCTCTGCTTTCCCATCTGAATAATTTGTAGCAGCTGACAAATGGAAAAGATCTAGGATGGGAAACATCAGCAAGGGGGATTCCCCTAGCGCTCGGTCTAGATGGGCATCTTGTCCCTTCCCTTCTGAGAACAAAGGCAAGCAGGGCTAAAGTGGTGGATGCTGCTGCTTGGGTTGCCTTATTTCCTGTCAGGAAAATAGCACTGGAAAATAACTTTTTCTAGGGCAGGAAGGGCATTGGTTCCCATCCTTGTGAGGAGGCTGAAGTCAGATGAACCGTTGGAGACAGGTACCCAAGGAGGGCCCTGGGCACCCAGCTGCCTCTTACCCCCTAATGTTTCCTTGGGTAGATGGAGGTCCCCAGCAGTGACAGGATCAAAAATGGGAGTTTAACTGTCTTCACTTCTAACAGTTTGCACTGACACTTTAAGCCAAGCATTAGGAGCTTGAGTTTTCCAGAAGTCATTCTTGAGTCACTCTTGGGACCTAGGTCTTATTTCAGGCACTCAACACATGGTGGTGAATTCAAATAGCCCTTGTCTTTCTGATGTTAGAGGATTGGCTAGCCACATGAACTATGTTTCTGTTACAAGCCTGGCTGAGTTTTACTTCTGCATCTGAAACGGATTGTGGAGGACAAACTCCCAGATGGGAAATAAACTAATTATAAAATGTCATTTCCCTTTGCAAGAATTGTGGTGCTTCTTACCCAGCTGGGTCTGAGTGTAGCCATGGCTACAAAAGTCCAATACAGTGGACAAAGCAGCAGCTGAAAGTTTCCGTAGTTTTTTAGAGACCCAGCTCCCACAGGATATTCTTTTTCCTTGCAGGACAAAGGTCCTCGCCCAAAATGAGAAAAAGACTTAACTAGAATGTAGTTTTAAAGAAATGGAAGAGAAACTTTTCAGAAAAAGTGTACCAACTATGGGTAAACTAAGCACAGAAAATCTTCAGTGTCTCCATACGCATTTTTTAAACCACTGCAGTCTTTCTGATGCACCTTGGAAGGAATGTCTTCATATTCAAAACCGTTGGAAGGTACCTGGCTTTTGACTGAGCTGCTGGAGCAGCTATCAGTCTTCCTTAGAAGTGTAGCCATATGTAGCCTTTTAATTTATCCAGTTTCTGCAGTCTAATTTGTGTTTGTGGGTCTTTTGATATTTTCAGAAATGATGTCTGCAACTTTTGGGTGATATCCATCCTTAATGCTTGTATAGCTTCCAAGAGGTGAAAGCCGATGCATTTAGCCTGCTCTAACCTCTGTCATTTGCCATCATAGAATGGTTGGGGTTGGAAGGAACCTCAAAGATCATCTAGTTCCAACCCCAGTGCCATGGCAGGGACACCTCCCACTAGTCCAGGTGGCTCAAGGCCCCATCCAACCTGGCCTTGAACGCCTCCATGTGTATAAGACAATTTACATAAAAACAAGTGTTTCTTTATGCAGTAGAATACTCCAAGTTTTTATTCTGGTATTATAGCTCTATTTCTCTGTGCCCACAGTTGCAATGCTTTCCCCCATTATGGGCACAGAGCCTGTGTTTTATGCCAATAAAAATATTTACATGGAGAGGTAGCACTGGATTGGAATTAACTTTGGTATCCATCATGACCTTAGATGTCATTAGTTTTTAACATCTGTGCTGTTTAATTGCATCAAAATTTTACGAAAAGAAACAGACCTAAAATAAAAATGTAGAGTGCATACAATTAAGATTTTATCTTACATATGTGGTTTGATTTAAAATATATGCTGAAAGTTCAGCAGGCTGCCATTTGAATAATTAGGAGAATTATACCTGGAAGTTATGTTATGACCAATTTAATGTTACGTGAGTGCAATTCTCGGATATCAGAATATCTCAGTCACAAGCGTTCTTATTTTTAAGATTTCATTCCTTTTAACATTAGCATTGGAAATTATACATTTAGTACGTGGAAATTCCAGTTCTTGAAATCAAATAGTAAAGAAGGTTTGGGGTTTGTTGTTGTGGCTGTGATGGGTATGGGGCTTCCAATTAATTCTCTCACAAAGAATTCGAAAATGCTAAGCTGAATGACATGTAATAGCTCATATGTTGATATCTTGTCATGTATCTCAAATTCTGATATTATGTGCAAATGGTAGAAAATCTCTTTCATAATATGAAGCGATGTTTGCTTCCAGGTGAAACAGATCCTCACAATTAAAAAAAAAAAAAAAATCCCATTAAGACATATGCAGTAGGATTATGTAAAGAGGTTTTTTTCTTCTAATATACTCAGGATATCACCTGTCCATTACACAGTGGAAAATATACATTGAAATCTGTATGCTTTCAAGTATATCTCCCTCTGTAGCTTTTGTATACTTTTCCACATGTATGTGCAAGTAGGTATACATACAAGTAGGTGTATGTACAAGTATTGTTCTCTTTCATTTTTCCCTTGTTATGAGTTTTAAAAAAATATCCATTCTCATCATGTTCCTGAGGAACTGGCTTCAGGTGGCCCTGCCTGAGCAAGGGGGTTGCACAGATGACCTCCCAGCCTCAACCACCCTGTGCTTCTGGAACCCTGTATCTGTTTTCAAATACACCAAATAGTTACTCTTTTAAAAAAGCTCCATTTCTTCTTCGTTAGAGCCTTTCCCCCTCTTTGCACTGCCTGCCTGCTGCAGTTGCGGAGTTCGGCAGTGCGCATGCAAAGCCAATTCATGGCAAGGAGAAGGAGCTCCCATCTCTTAAAAAGGTCCTTTTGAACTACCGACAGCCATAGCATTTGCTTCACTAGCAACCGAGATGACATGTTTTAGATAGGATCTTTACTCTCACCTTTTTTCCTAGTAAGTCTGAGAGGGATTTTTTTTTTTTCCTGGCACTCTGTGCAGCATTATTTGGAAGATTGGCCACGTTAACATGTGATTTCTATTATGCTGTGTATTGAGAAATATGAATTTTGCTTTTACCACTTCCCAATCTTTTAGTCCAGAATGAATAGCTTGGATTTTAGGATGTCTGGCAGAAATTCCTCTGCACTTCTTGTTTGCTAGCTTTTTAAGATGAGGTAGGGAAAATGACATGAAAGAACTAGTAATACTTGTAAACAACTTTTATTTTTTTAAACTTTAGATAATGGACAAATGCTTCAGTGCTGTAAGCTATTTCTTGCTAATTTAAATTAAACTTTATTCAGTAAAAATGAAGTTCTTGTTCCTTATGTTTTGGGGCTTTTTCTCCCCTTTTTTTCTTTAATTGTTGCATCTGCTGAAAGAAGACTGTGCTTTAAAGTGCTTATAATGCGCCAACCCCAAAAGACCATGGTCTCTAGGATTTTCTTTGACATATTCATGCTCAGTCATACAATTTACTGTAACAAGTAAGGCTAAAGAATCTAGGATGGAAAACAAAGACTTGATAAGTAGTGTACTTTGAAATTTCACATCTACCATATTTGTATAAGATATGACTCACCCTCCTAAAAAACCCTGAAGTGTTCGCTGTCAAGGAATATTTGCTAATAACCACTTGCTGTGGTAATTCTTCCGGAAATTTGGGGAAAATAGAACTGGTTTTCAAAATCATATCCGTGAACAATGTCTATCTTATTCTGCACACAAGGGATTTAACCTGTACTCTGTGGGAGAGGGAGGTGAAACCCTTTCTCTCCTTCCTATAGCGATGACAGTCGAAAAAGCGGGGAAATTCTGTTTCTGCTTTGTAATGTCTGCGAGAAGTGGCTAGGCTTTGGCAGATGGATGTGAATTGCATTTTGATTCCTTTCAAAAACTCGAGTCAGTATTCAGGGTGAAATTTAAGGTCATGCCATTAGTCAGAGCAGTTCCGGTTAAACAGATCTGCTATTCACACTGACGGTGCGCCCCTTTCAATAGGAAGGAATAAGGGAAGCTGCTGATGTGGAGTGATGACAGCCACTGCCAGCAGCAGTGATAGTGGGTTCAGTAATCTAATAAACTGGGTTATTACGCTTTTTAGAGTCAAATGGCTGAATAAAACCCATGTGGAGTACTTTTAAAATACCAGTTTTAGAGCAGTTCTTCTGTGCAAATTGTGATTCATGAGAAAGGCAATATCTGAGTCTTTATATGTTGCTATTTTAACCTTTGTTCTGAATCGCCTTCATAATGAACATAGAGGTAACGATAACTCACATCTCGTGTAATTAAGCAAGGCAAAATGTTATTGACATTCAATGTAGCATTTTATTCATGATTCATATCTCTTTTTTTTTTCCCTTAAAACAGAAGATGGTATTGTAATAGAGTTTGTAAAAGTATCCCAACTGGCAATGCTTAATTGTTGTCCATGCATCAGTACATCAGCCACGAAGATAAGCAGGATTCTGGCATTCCCACTCAATACAACTTTATGGTGTTCCATTTTGTCTCTGTCACCAGAAAGCAGCTTGAAGAGCAGCTCTCCTGACTCTCTGAGAAGCCCTCTGATGAGGGCAGGGTCCTGCAGTGGCCACAACTTCTGTTTTCAAGGGCTGGAAACATGAACTTACAGTGTTCCAACTCAGCTTTCCTTTTCAGGAGCCCAGATCGATGGTTTTAGGATAAGTCATGTCATGTAGGCTTCCTCCTCCTCCTCTCCTGCAAGAACAGCTGTGTAATATAAAATAGAAGAAAGAATTTGGCATCCAACGAGAGGATAGGATTTTTTTATGGCCGGTTATGAGGATTGTTTGGTAGAGTACCAAGTGAAACTGAGACCACGGTCTGACTTCTCTTTTGCCATTTTTGGTCTTTCCCACTTTGGCACTGGCCAGAGGAAGACTTAATTTCATCCGGGAAAGAAACAAACTAGCTCTTGGATTCTGTGGGGTGGAAGTGTCTCAGCCTGATGGTTGTTCCCAAAGCTGTGCCTCAGAGGAACAATTTTTTAGATTTTTTTTTTTTTTTTAATTTAGAAATGAGGGAGAAGAGAGTAAATGATCTCAGCTCTCAGAACAAGTCATAAAAATGACTAAATAACTAAAAATGACAGATTTGTATGGTCTAACCATTAAGTGGGTTGAGAACAAGGTGTCCTGTATTTCTGATGCTTGAAGGGAAAAGTCATCATCAAAGCACGTAACAAACTTTTTCGTTCTAAAGACACATTTCTTAAATGTTCGGGTGGATTTACTTCAAATAGTGACTTTCTAAGGGACTTTCTAACTCTAAAATGTGCTCTTAAATTTTACTAAGGATTACCTTTTATTTTTGAAAAAGTAACCATTCATGAAACTCAGGTTATCCTACCTATAAACCACAGATTCAAACCCAGCCTTCAACACTCAAATGATGTCTTTTAAGAGGAGGTTTCTTACTACTTCTGTTCTTTTAGTTCCTTAGCTACATGTATTTGAAACTTAATGGTCTGCAATATGAATGCCTGTTTTGAGCATCTCCTTGAGTTTAATGCAGAGATTACTGCTATCTCAGCTTTAAACTTTGCCCTGCTAATGAAAAAGTAGACTTGTGAAGAGTAAAAGCTTCAGGGAAGCTGGATGTTGAGGGCAAATGTCCAATGTGCAGATTCTGGGCCAAACACTTTTGGAGGTCTGGTTGTACCTGTTTCATACATTTTCTGAAGGAAAATTCAGTAGCAGTGTGAATTCTCCTCTCAAAAGCAACCACATGGCTTGTACACATATAGGGCTGTGGTTGTTCATGAACAGAATTGTAGGAGCCAGCAGATCTCCTCTTTACAAGTTCTTGCAGGCTTCTCAAAATCATTCATGGCCTTATCTTTGGTCCCCATGTGTCAGTCAATGGCAGCCAATGGAAGGAAGAATTTGGTTTTTATTCCCAGAACTGAAAAAGGGAGACATTTCAGGGCCCGTGTTCATCTCCCTGTTGTTTAGCTTTCTCAGAATCAGATAGGCATCATAAATCTCCAAAGACTGTTGAAACCCATTTTTCCACTTTCAATACCTAATTGTTAGTGGCTGATACAGCTTTTTCAGTCCTGATGAAATCAATGCTGTCTACTAACGGTTCTTCAGAACCTCCTCCTAAAACACACATTGACCACAACATTTCTGCTGGCATCACTACCTCACTTCCATATCTCCATCCACAGGATGTCTTTGTGGGTTCTGTGATCATGTAAACTGATGCATTCTCAGCTTTTTTTTTTCTAGTATTTAATGGATCCAAGTTCCTTGCAGGAATAAGGAGTCTGACTGTCTTTTTTTGGTCCATGTTATGCCTGGGCTTTAGTGATGATGGTCATTTGTGAAAAATACAACCTTGTTACCTGAAGTCAGTAATCCATGAAAGAAGACTTTCCAGTAGGCTTTGTTGGGGAGAAGGACTATCTGGTCTTTGGATCAGAAGAGTCAGATATCCTGGTCCTAGGGACTAAATACAACTTTCTTCAGCATGTCAGAAGCTGACAGCTAGACTTGGTAGTGCTAATGATTCAGCTTCAGTGTTGTGTATAGATTTGGCTGCTGCAATTCAAGAAAGATAAAAAACAAAGGCCAGAGGAGAGAAATGATTGCTAAGTGTTTTAGAAAATGTAATTTTCTGAAGAAGAACTGGGATTTCTCTGTGTAAGAAAAGCATGTTGTGACACCGTTAGTCTTCAAAGACAATACATGTCTTGTTGCAAAGAGAAAAGAACAAGTTTTCCAGTGGTGTTTAAGACAAGAGGCCAAAATAGAGGAAGAAGAAAAAACATTTAGATTTGAAATTTTTAACAAAAAGTATATTGAAGCAGTGGAATAGCTTGCTGAGGAGATCATAGGAGTATTTGAAAGAAGATGTTACGAACAAGTTAGACAAAGATGTGTCAGAAATCACAGAGGGATGGTTGATCCTGCCATTCTGAACAGGTTTGGGTTAGAGGCCTGCTGGAGGTCCCTTTATTGCCCTGCCCTGTGTTTCTCACAATGAGGATGAAAACCTTTCCATTGAAAGACAGACAGGTATCTCATTCTTTGTGGTTCTGTTTTAGGGAAGAAAGGCCTCCACAGGCTAAATCATAAAACTAAATGTTAGACTTTTCCCTGTGTGGCATAACCCAAAGATAGATTTAAAAGATGCTTCCAAATGTTTTAGATGCTAGTAAGCTGGAACCTCTTTCACAGTGTACTGGAGCCCTGAGGAGTTTCAGTCACAGTAGGTTGGTCAGTGTTGTAAATGAGCTGGCCTTACCCTTCAGCCAGCTTAGCTTCTAAGCAAATGTTCACAGTTTGCTTTTCTACTCTGACAACCTCCCTATGAGAAATCAAGTTTTATTTTAGTCTTGTGTTTTCCTGTTTTTAAAGTGTATCTATCTGAAGAATGAGAACAGTATCTTAATTTTTAGTATCTAGAGTCCTTTAAAATATTTTGGTCTGGACTCTCATACCCTTTCCTTCTGAAAAAGGTCTTAACCAGAGTATTTTGTAATAGTTTAAATGCCCCAGCCATTACGACTGTCCAGTAGAATAAATCATATTTTATTTAATGTTACTCTGAAGATACTGCCATTTTCATTCAACTTTAGTAAGAATAAAGTAGAGCCAAGTCACATTCCACTGAAGTTTTTGTTGGTGCCATAAGTACTCATATAGCCAAAAGATGCTGTGGAAATAATGAAAATTTAATGCTTTGTCATTCTTTGTCATTCCTATGGTCCTGCTTGGCAGGGGGGTTGGACTTGATGGTCTCCAGAGGTCCCTTCCAACCCCTAACATTCTATGATTCTATGATTCTTTCCAGAATAACCAAATATATTCTTATTTTTAATTTCAGGAACTGCATCTGTGGCTGTTGCAGGTCTTCTTGCAGCTCTGCGTATCACCAAGAACAGGTTATCAGATCACACAGTGTTGTTCCAGGGAGCTGGAGAGGTATGTATTTTTATACATGGGGAAAAATTGTACTGTGAAGATTTTTCTTAATATTTAATCAAGGTATATGTATCCAGTTAAGAAGAAGATTAAATGGGTAGAATGATCAGTAACACCTGCTGAATGTTTGTTCTTAATTCAAATGTAAATTTACAGAAAAATCTCTGATCATCTGGTCAAGCTTCATATTTTTCATAAGGTATTTTGTGGAGATCTGTTCTCTTTTTAAAACTTAAGGTTTCAGCTCTTCAGCTGTAAATTATCGAAATGCTCTCAATATAAGCAAACAAAACCTTTCGGAAAGATGAGGAAATCTATCAGGCCACCAAAGAGAAATTAATAAAATGCATTTGCCAGAGTCAGTGTTACTTAGTAAGAAGCAGTGCCGCTTTGATTTTTCCTGTAATTAAATATAGTTTTTCAGTATTCTGCATGCCAAGATCATCCATTTCTGAATATTTTTATGCACATTATTTTTTGATACTAACTTTTCAGTATAAATTTATAAGCTACTAACACACAAGTGAAGGTTGTACTTATCTACAGTGTGGCTAGCTGTCTTCTCTTGCATGAAGTCTTTGTAGACTTGTACTATGCAGGCTTCTGAAAAATATTATTCATGAACACCAGACCTCCCTATAGGTGCGTGTCAAGGTTTAGGGTCAGGGCTGTCCACTAGACCTATAACTGTCACTCTCTGTTAACCCCTCTCCCCTCCCAAATGGGAAGAGAAAGGGAATAAGGGGCAGAGACTTATGGATTAGAAAACTAAAACAGCTTTAATGAAAGTAATAATAACAAAATGGAATATATACAAATCTGTACAAAACCAGTATTGAACCCAGCCTCCCTGATGGCAATTATGTCACTGTCACCACTGATGCTGTGGAGCAGGGACTGGGGAAGTCCCAGACTGGGCTCAGTGGCAGGTGGGAACCAGATTCAGGAACTAGATTCTGGGACTGGACTTAGGAAGACACGGACCAGGATTGAAGGCAGAACGGATTGAGTCCTCCTTGGATGCCCACCATTGAAGAAAGCTTAACCCTCCTGATCCCTCAGCTTTACACTGAATATGACGTATATGGGATGGAATACCTTGTTGGTCAGTTTAGGGTCACCTGTCCTGGCCGGTCCTCCCCGCAGGTGTGGCCTTTCACTTTCTGCACCCCCTGATGTGGTACACAAGAGTTAGCAGTGACCTTGGTCTGCACACCAGTCCTTGGTATTAACTCTAAACATCAAGTGTTACCACTGCTGGAAGCAGACACTGTCTGCAAAAACCTGCTGTTAGCTTCAGAAAGTGTAGTAAGAAGAAACTGAGCTGAGCAGAATTAGTTCTGTTCTAACTCAGACCAGGACAGTGCAATATACTAATCCAGCTTTGTGTAGTCCAGATATCTTTAATTTGATTCGATATTTGGTGCTACCGAGATCGGGTCTGTAGCTTTCAGAATAACTTGCCTCCATGTCTGGCGTGTCAGTGCCTTTGTACATCAAGACCGTCCATCTCTCTGAAGGTCCTTCCCTCGGTTTTGGTCTGTGTTTGACAGATAGATGAATCCATGGTCTAATGTGTTTTTCTGTTAGCATTGTCAGTGTGCTTGTTGCTGCAAAGAGGTAATGACAGACGGCATCTCTGCTGTGGAAGCTCATTCCTAATAAAACTACTTATTTTTTAACTAAAAAAGGGGAATTTCACTTGATTCTCAGTGAAACTGAATCATAAAAAAAAGGAAACAGAATCAACCCCATAAATATGTTTATGAGTTGATAATCAGAAATATTGAGTGGTCAGTTGGCTCATTTTGTTGCCTGGTTTTCAATCTGTACCTGTATGAGATTGATCTGTTGGATGAAATATTGTAAAATCCAGTAAGAATGATATGTTTCAGCAAAATATTGGTAAGTGAATTTTTCTTGCCCCTGCTTTTACTGCGAGCACAGCCAAGTCTAGAGTTACAAAACACATGAATAGTAGGTAAAAGGAGACTTACCTTCTTGATGGACATTTGAAAAAAGATAAGAAAAAATTTTTTAGAACTGCATTTTACTTTCTGGCATGCAGAGAGTGCTTTCCTTTGGATTAAATTACAAAAAAAAAAATAATCTAATGAATGAAATAAAATTTCCAAGAAGAGAAAATACTTAATGTGTTCTGAGATTATGTGGAGTAAATGTTAATTTTAGCATTTTTCATTAGAGTTTAAATATTTATTATGCTTTCCACACTGTAAAAGCCATCTTAAGATTTATCTATACTTTGATTTATCTATGTGATTTAAGATTTATCTATACTATATTTACCTACATTATGGTTTCTAATTACCAAATGGTTGCAACAGTTCATTAGTGTTTACTTTATGAAAAAAATAATGATTCAGTTTTATTGTTAAATAAAATCAAGAAAATAATTTAAAATAATGGGTAGAGGAAACAAGTGAGCAGAGGATTTCTTTCATTTCTCATTTTGTATACTACTTTTCTTCTGTTCCCCTCAGGCTGCCCTGGGGATAGCAAACCTCATTGTTATGGCTATGGAAAAAGAAGGGGTTTCGAAAGATGCAGCTATCAAAAGGATATGGATGGTTGACTCAAAGGGATTAATAGTAAAGGTAATACAATTTTCTCATTCCTTTAAATATTATTGCAGTTATTTGCAGTCTGTAGATAAAGGCAAGAATGTATTCTTTGTGAAATCAACTACAATTTATCTCTCTTGACATAGCAAGCTGTTTGTCTTTTCTAAAGTGTACTAAATGAGTGACAGATTCCCATATTACTTCAGGGGAAGGTGTGATTATTCTTGGAGTTCCTGCTTTATTTCTATTAGGGATGGGCACATAATGAAGAGATTTTCTCATCAGTTCATTAAAACACATGTAAGGAAAGAAATGGTCAACTTATGAGTTTAATATTTCCCATGGCAATGCGACTGTTATTTGTTAGCACACTCTTGCACAAAGACGTATAGATACACACTATTAGGATAGCATTCAAGGAATTTTTAAAAGGAACAAAAATATTTTTCAAGAGAATATTTTCCTGGTATTGCCAGCATGTCATTCTTCTGCAAGAACTGAGATGTATTGCATTAAATAGCTTCTATGCACAGTGATATAGCTCGTGTTGCAGATGTTGTGGTCTGCAGTGCTATCAACACTGGTCAGAATTTGAAGCTGCTGAGAGACTTCATCAGTCACCCTTACCTCATTCCTTCCATGTGCCAAAGTAAAGAAACATACAAATTCCATGTGCCAGAATAAAGAAACTGGTATGTTTTAAAAGGTGGTTATGTATTTAATAGTTTGTGAGCTACTTAAAAGAAATGGATGACAGGCCAGCTGGCTTTGCTTTTTCACCTCGCCTGTTGGTTAGGTTTCGGGTCATCTTTGTTGGTACTGCACTCTTGTGCAGTACTTGTTGGCTGTTTAATATTTAAAATCTCTTGTAATTCACATACCTTTGCATCAGAACTATGCATTCTGTAGTCAGTATCTGTGTTGGTTTGTAGAACAGCATCACGGCACCTTTCACTCATACTGTTAAAGGGAAAATAGGATCATAGACATTGAGATGGGAGAATATTATTAAGGTCAACTTGGACATCCCTTGCCAGTAAGTATATTCTTATGATTAGGTACAGAAGGATGCTGGTATTTTCTACTATTTAAGACACAGGGGTTTTTTATTCCAGTGTTTGTTTGTTTTAATGAGTGTTTTTAACCATTTTTGTTTTCATCTAATAATCTTAAAGTGCTTTTGCATCCAAACACAGATGACTGAAGGTCTTTGTAACTTCTGTGGCTGTTCAAACCTAGAGGCTGCCTGAGAAGAATGGTGTGTTGCACAATTTCCTCCACCGTAGAGACTGGGATTATCAAATAATGCAATTGAACCTCCTCGTGGTGTTAAGGAAACAAACTGACAGGGGCAAAAGTATAGGAACTTCACAGCCCTAAAAAACGGGTCTCAGCTTCGTGTCTGTCCAGCCAAGGTGGTTAACCAGCCTTTCTTCTCTCCTGCTCATTTTTTCTTCCTGCTTCTTTTATACCTCTTGCTGCTAATTTGCTAGTCAGCCGAGAAGCCAGGTTGTTGCTCTTGGTACATGGTGACTAATTCCTTTCACAGTTTCTAAATTTTTAGTGACTCGGTGACTGTATATTTTCCTCACCACCTTTTTAGCTTCAGTGCTCTCAAGCAGTGCCAAAACCAATCAGTGTCTCACATAGCCTCAAAGTTCTTTTCCTCTGCTTATTCTTCTTGGTGGGGCTTTAACTTGGGTTTTGTCCAAAAAGCAGTCCACTGATTTTCAAGTTCTGCCCAGAGTATATTTGTGAACTGTTTGTGATAGCCAGACATAACAGCTGTCTGAGATAGATTAGAGCTGAATTTGTGGCCAGATGTTGATGCAAGCAGCAGGAGCCAATGGTGCACATTTCAGTCATTGCTGGTGTTCCTGGAAGTCCTGGGAGCTCTAGTCTTCCTGTCTGGTCATCCTGGGAGGCTTGAGAACCAGTGGGTACTTACTGCTGCAGTGTCTTTGAGTGCGGAGCCCGCTGGATCCAGCAGCTGGAGATAAATGGTTTAGTGGTGACCTGGCAGTGCTGGGTTAATGGTTGGACTTGATGATCTTAAAGGTCCTTTCCAACCAAAACAATTGTATGATTCTACTTCAGTGCGAGGCCTAAGCTGGGCATAAGGAACTCTGTCCTTGGTCTGGGGCTCTGCAAGTCCTCTATTGTCTTTCTTCTGCAGCTAAATGTTCCCTCTAAAAAGTAAACAAAATTTTAAAAATGCTGTCCCCCTCCCCAGAAAGAAAGGAAATATGATGTAAGCCTCTTAAGGCTTGTGATTTAACTGCTGGGAAGTCATATATAGCAAATAAATAATTAAGCTATTCCTGATTCCTTTTTCTGGTCTGAGAAAGAGGGCTGTCCTTCAGGTCTGCTTAGGAAATTATTCTGGCTCTAGCTGATTGCAGAAAAGTGCTACAAGTTTTGAAGGACTTCCCAAAACTCTTAGAAATGAGGTAAGAGAAGTAAAATGAGGAAGATTCTGAGAAAACTATACAATGGGAAGGGCTGTACTGTTAGAAACCTTTTCGTTATTGCAAAGGTAAGATTTGCCAAGCCACAGCACATACCACCAGTTAACCAACTGTTGCATAAACTAAAGTGACTTTTATTTCTTACTGCTAAGGGGGTGTATGAAAGGAAACCTGTTCAACAAGAGTCCCTTAAAATTTGCCTCTCCAAAAACTGCTTGATCAAAAGAGTTTTACTTGAAGCAGGGAGACCTTTTCATTTCTAGAAATATTCTGATCTGTTTCTTTAGCAGTATGAGAAATAACAGAATCTCTGAAGACTCAGCGATTACTTTGTCTAACTAAACTAATTCTTACATCATTTTTATTCCATACTGTCCTTTGATCATTAATTTTGTAAGGCATAATTATAGATTTAAACATTTGTTTCTCCTTTCTTGTACTTTCTGTAGTATTTCAACCAGCAAACCAAAGAAAAATAACTTTGGAATATTTGTTGACCTGATTGCAAACAGTTTCTACCTTTTCCTTCTTCCCTGCCCCCAAAAGCTGTCACGAAGTCACTTTTCAGGCTTTTGTATCTGATTTTTCCTTTGTGGCTTTTAAATTTTAGTTGAAGTGCAGCAGTGTTTTCATTTTTCTTGTTAATATTCCCCATCACCCACCCTGGGAACCATCTCTTTTCATTAAACCAAGTTTGATGACCAACTTTTTGGCTATGTTGTGGTGAAAGAGATGGTGATGAAGGCTATGTTTGTTATGCTGTCTATAGTTGTGCTCTCTACTTCTTTCTAGAGACCTTATAATGTTGTTCATATCAGTTTGGGGTTGTTGGGAGGTTTTTAAAATTTTTTTCAGCATGCTTTCACCTTTTTAAACTATTTTTTCTTCAAAGGTGGATGAGGAGGGTTTGCAGATCATAATATTTTGCCACTTGAACTATATGACTTTTTGAAAAAGATCTTATTCCTCTTGAAATACCTGTCTTAAGTATCACAGTGCATTGGAACGGAAGTTTTAACATCTAATTAAAGTACACTTTAAAAGTTGTTTTTGCACTTTTGTGTACTTGGACTCATCCTTAATTCTGAATTTCTGACTTCTGTCACATTGTCCCATTCTGTCTGATGGATGAATAGTTATCTGATGTCTGGGGAATTAATCTGTGCTGTTTCATCTTGCGCCGATCTTGTTCTATATGAAGTATAAGTTTTGCAGGAAGGAAACACATTAATTTGTTTCTGAACTCTCATGGCATTACTCTTACTCAGCCAGTAATACATGAAATCACATCCTGGGCTGCATCAAGAGAACTGTGGCCAGCAGATCAAGAGATCTGCCCCTCTATTCTGCCCTGGTGAGACCTCACCTGGAGTATTGTGTCCAGTTCTGGAGCCCCCAGCACAAGAAAGATGTGGACGTATTGGAGGGTGTCCAGAGGAGAGCCACCAGAATGACCAGGGGAATGGAGCACCTCTCCTACGAAGACAGGCTGAGGGAGTTGGGGCTATTCAGCCTGGAGAAGAGGAGGCTCCGGGAGGACCTTATACTGACCTTCCAGTACCTGAATGGGGCCTACAGGAAGGCAGGGGAGGGTCTATTCACAAGGGTTTGTAGTGATAGGACAAGGAGTAATGGTTTTAAGCTAGGAAAAGATAGATTTAGGTTGGATATTGGAAAAAAGTTCTTTAGCATGAGGGTCATAGAGCACTGGAACGGGCTGCCCAGAGGGGTGGTGGAGGCCCCATCCCTGGAGTCATTCAAGGTCAGGCTCAATGAGGCTCTGATTAACCTGACCTAGGTAGATGTCCCTACTTGTGTAGGGAGGTTGGACTAGATGACCTCTAGAGGTCCCTTCCAGCCTGAAACATTCTATGATTCAATGATTCGATGAAAACAAGTGAGGACAGGCATAAGGAGGATTAGTGGGGTGTGCTTAAGGAATGCTCACGTTATTTTCTCTAGAAGAGACACCACTACATATTCAGGTGTTAACTTTGTTAGCATGTAACTGTTTCCTTTTTGACACCATGTACATTAGATGTAGTGATGAGACAGTGACCTAATTTGGGTGGTTTGTGATTTCTTTTGCTCATGCTCCGTTACTGAAATGAATGATTGTTTTTCCCCATTTTGTTTGTTGTTCTATGGATTCCTGACTTGCTCTGCTTCTCAGATCTTATCTTCTCCAAGTAATTGTCTTTATACATTTTGTCCTGCCTGTTAACCATGTGTGCTTATTTACATGAAAAGGGTATTTTATAAATTTTGCTGAACTTAAATAAACAGCACTAATCTTCTAACAACGTGCTTTAAAGTCAACACCAGAATTACATTTCTTACCGAAATCGTATGTTTTCCTGCCAACCATTATGACATTATCATGTCAAAATGTCGTGTTTTTTCACACAGTTGGCAACAAACTGTTTATTAATTCTGCATCCAAGTTGCTTCATCTGATTTTAGTATGCTTTCTTCACCTTTATATGTTAGGTGATGGCCCTGATCAGGAGGCACAGTCACTTTATAATTAGGGCCTCAGTATGTGGATCTTGGAGGTCTTGTATGTCTCCGCCTTTGGTTCCTAAACGAGGTAGCACAGACATGCTTGTTACCTGCAAGCCTTTGGGCTTCAGTAACCCCTGACCAGTGGGTCCATATCCATACCTCCAGCTTTCTTTGCGTTTTGCAACTCCTTGTAACTGATACTCTCCTGGAGTTCTGGCTGCGGAAGGTGGCGTGGCCTGTCCCCTCCTAGCATGCTCTCTGCGCTTCTGCTGTCCCTTCCCTTTCATGCTTCTGAGGAGCTCCCCAGAGAGGTCCCGCAGTTCCCAGCACGGCCTACAGTCCCTGCCTAGAGCTCTCCAGATGATTCATCAGCAACCTTTAGACCATGGATTTACTTGTGATGAAAGAGATAAGAAGCCCTGTAGGGATGATCTCCCAACAGGGAGATGTTTCACCACCTTCTCCCATGACTCTTAACCACATCCTTTCCCCCCTCCTTCTTCCATGATGCTTTAACAACTGCTTTTTTTTTGTTTGTTTTGCTTTTAACTCTGCAACAGGGAATTTATAGAAAAAATGCAAGTAAAACCAAAACATTTGCAGTTGGAAATACTCTATTTACTAACAGACTGCGTTGTTCTTTGGTCTACATTTCTCATGTCTTTTGTGGTTCTCATGTCTTCAGTATTTAAGAACCTCAGATGAATTTATTAATTTATCTGTGTACTGATCTCTGTTCTGTTGTTTAAATAAGCCACAGTTGACACAGTCAAATGGAGACAAGTGTTTATATAAATAGATTTGTGCCTCCCTGGTTGTGAGACAGGACGAGTGCCAGTGCTGCCTCTAATGTGGGACAGTATGGTCATCAGGGAGCTCTGGCTTATTCTCAGCTGCCTCTCAGCTGATGGAAAGAGTAAATCTTGGAGAGCTTCCAGCCCTGCCTCTCCTGCCTCACTGACACAAAGCTGCTCTGCTCTTCAGCCCTGGCTCATGGGGCAGCCCTGGCAGGACCAGCTCGAACAGGCCATGGCATCAGGCTTCACATTGGTGATATTTTTGTATCCTGTTTAGCAATATCCCACATAGATGTCTGCTGTGCAGTCTGGTCTCCTGTTTTTACAGCTGTTTTCTATGAATTTTCTCAGGGTTTTATTGATGGGTCATTTTGTTTGTTATCTGAGCCTCAATTTGGTTCTATAATATGATGATATGAGTAACTTTCTGTGGAAATTGTGATGTACATTTGCTTGAAGCTTGATCCCAGTGTCTCCTTTGCTTCTTGTGCTATTGATCAGCCACTAAAACTAAAAACTTAACCCTCCTTAAAACTAAGAACTGCTTTCAGTTCAAATCCAAAAATCAAGTGTTTTTTCATAATATTAACTACTGAGTCCTGTTACATTCCTTTTGCTCCTTGACTTTAAAAGGTCCTGGTGTCCAAGTGACTATGTTTTACTATTTGTAGTAATAATATATAATAGAATGACTCTCATCCATTAGGGAGTATAGACATTTTAGGATTGCCAAGATCTTTAATATGTGTCACCATCAGAGAATGCTCCTATTGTTTCTTTATCTCTGTACTCCATCTGCTGACTTAACACAGTCCACATTGTAACTCATTTGGTAATAAAGAATTTAGCTCATATTACTTTCCATCTGAGATACCACGGTGACTTCTAATATAGCAACATATCTGTTTTCAGGTCGCTTAGTTCTCTTTTGTTCAAATCCAATATATCCCATAGGTTTCTTGGTACAAAATGATACTGCGATAGAGGCAATATTTTTCCTCTCCAAAGTAATTTTTGACATTTTCACTGAATTGTTGGACTTAAGATTTATTAATCTTTTTGAATGTTTTTAATATTCTTCACCTTCAGCATTGTAGTGAAGGTGCATTATATACTTTATTCAGGCAGCCTGAGTATGCATTAAAGATGCTATGGTTGTCTTCCTGGTACTTCACTTTGTAGTTTGGTTTGGTTTTTGTATTCAAACAAGCTTATTATAATGCCCCTAGCAAGTTACTTATTCTATAAAAGATAAAGTAATAACATAAGAATACAAAAATGTTATGTAATGAAATGTTATATACAAAAAGTTATATAATGAAATGTTGGCACATTTTTATTTCTTTCTTTGGGTGATAAATACATTTGGGAAGTTAAAGCAAGAAGGATATATATCCTCTATTTCTAACTTTACCTTCCTCCTTCTATTGAAAGAGTTTGTGAGTTTGTATCTTCCGCTCTGAATAGCTGCCCAGGTATTCCATCAAGTCTGTTAGCTCATCTGTGGATTTCAGTGTAAAAGACTTCCTTTTTGCATTTAGGGAGTATCATTTGATGCAGGAAAGATGCTTGTTCTATATAATGGAAAATATATTATGACTTAAGGCAGCTTCTGTCTTCCTACTGCTATCTGAACAACAATGGAATAACAGCCTTTGATAGGAACCCCTGGAAAAGTTCTTCCCCTGCATGGCAGGCACTGAAGCCCTTCAGTGAAATGGTGAGATGGTACCGAGGCGTGGTGTATTGAAGGGGGCACGGCTTTAGATTGATGATTTTTCTGAGCCCTTTCCATTGAATTAATGAATTTTCAGTAGTACCGAAAGAGCAAGACAGTGTGCTTGGAAGACAAATACAAATGTGACTGAAGATGATGTTTCTACTTAAAAGACCCAGAGCTTCATATACAGAACCTCAGAACTCATTCTAACTCTTAGTATGGAGTATTTTCAATTTTTCCTTTTCCTATTAGAAGAAGGGAAATATCAGTGAGCCATGTGCCATGTTAATATCTTAGGATTATGGAGATGCAAGAAGACCAGAGCAGTTTCTGATTCATGCTACCTTGTGTTGATCCTCTACAGCACATTTCCTGGCAGCAGAGAGCCAGAGCACAAAAGCTAGCTGTGCCAGGGCTGGAAATGGAAATGTCAGAAGATAGGCTCTGCACTTCTGGACGATCTTTCAGTCAGAGCAGCTCTGCACTGACAGGTCCATCCACTTTCCATCTCTCCAGTGTCCAGACAAGCCAGAAAACCACACAAACCCAGAACTGAGATTTCTGCATTTTGACTCCATCCTCTTCTCTCTGCTGACTGACAAAAACTCAGTGATTTCTTGTTCCGGCTATAGACATTCAGGGGCGGATGTCTGGAAGCTTGTACTAAATGGACTGGCAACCCCTTAGTCTGAGGTTAAGCATGCACAAAACGGAATTGTTTCTTTCTTCCTGCAAGTCATTGTTTGCCCTTTTGGCAGGGCACAGAGGAAAGCTAGCCGTGCTCTTGCTGCCGCCTCAGTACTTTGTGGAGAGCAGAACTTTAGTTTGCCAATTTGGAGAGAAAAGATACCACCTAGAGCACTGTCCTCTAAATTATTGGATTTTTGTAACCAAATCAACTGGCTGATCTTGAAATCTTGAACACAGTTTTTAGAGAGGTGTTATGTAGCTTTTAGGATCACTGAATTAACAAAATACACTTCTGAAAATCTATTTAAAAACATGTACCAAAAAAACCCTAACCATAGAATGTCTTTTATAAGCATTTTCCAAGCAAAAATCTCTATGTACGTAGCTGTTGTTATTTTTGCTAAGCCACAGAATTTAATGTTTCATTCTTAGTTAATATACTGTAAAAATATTTACTTGGAGACATGATTCATTCTGACCAATGGATCAAGCTAATTCAGACCAAAGCTGAATTTAAAAAAAAGAAAAATTGTTTGGGGTTTGGTTTGGGTTTGGAGTTTGAGTTTTTGTTTGTTGGTGTTGGTTGGTTGGTTGGTTTGTTTGTTTTTAAATGGTAGAATGTCCCATGTGAAATTGAGGGCAGATAGAAATTAAGATAGGGCAGAAGTGAATCCGACCTAAGCTGACCCATCTGGCTAGCACTAGTCTCACTAGCCAGTGGCCTGGCAAGAGTTGCAGAGGATCACATCCATCTTACTGTTTGAGTACTCCTTTGTAGCTGATTAAATGAGAGATGATCATCAGCGTCAGTAGGAAATGGGGCTTTGAATACTTGGTGTTGCAATCAATAAGTGTTTTAACAGCTCTGCCATTATCGTAATTTTAAAATGTTGAAGTTCCTCCTCAAAAGCCAATCAAGTATAAACCTGTAGAAAGAATTAACTCTGTTTGCATGCAGGATTTTGGCTATTTGTTTTTATTAAAAATTTAAATGAAAGCATATCAACATTTTTCTCCACTACGATGTCAGCCTGGCCTCTTAGTCATTATGCACTATGGCAAAAATCGAACGTTAGCTTTCCCAAGAGATCTTCCCAGACCTGCAGCTCCCAGATGCTAGCAGCCTGCCACAGCCTGAAGAATGATCTGGTTGTGGCTCTTAGAAGTGATATCTTTTTTCTTGGTAGCCCAGGGCAGTCTCCTGGAGGCTGGATTTTAAGACCAGATTGAAAACTGGCTTTCTCAATAGCAGCCTGATAAGCTATTAAGGAACCAACTGAAGAAGCAGTGTGGGCTTGGATGGTAGCCCATGGCACCCACTCCTGGCTCCCCAGGAAACCTGCCTCCATGTCAGGCTCTGTCGAGCATTTTGATTTCAACCAACCAGCTGATTAGAATGAAAAGCTGCTTTTATTCTAGTATTTTGAGTTATTCCTAGCAACATGCTTTTGGCCTGGAAGTCATAAATGCATTTTTTTTCTTTGGTGACTGAAAAGAAAACTTCATCTTTTCCCTCTGAGAATGTTAAGGAAAATTCCTGCTTTAAAATGAGATGCATCTAAACCGTGTGTAGACTGTGGGGACATCTGCTGGGACGCTGGGAAATGGCAGACCTCAAGATGTGTATTGACGGTGGAATGATTCGAGTGTGAATATGCCAAAATCTGTCAATATTGCGGCATTCTCTCGAGGCTGAGAATTTCACATTTTACCCACAAAGGAAACCAGGTGCCTGTATCAGAGTATTTCAGTGCTAATCGCTCTAGGAGAACACTTAAGACCCTTATAAGCACATCCAGGCAAAACCCTCTTAATTTAAAAACTCTGTATTTTGGTCATGAAAAATAAAAATTGTAGAAGAGGAGAAATCTCTGGAAATTCCTTGTAATCATGGGTGAGCCAAGAGAAGCTGGCGTCCTGTGAGGCAGACCAGCTCAGGCAGGCCTGACCACATAACAGCCTTCCGAGGCTTCCTGTGGTACCCTCAGGATGGAAACGCTTTTCTTGCAGCTGGAAATGAAAACTGGCCTTCCCTCCTGTCTACAAGCTCTTGTGGTGGCTCTCCAAGGACCAGCAGAGAAGCTTAGGTGATGGGACTGGCACAGCCATACATTGCCACATTGCAGAATCGTGGTCTGAAATGTAGCATTGGATTTCTTGGTTTTGTTTAAAATTAAGCAAAAATGCCATTAAAAAACCAATCCCAGCTTGGATCTGATAGTATACACAGCCCTAAATTGAGCCAAAATTGTCAAATTCGTAGACTTTGGTGGAATCATGGAAGGAATTATCTTCCAGTACTTCAGTATAGTCTTAATTAACTTGCTAAGGAAACTTTCATCTTACCAGTTGGAAAAGATGTAGCTGGGGAGATGATATACATTTGTTCTGGCTGTTAGGTCAGAGTTACATTGAGCATTCCGTTTTCCTTGTGTATTTCTTTATATATCTGTATGTATCTTGCTGTCTGAAGCTGTCAGTTGTTTGAGGGGCTGGCAGTGCTTTCTAGATCTGTGTTTGAAAAGTGCCTTTGCAGTGAAGTTTTCTGCAGGCATGAGAATAAGATGAGAGGTGGAGGTGTATGCATTTTAAACTCTGCTGAAATTTTCAGATGCCTGTGTACAGGCAGAGGTCCACGTATTTAGACAACTAATATAATTTTCACAAATTCTGACCTCTTCGTGCCCCTCACTCCATGTTGCTTGCAGTGAGTTGAAATCCTGTTTGCAGCTCAGCCAGTGTCAGTGATGGTCCAGAGTCCTTGTTCTTGAATCTATATTCCATTTGGAAACCTCTTTGGGCATCAATGGGTGGAAACTGCTGGTATAGCTCAGGACGAAAGTTGTTTCGCAGCTGAGTCAAGTTTGTTAATGCAAAAATGGTGCACTAGATATCTGGCTAGAATTATTTTTATTCCATCCTTAAGAATGAATGACTTCAATATGAAAAACGTGGAGCAAAATATAGACTCCCTATAGTCTATATACTCCACCCATACAGTCTCTATACTTCTAGACAAGAGCAAAGCTGAGAAAGCCAGGAGAAACTATTTTTGTTTCGCTAAGTCAAGAATCCCCCTCTGCCATGGCGAATCCATAGTTTGCTATATAAATATATTTATGCTGTATCATTAGTAACTGTAAGTATTTGACCAAACGTTAACAGGTAAAACAGCTTTAAGAGTGCTTTAAAGAATAAATTAATGATGCTTTCATGTAATTGTTAATACAGTAGTGTTCTGCAGCTGTTATGAATTTCAAGTAAAAATACTGAATTTAATTTACCTACTGTTTAGAGAAATAGATTCGTTCTAAATTATCCTAAGCACGTTAGCTGTACACGGTGTTACTTCGTTTAATATGGTATTTGGTGATAGACGCAAAAGTAGAAATGAAAATAGGACATGTTAAATCAGATACTTTGTAAACTGATTATCCCAGGATATTAGGTTCCATTAAACTTATAATAAATGTCTTTCTCTTTTTTTTTTCCTTACTCAGGGGCGTGCCTCTTTAACATCTGAGAAAGAACGTTTTGCCCATGAACATGATGAAATGAAAAATCTAGAGGATATTGTTAAAGATATAAAACCAACAGTGCTAATAGGTAATTTCTTTTACTTTACAGCAATGACCTTATTCTTTGTTGGAAAAAAAATGGGGATGTGGCTCTGCCTGAAGACAAGATCAAGTTCCTCTGAACAGAGTTTACCTTTGTGTGTTTTTAGAAAACACTGGGTGCATAATGGACTCTATTAAGCAACTGAACAAATAGTAACTATTCAAGCATGTAACACTGCTTTCACTCCAATCCCTCCATTTTACAGCAGGAATAATCTGAGTTGGTTTTAACATCTGATGGAGAACCTTATCACCTTCCTAAATTACTTCTGATTTAATGTGGATGGTGTAATACAAACAACCTTAGACTGAAGGAACAGAGCTAAGCACATGTAAAGCTGGGCAAATATGAGCATGCTGTAGCTGAATCTTCTTTTCCCTCATGTTTAGGTCCTTAGCTTTGTGCAAACTAAAAAAATCCACTGATTTTACAAATACTTTTTCTTTTTTATAAAAGCTGCCAGATTTGGGATCTCAGTAGGGGATTGCTTAGGTCTCTGCAGTTTTGTTATTATATTTCAGTGACAGTTTCAGGAATAAATGGAAAATAGTTAAATTTTTTTTAATATTTAAGACTTGAAAATTCATATATCGGGCTAGTAAAATAATTCATCAGATGCTGGAAAATCTGAAGTGCCAGAGTGAAAATTAACCTACATTTTAAGAGCTACCTTTTTGACTACACCTAGACCACATAGTCTTTGTTCAGTAAAATCTGCTTTTGACAGTGATAATGAATGAGGTAAATGAAGCTTATCTTTTTCTATGCTCCATAAAGAGCCAGGATTATTCATCAGCTCAGGCTGGAGGTGATGGAATGATGAGCTTCTAGAAGGCAGAGACTTTACTTGTTGTGTCAGAAAAAACCGAAATCTGACACACTGGATTTGGGAGAAACTCTTCAGTCCATTGCAGGAGACGTTAGGAGACAGAGTTGTACCTTTCTACTCCTTTTTGGACTTACCTGCAGGTTATATAAAGGGCCTAAGAAAAGTGAAGTGAGAAATCCACCAAACCGTACAGGGGTGAATAGGTTCTGCCTTACATTAGGGATAGTAGTGAAGTTCCGCTCTTTCAAAATCTTTTCTGCAAAACTTCATTTTAACCACGTTAGGAAAACGGTTGAACTCCATTTTGACGGGAGAGACATGCAGTAAAAGGAGCTCTGTTCTTTTAAACATGACATGCATGTCTGTCTTTGAACTGATTGCACTTGTCTGCTTGTTATGTGTGTATTTTTCTCCTTCAGGAGTTGCTGCAATTGGTGGTGCTTTTACTAAACAAATTCTTCAGGATATGGCTGCTTTAAATGAACGTCCTATTATTTTTGCTCTCAGCAATCCTACCAGCAAAGCAGAATGCACTGCCGAGCAGTGCTATAAATATACAGAGGTAACCAAAGATTAGCGTCTCTCCAGTACGTGTAACGAAAAGTAAATCTGAAATCAAATTTAAAATGGGGGGAAGACAGAGGTCACAAAACAAACACATAATCATGTCTCTGTGTGTAGGTAAAATGAGTTAAATAAAGTAACAGCTTTTTCTGATTTTATTAAGACAATTTCACTGAAGTCAATACATTGCTTGCACCCTCATAAAAACATTTAATAGCTTTTATTGGTGTCAGGCATGATTCACAGTCTTTGTTACAACTGAAGCACAAGTAACCATCAATCATTAAAGCTTTGTGCCTGTTTTTGACTGTACCATTTTGTGTAATAATGTAACAGTGGCATGCTTTTCATTTGAGATTTTTAAAGTAGTTTTTACAGTAGGAAAATACTTTAATACAGGGAATAGAATCGTTAAACCAATTCTTTATTAAGAAATGGGATAGCTAACTCCTTTTACAAAGATTTCTATTATAGAAACATAGGTGAAAATTAAGAGACCTGTGCTTGCTTATTTATTCTTGTATTATAGAAGTGCTAATAAATACATTATCCTGTAATTCAGTCTAGAATTTGAAATGTATGGGTACTTGACTGTACGTACTTCATAGTGGATTGTGTTTGGATTTCTTGTCAAATACAGGGCAGTTTGAATGACAGCTTCACAGTGTTTAAAAGGCAAATTTAGCATGCCTGTTCCCCACTGCACAGGGCACAATTACAGCGCAGTGCAAGAGCTGGGGAAGCAGCCTACATGAAGGGTTGGTTATAGAAGGTAATAACATCTGGTAGGCAGAGCAAAAGACACGCTGAAGTATTTGATCTGTCACCAAAACGTATAATAAGCTGGCCATGATAATACTGCATGACACCAAACCAAACAATATTCTTCTGAAGAGCTGCATAGCGACAGTGGCATATTTTAAACTGCACGTTTCCAGTTCTCTAAAATAAGCATAGATATTTCTGACACAAAGTGCCTCTGAAGTATTTAACAGTGACATTTATCACTTTAGCAGTGCTAGGATAAATAAAGACTGGGTTTTCTTCCCCACTTAAATTTACTGCTTAAATTCAAGGGTGCTTACACTCCAGCAAGGCAAGAGCCCAGGTCCTTTGGGGCTACAGATGCAGAGCCTGTGCAATGTCACTCCCCTCATTAGTCCAAAACTGCATTGCCTTCTGTAGAAATTACAGCTCTCTCCCTATGTATCATTAATGATCTGGGGAGAACCTGGATAGAAGTGCTCCAGGTGAGTCACCTCACAGATACCTCTTCTGCCACCCTTCAGTGGCACTAGATGGTGCCAGCATCAGCTCCCATTGGGGTGTTCCTCATCCCATGGGAACAGTAAGACTCTATCAGCTCCCTTACAACCCATCTCTTGTACTCCAGTGGTATCACAACTCTGGATGTGCATGCTACTGAATGATACCAGGCCCAATATGCCTCCTAGCTAATGTTAAACTGTGAGCAACATGAGCCCTGTTGCCACATCTGGTCTATCTCACAGGCTTCTGTTTCTCCCCACAGCTGCCTGATGTGTGCTGTAGTGCCAGCATGGAGCTATGCCTGTGTCTGGGTCATGGAAAGAGATTTACAGGTCTCATGTGAACTACGACGTAAAATGAGTTAGAGCCAGTTCTCTTGTCCTCAGGACAAGGGATATAGTATGAGTTGTATCTTTACATGCTCTAATTCCCAGTTTCTGCAGTGGTAAAGGGATGTGTGAAATACTGCAACAGCATCCTCACAACTAACGTGCTTTCTTTGGCTTTCTTGTTACAATTTAGGGACGTGGCATTTTTGCCAGTGGAAGTCCTTTTGATCCTGTCACTCTTCCATGCGGCAAAACTCTCTATCCTGGACAGGGTAACAATTCCTATGTGTTCCCAGGAGTTGCCCTTGGTGTTATTGCATGTGGACTGAAACATATCGGCGAGGATGTGTTCCTCACAACTGCTGAGGTATTGTATTAAAAAGTAAATTAAATTAAAAATTAAATCCCTTAATTTAGTAACTTGGTAATAATGAACAATTAAACAGAAATAGCTAAACATTATCTTTTCAATGAGACAACCAGTGCTTTCTGTGCAAGGTCATTCTTTGCAAGGTGTGTTGTTTTTTATAAATTCTGTTTGATCAGGTTATTTTTAAAAAGTTAATACTTGGTCCAAAGGTCATCTGACATAAACTTCACCTTCTTTTGGTAAGGGAAAAAGAGAAAGACTTCAGTACTGTATTATCAGAGGTGAATGCGTGTATGTACAGTTTGCATACACGTGCACATAGGTTTGATTTTAGATTGAAAGTAACTATATTTTGATATTCATAGCTCTGGGGTGGCTTTTGTGGGTGTTTTGCTTGCAAAAAGTATTTGAATTTCTTTCAGCTTTTTAGCATTTTGCTGGTTTTGCCTAGAGCTGTTGGAATCATGTTTTGTGGACCTCCCTTGCTAACAGCTGGTGAAAGTGCTCCATTGCCTCGTGGTGCCTTGCACCAGTTTGACACAATTGCCGTGTTATTCTTCCCAGTTTCTTTCTTAACTTTTTCTGCATTGGTTCTTTTCTTTCTTCAGGCAATTTTTTATGATCTTTGTTCTGATGTCATCCAACATGTGATCTCTCCCCCTTTATTTCCACTCACTGGGCAAGAGATGAACAGCGAGCAAATATTTTTGGTTCTAGGAGTCATTCACCACCTACTTCCAGTGATTGTTCAAAATCTGACATCCACTGTCTTATAGTAGGACATCATAAATGTATCTTCAACACGTATGCGAGAAGAATCTGGCCTTTTATTTTAGAATCCCATATTCAAAGAAAATAAATCACCAGTGGTGCTTGAAGTCAAATGCTTAACACTTTTTTTTTTTTTTCACAAAACAATAAGTCAATCTTTCTATAGTTGTTTCTCACTTAAGAAAATTGTAGCTTTCTGTGCTTTTCTGGGCCCACCATCCTTGCTCCTCATCCACTATAACATCATAGCACCCTTACAGCTCCTTCCTCTGACCTCTTCCTGCCCTGCCCTAGTGTTCCTGTCTCCTCCATTACCTCTGTTGGTTCTGCTCTTGCTTGGCACCCAGAGCAACATAAGGAGCCTCACAGGACTCAGCTTCCTTCTGTTGAGTGTTGTGATATCCAGGGATGCTCAAGCTCCTGGCTTCTCTGCTCCCAGAAGTGTGCTCCCAAGCTCAGCCTGCTCAGAGGGAGCTGAAGCTCAGTACAGACAATGATTAGAGAGCCCTAAGCAACGCATGATGGTCTGACCATGTACATGCAAAGTCATTAAAAGCCTGAGGCTTTTTGGGGTTTTTTTAAAGGGTATGGAAAGAAGGAAGAAGGCTAGCCTCAGTTTACGGAGTCAACTCTAACCTAGATGCACTTCAATGGTAATTTCTACCCAGTCCAGTTCATATAAATTGAAACCTATGGAATCCAAGTGCAGCATCCTAATCTTCAAGGAAGCTGTGTAAGCATGCTTGGAAATACATGAGTAGTGTGGGTAGCACACAGAGGAAGACTCAAAGAAATGCAGTTAACAACTATTATGGAATAATTTTTAAAAAAAAGAGATAAGAAGAAAAAAGTTTTTTTTTTTTTAAGGTGTATACTCTGGCGTCTTTAAAAAAGTTTGCCAGCAGCTTGCCTTTATAAGAAAGATATTCACTATTTCCACCTTTAAAATTAGTAAAAAGCGCAGACTGTCTCCACTGGCTTTAACCATCTTAGGAGGGCAATGATCCATCTCTTAAGTCTTTGGATAATTATATCTTCCCTTTAAATCCTTCCCTGTAATTTCAGTTGGATACAGTGATCCTCGCTTGCGGATCTAAACTGCTGTGTTAAACAGTTGTCTTATTTCATTCTAGAAGTTGCTTCATATCGGTTTGGGTGAAATGGTTCCTATATAGAGAGTGCTGATGGATAAAAGGTGACACATCTGTCGCGGTCGGGCGCGCAGAGGTCCGACCACCTCCCAAAGGGAGAAGGGTTGAGGGTAAATTGGGACATCTCTCCACCAAGCTCGCAAGCAGACACGGAGACCGAAAGAGTATCTAACAAGTTTATTACTAAATATATTCAAATAAAACCTTATTTACTCTATGGAAATATTACAATATTAAAGAACACCACGCCCACCCATTCACTCCCTCTCTCACCCACCGAGAGATAAGGGCAAATAAGGACTTAATTATGTCAAGATACGACCTGTATGTGTGGATGGTGCGTGTGTGTGCGTGCATGTGCCCTTTCGGCGTTTGGTGATGGTCTCCGTGGAACGGCGACGATGTCGGACCGGCAGACCTGGACTGTTTCCAGTGACGTCAGCAGCTTGTAGCTTTTCGGTGCGATTGGAGTTTCTCTCTCTCTCTTTCTCTTGCAGCTTTTGGTGCAGTTTCTTCGGCACCACTTCTTCACTTTCTCTGGCAACGCGGCCTTCTGCGGCGTGGCTTTCTGCAGCACGCGGCTTCTAATGGCCTCTTGTTGCAATTTCTTCTTCTTGCTGCAGCTTGCAGCTTTTTTTCTGGATTCTTTCAGTTTTGGCTCGTGGCGGCGGCTCACGGCAGTGGCAACGATTGCGCACCTTACGGCCGGCGGCAGCTCACGGCTTCTTTCTCTCCCCCGGATTCCTAGAGCAGTGGGAGTCAGCAGTTCTGTCCGGCGGCTCTCCGCGGCAGCTGCTTCCTTCTTTCTGACTGCTTAGTTTCTTCAGGGGGCTGCGCTGACAGCTCAGTTCAGTTTCCCCCCCCTCTGGCTGCTTGGCTTCTTCAGGGGGCTGCGCTGACAGCTCAGTTCAGTTTCCCCCCCCTCCTCCTCGCTCCTCTCCGGCAGCGGCGGAGGGAGGAGGGGGGTGCGCTCAGCAGGAGCGATGTGCTCCCTTTGTGCAGTGAGGCGGAAAAGAGAAAGTTTGTTTTCTTTTTCGATATTTATGGCTGGCGTTATCTCGGTTCCGGTTTCCTGGAGGATTTATGCCGAATAGATTTATGGGAAATCGAGTTCTTTTGCTCACTGTTTTAATAAGGCAGAAAAAATCATGTGGTCGGTTCACCACACATCTGTGGACTGAATGATGTTTCAAGTGTCAAAGTTAGAAAAAAAAATATGTTCTGAACAAAGAAACTTAATGAAACAAAGAAACGTAACAGTCAAAGTAGTAAAATGTTATAAGAAATTGCAAGGAAGCCTTTAAATTCTCTCTTGAGGTAGTGGTTGTCTCCCGACTCTTCTTTTTTGGTAAAGGTTCTGCTACATAATTGCCATCCCCAGGAAAGTTTGACATGTAAAATTGCATTTTTTTTTTCTTGCCTAGAAAGTCTCTATTGGTGGCATGCTCAGTGGGTAGCTACTTGCCTTACAGCTGGAGCTAAGAGCAGTCACATCTGGTCTCCCTACTTGTGTGAGAGGCAGTGTGTGACTGGAGCTTGGGTGAGCTACAGTCAGTTACTGAGCAAGGGGACAACTGATGGATTTCAGAGGAGTCTTTGGCAGAAGAGGTGTCAGGGATGTGAAGGCTGGGAGGGGTGCATACGCCCTTAGCTGAAATTACAGTTACAAAGCAAAGGCAAAAGTGCTTTTTGTTTTTTCTTGGCTTTTTTAATGGAAGGACAAAATGAAAATAGTTTCATGTGGGTTTTAGAATAGTGGTTAGTATTCTCCATTTGAAATAGAAGGACCCAAGACACTGCAAAATTTAAAGCACCAAAGCCATGCATTTTAGACAGAGGGACCTTCTCAGATTGTAGTGGTAGCTTACCTGAAAAAAAGAAAGTATAAAAAGCAAGGAGCCCAGGCTGCATGCTTTCACCTCCTGTCTTCTTTTTTGCCACCTCTCCAGTTAAATCTGATAAAAGCCACAAATAGTTTATTGTAACTACAGTAAATTCTACTTTCAGTGTTCTTTTCTTCCTGCGAAGTAAAATAGAATGTAACTTTGATTTTGGATGATAAATCTAAGGTACTGTAAGCTGTAATATCTCTTAATTTCAGGCAGTTGCTCTGTGATGACAAGGGCCATTACCCATTCTTCTAAGTCCTACCAAGCTGAAGTGCTGGGGCCTGAGTTGTGAGCCCCAGGTTGGAGTTGACCTGTGAATGAGTCACAGCCTAGCAGAATGTTTTGTTTTTCTTATTGGCTTTATGTTCCAGAGGCAGAACCTGGCCCACCTGTGTCTTTGTGGCTCTGCCCTCATCGAGGTGGTCATAGTTGGGGTGGTGGGCAAGGCCAAGGCTATTTTAACCAGGAGCCGAGTAGTCAGAGGAGCTTCCTGTTGGGTGTGGCTTCTGTTGGGGCTGGTTGCATCTTGCTGAGCTCTCTCAGTGGTGTTCTTCCATGTGAAGGGCCACTGAAGGAGCCATCTCTGCCTGTTGTGTCCAGCAGGTGATGCTGGCATCACAGTGGGCAGTGGAAGAGCTGGGCCCACAGGAACTTATGGCAGGACTGTCTGAAAGAAGACTTCTGAGGGAATGTTGCCAAGTTCATTGTTGGCCTGTGTGATCAGGCAACTTTTGGCAGCATAAAATGATGATGGCTGAACCATCACAACAGCGTGTATGACCTGCAGTGAAGTTACTCCAGAAATAATCCTGTTAAATCCTTTCATTATATAGCATATGTCCTCCAAAAGCCAAGATGCCCCTACTTGCTTTATGCCATTTGTCTTGTCTTGGCTGCCTTTCATTTAGGTTCTGCAATAAGTCTTAGCTAATTTACCTGTTAAAACCTTGACTTAATTAAAATTTAAACCGTGAAAATAACCATATTGGGGTGGACCTAAGATCCAAACAACGTTCACAGGAAGATACTTAGCTATCAGTAGCAGAAGCTGACGAAAAGAGGATAAATAAGGGGAAAATACAGAGTGATTCTTCTACTGAAATTGCTTCTCAGCTTCTGGCAGCCTGTACTATATGGCCTTCCTGTGCTCAAAGTTTTATCTCTGTAGGGATTTCTCTTTCATAAATGAGCCTAGTGTCTTTTAAAACATGTTTATACATTTGAACATCTTTTGACAATTACTGTCACAATTTAACTACAAGTTCTGTGGAAAAAGAAACTCTCCTCTTATGATTTCCTGCTGTTCCTTCCTATAGTGCCATGAGAAATGTTCACCTTCAGTTGTCATGTCTTTTGTATTTTCTTTCAGTCATCTCTTTTTTTTCTCCCAAGTCTATTTCATTATTTTTTGTCTCCCTGTACAAAAAAAAACTTTTAGATCATCCTTATTATTCTTTATACCACTCATGATTCTATCCCATTCTTGTTTGAAGTAGGTGGAGCAAAAAATGCACACTGTTCAAAGTGATGTTACAGTGTGGATTTATACAAAGATATAATTACATTTTCTGTGTCGCCTCTTATTTTCTGAATAATTCCAAATGTTGCTTTGTCATTCTTTCCCTTGCCACTGAAAAAGGAGTCTTTTTCAGACACCACATTAAAATAGTGTCATTCTCTTTGAAAATGCTTGTTTCTGTGGTTTTGCATAATTTTTAATGCAGGAGTATGTCAGAAGAACCAGCATGGCATCTATATAGTTAGCTTGTGACCTCTCCTACTTTGAGTACTGCTCAAATTATTTGTGGCTTGCTTTCTATCAACCCCATCACAAAACAGAAGTACTCTACCTCTGAACCTTGATGCACGACACTAAGAGCAACATGTTGTTGATTTCTTCAGATTTCATTTCTCCTGCAGAGCCCCATTAAACTGTGAACAGCAGAAATCTCAGGTTATAAGCTCCTCTTTACACCTACAGACGCACATCTTGTTTTATCAAAGGGCTGTGTACCATTTTTAAATAACATAGTTGCTAATTATGGAATGCAAAAACTAGATTTGACATTGTCTTAGCTCCCCCTAGTGGGATTTTTTCTCTGTTGTATTTCTCAAAATTAGATCAAGATGTAGGCAAGTAGTTTTCCTTTACCTGTTACACTCAAGGAGGGTGTAATCTTGATGCTCTTGTTAGCATTTCCACCCTGAATGGAAAAACCTACCCAGCATGCTGGTAGATGTAGTAAATGGCAGGAGAGAACATTGTTTCTCTTTGAACCTGGAGGTACTATAGTGTTTGCTCTTTAATTCAAACCATTTACCTACTTCTGCCAGAAAAGATGAATGGATGATAGCCAGGTATCTCTTCTGATGCAGTCCCAGTTGTCTGCAAGGAATGTACACAAGGTCCTATTTCCCACATGCCACAGGAACTGTAGGAAGTCGTTTGTCTCCATTTCAAGTATCTTCCTAGTATGTTCCCTCAGAAGTGCACTTGCATTTCTTTGGGCCATGTTATCAGTTTCATTTCACAGTGTTTCCTGGACTTCCCTGGTGTCTTCAGAACCTCTTGATGGGCTATACAGGGCTCCAGCAGATGCTATCCAGACCAGTTTTCCTTCCATCCACAGAGGATGCCTACAGGTCACATCATGCAGTAGAATCCCCACACTCCTGGATCAGTCAGTGATTTGGGTCTAACCTTTTGTTATCTAAGCTGCAATTGCACAAAAATGTATTATTTCTCCTGATGGGAATGCAAAAGGTGCCTCTACGTTACTCTCCTATTTTACATCAGAATGGTCTTCTGGAACACATCTCCCTGGTGTCACTACATACTGTACCTTGGTCCGCAGTGTGGTATAGTCAACAAACCAGCCCAGCCACCAGTAATTTCATTTTACAAAAGCATTTTACACTTCAGGGTTTCAGATCTGTTCTCTGCATAGGATGACTTGACAACTGTCAGAATAGCAGGTGCTTCTTTAATTTTAGAAGCCTTCAACCCAGCCACAATTGATGGTTGGAATTTGTATCTCTCAGTGAACTATTTGCTAGTTTAAGTGTATCATGGTCTTATTCAAGACTTGAATAAGTTTTATGAGCTGATGAGCTGAGTGAGGAAAGGGCGTAACTCCCTAAATTTCTAGCTCTTGTGTAGCTACGCCTAATGATAAGCCCGGTTGTAAAAAGCACTGCCTAGGTGATTTGCCAGAGCAGAACCTTTCTTTGCTTAAGACTAGATCACTGTCTAATAAAGCTACAGCTGCATCTGCATTTCCGGTGAAACATGTCTGCTTTATTTCTAGGTAATAGCTCAGCAAGTTTCAGAGGAGAATTTACAGGAAGGTCGTCTGTACCCTCCGTTAGTCACTATTCAGGATGTGTCACTGAAAATTGCTGTGAGGGTAAGTCATTTCAGTGTTTTGTGGTTTCTTTTCTTCCCACGCTCTCTACATAATGGAGCATTTGATTTGATCAACTAACACACCTTCACAGAAGTTGAAGTTGGTTTACTGTCAATCAATCCTACACAAATAACAGTTTCAAAATTAAATTTAAATTTATAAAGGTAAATTGAAAGATAAGGAACTATAGCAAGTGTTTGTCTGTAGAGCCCAAACTGTACTGTCCACCAGTGAGGAGGCAGGTCCCCAGGCTTACAGTCATGTGAGCTGTACACCCAAAGGCTTTTGGCCCTTCATGATTATCAGTTGCTTGTCAAGAGAGTAAATGTCACTCTGTGATGTCCAGGCGCTATTCTGCTTTGTTCCCCTGCTGACTCTGACCTACCAAAATAACTGACTACATGATGCTTTTTCTTTATGGCTCAGGTTTGGATCAGGGGTTGGTCAGTTAGTTTTTACTGGCAAAAAAGCTGATACAGGTGGATTTTTCAGTAACTAACTGAGCTAAACCTGCAGCTTCCCAAGAAATTTGGCTGCTCTGGAGGGAAGAGGAAGCTTTCAAATAAATATTTCAAATTTCAATTTCAAATATTTATCCCAGTTCCTCCCTTGTTCTGTTTTTTAGTGGAGGGAGTGAGGTTCAGCACCTCAGGTTAGTTTGCTCGTCTTCTGTGACCTTTTTTGCTCCAAGTAGTTTCCTCTCTTGGTCACTTTACTGTGAATAATTTCACTTCTTGCATATTCTTTTGGAAGAACAATGAGCCCTGATGCATGAAACAGTTCCCCTACTTTCACTTATTCTGCATATTTAAAAAAAAAAAATCCTTCCCACATTTCACGTCATCTTAGGCAAGTAGTCACTGTGTTCTGTAGATGTCAAAATGATACCCAGATAACTCAGGCGAAATCAAACTGCCTGCGTGTTTGGCAGAAACACGGTGAAATTCCTATGCTACTTGCATGCGTTATATAAAATACAGAAAAAGGAAAATGTGACCACATTAGACTTTCTGCCTGCTCTGTGTTGAAACTTTATTCCTGCAAATACCTGTTCTAGTTCACACAGCCCAAGAGGTTTAGCGACGGCTTCTGCCTTTTCCAGGGGAGGAATACTATCAACATTTTTCAGAATACCAAATGCGGGGTATAAATTCAGACCTTGTTCAACTGTGATAATTATGCGCGCAGACCTGAAGATGAACTCTTGCGTAAACACCCAAAGTGCTTCTCAGTCAAATCAGGTTGGGCTTCAGATTAATCCTAGAAAGGAAGTCTCAGTGCGGTAACCTGGGGTCTCGCCTTCTCATTAAGCTAAAACATTTATGTTTTAAAGGGAGAGCAAGGAGAGCAGGAAGGAGACTGTCTTGCTTTTATTCAAAGTAGGAGCGTTTGTCTGTTTGCCAAACACAGTTTGAAGCAGATCTTTCCAAAGGCGGCTGCTGCGTAAAACCAGACTGTCAAACTTCTTTCATTTCGTAGATGAACGCCCAGTCAAAAGATACGCATTTCTCAAGTAGCTTGTTCTTCAGATGTGAGAGGCTACTTTAATGTGTTGAGTGGGCTCCAACCTCTTCTAAACTTCATTTTTGTGGCAGCTGTGCTTGTGATGCATAATTGATTCACTTAGGTACAGTCTGACTGAGGAAAAAGCAAGCAAATATTCAGATTTCCGCTAACCACCCCTAGAATTAAACTTGTGCACTGTTCAAGACTAATTTTTTCTTGTGAGTTTAACTTGAAGCAATGTATTACCAAACTATGGCAAATAATAAACTTCTCTAATACACAGAGAGCACAGAGGCTCTGAACAAATCACACTTTTTTCTTACAGTGCTTTGAAGGAGATAGTAAACCAGGGTAACCTGATGATAGAAAAGCAGAAATTGTATCTCAGTGCTTGGGGTTTGTGCAGTATTTAATCCACTGCTGCACAACCAGAGCTAAGATATTACTGGGTGAGGAGGAGCACTGTATTTGTAACGGCAAGGACACGTGATCCTGCTCAGAAGTAGCAGGAGCCAGGCTCACTTAAATGCAAACATCATCCTGTTCCTAGTTTGATTCGCTGTATGCTGGCCCAGAGCCAGTGTGAGTGTAGGTGACTGTCAGCACCGGAGAAGATGAAGTCTTATCTTGATTTTGTACCAATCCCCACTTTTAAATCCTGTTAAATGTACCCAAGCAGTTTATGAGCACCAACTGGGATTTTAATGCCTCTTTCTAGATCGCAGAAGAAGCCTACAGGAGTAATACTGCCTCCACCTACCCTCAGCCCAAGGACCTAGAAGCCTTCATCCGCTCTCAGGTTTACAGCACCGACTATAACAGCTTTGTGGCTGACTCCTATACCTGGCCGGAGGAAGCCATGAAAGTGAAACTGTAAATATTCAATGACGAATGAACAAACCAACAACAGTTTAAAAGCATTAAAATATTCAGAACACTTCTGCCTAGGAAACCTAAGAATAGCTAATTTTTTTAAGATGCAGAAAACTTTTTCTAAATTGTAATATCTGGTTAGAAACTGAGATCAAGAAATCGTATTAATTATACATCAGAAAATAAAAATTAATCTGATAAGTATATTTCTGTTGTCTGGTTATTTTGATTGTTGTTTTAATTGAGATAGCCTACACGATAATTTGACAAATCTCTTTATTATGTTATTGTATCTTGAGTTGAGAGTTTTGCCACAAATGTCAACAAGAAATGAAGCAGACAACGGGTACCATGGAATATTAAGAAATGCATACGATGACTGTTTAGTCCATTTTAGGTCACAATATCATTTGCATAAATTGTCAAGCTATTATTTAAAAAGAAACACCAAACTTGAAACAACAGTAAGGTTAGAATATTTTTCTCCAAAGAAAAGCATTATTGGTCACTCCTGTTTGGAGTCATGAAAATTTTCTAACAAGAACTGAACTTGCAGAACCTTTTGTTCACACCTAATTAGAAAATTTTACCAATACTTAGGTAAGCTAAAGTCCTGTCAATGATCAAAGACTTCACTTCCCCCCCAAGACAACTGCTGTTGTGATATGC
This sequence comes from Eurystomus gularis, assembly GCA_013400335.1. Classification (NCBI taxonomy): domain Eukaryota; kingdom Metazoa; phylum Chordata; class Aves; order Coraciiformes; family Coraciidae; genus Eurystomus; species Eurystomus gularis. The sequence goes on from VZZY01009391.1 coordinate 199,032, forward strand.
TGCACTTGTTTGACCTAAAGTTCACAGACATGCTTGGACTCCATGTTCTTCACAAAAAGCAAGTATCAAAATATTATGAATAAGCTTCTTTTTAACTATTTTCTTACAAAGGTCAGTTATCTAGCTAGTGGTAAGTTTTTTATGTATTAAACCTAATGAATTCCTGTAGTATTTGAGGCCAATGTATTTTTAAACACACATCTTATGTGATAAAGTATTATTTTTTGTAGCAAACTCCTCAATTATCCAGCTGAGGTCTACTAAACCACTTCCTTGTGTTTTATTTGAATAAAGTAGTATCTGTTACTTTTGTAGTCATCAGCTGAGTGTACAGAAACACATTTTTTAAATAGCTGCTGTCAAAATGGCCTGGGTTTTAGATCCGAACAGCCAAAACTCTACAGCTCAACAGGAAGTCTGCTTTTACTGCTTCATACCAATTTCCATATTATGGTGCTCAGTGACAAAGTGGAAGGTGGTGGCTCTTTAAGGCAGAGCTACTGGGGACTTTTCAGCAGCATTCTTCAACTACATATTATATTGATGACATTTAAGTATGATAATCTATTATAAATTGGAAGACTGAATTGCAATTCACTATCTCAAAACACACGCAGCACACTACCTGTAGGAAAGAGCTCCCTAATGAGCCATTAATATCCTTTCCTGTTGCAAGCTGCTGGAAAATTGTCTCTCAGTACTAATTTGACATCAAAAAGATTTTTATATAATACATACACAGTTTTTTTCATTTTTTTACATATATTTCTTTATGTAATGGAGGAGAAAAAACAGGGGAAACACTGAACTTCATCTCACCTTACACATTTTCATTTCCAAGGTGCTTGGCCTAATAATGTAAATATAAAATGCCATGAGCTGAGCAGCTGAAAAATTACTCTTAACATAATCAGACCATAATGAGATGATGGCAAGAGAATAACAAAAGTGGTAGTATTGGGAAAATAATTGTGTAGGTTTGGTGGTGCAGACACACGCCCTGGTTTTTGGGCGGCACTGCGATGTTGGCACCAGCCAGTGTGTTCTTGTTTTAATTAAAAAATGCAGTGGGCTGGGACAACTTGGTGCTTGCTGATCTTGAATCACGAGGCCATGAGCTGAAGCAATGTGGTACCTTCTCATCCTGGGTACAAGTACAGTGAGCTGGAACGATCAGGCACTCCCTAACCGTACCTGAAACGCCTGTCGTCTGGGAGGCATACTCGCAACCCCGCATGCCTGGATTGCAGCCCACTCTGCCAGGATTGCCTGACAAGAATTCTGGCCACAATGAAAAAGTACTGACCAAAGTCTTGTGACCCAATAAATTCCGATCCCTTGGAGCTCTCTGGGATTGCAGTGGGCCATGTCTTCGTATCTCCCCCTGAGCCAGGACACCTCTCAGGCCAGACTCTGACCACCTGCTGGTAAAGGCTGATGAAAGGAAAGAGCATCCGCTTGTAATAAGCCGACAAAGGGAGACGTGAGTAACTCACTATAATTGGATTTTGTAAAATTCTAAAGATTATTGGGTACCAAAATTTACTATAATCTGCAGAAAGGGAAACATCTTAATCAAAGGTTAAGCTCTATACCTGTATATATATTTGCTTGTGTATGTGTAATTTGGTTAGATAACTTTGCTGAATCCTTATCTAAATCATTGTATCGATTATAACTGCTTATTGATTAACTGATTAAGCACTGTTATATATATAGAGACAGATACACTCATACAGCCATCTTATGATTTATCATACTAGTGTTAATGACTTTCAAATGGCTGCTACCTTAAAGTTACACAGGACCCACAATGCCACCTTAAATCACTATCATTAAAAGCCCTGTTCACGATGTCATGTTAAATCGCTGCCACTGAAATCTCTATACCCAAATACTCTTAATCATAAACTGTTGACCAAGCCTGGGACTAGGACTGGATCTAGACACACTCTGAAGGACTAACGGGGGGGTCCCTTCTGAACCTTGTGATACAACAGGAGGGCTTCCCCTTACCCCTTCTTTTCCTCTATATTCTTAGTCATAAACTGTTCACCAAGTCTGGGACTAAGGATGGATCTAGCTGCACCTAGACTCCTCTCTGAGGAGAAGTTTAGAGAGCAAGGGGGTCCATGCTGAACCTAGTGCCTCAATGGAAGCGTCTCCCTTATCCTCTGTATTCTTAGACTTGAGCTGTTGACCAGTCCAACTAGAGGGCTTCCCTTACCCCCTGCACTCCCAATCTCTGTATAAAAGCATTCCAGCTCAAACCCCAAGTCGATTTTCCTCTCTACACTTCCCTCACAATCATTCTAGCCCAGCCCCAAATCAATTCACCTTTCAAATTAAACCTTGATAAATCTCTGTTAAACTCTGCTAAATTCTATCAAATTCATTAAGCCTTGTCAAATTATCATGCTACCTCAATAAATATATTGCTGCTTCCCTATTCTGAGTGAGGTGCAGCCCACTCCTGCTGTGGCAAGCAAGATCCTAAACCAGGATCCTGTGCCAAGTGATACAAGCAATTTTAGTGCTTTAACCACTTCCTCCACAATAGGTACTACACAAATCATACAAGAGAAGGGGTGATGTGGGCTTCTTTCTCCTTCCCCTGCCCTTTTGGTCCTGTAGCTGGACACAAGCCGTTGCATTTCATGGATCAGTTGAATTAAATGAGAGCAGATGCTTCGTGGAGCATTATAAGATACTGCACCCACTAACTCATGAATGCAGTGGCGAGATTTCCTTGAGCCAGGTGTGCTTTTGTATTGAAAGCCACGTTAACCTGTGTCTGCAGCCACTGTGGCGTCCCACAGCTGAAGTTAACTACAAGTCTGCACCGCATCTTAGTAACACACAGCACAGTATAGATGAGGAGACAGAAGTGTGCAATTCAGGATACTGAAGCGTGGGACGTGTATTACCTTTCAAGCCCTTTGAGCCATGGCTCATAGCGACAAATGCCAATTTTAGGGTCTTAGAAAATAAGTAAACACCTCTCAACAACACATGCCAATTCAGAAGAGCAGCTAAATTAACTACTTGAACCATTCTTCTCGTATGCTGAAGAGTTTCCTTTCTCACAGTAGCTATAAGACACAGTGTTTCAATATTAGTGTAAGCTCTTGCTGTCCAAAATTAGAACTCCTTAAACAGTTCCTTTTATTTGTCTGAAAGTTTGCCTTTGACACCAAATAAAATCTGAAAAATGTGTCCACTTTGATGCTGTTTCAGGAATTCTAGGAACTGGCCAAGATCCATGTGATAGTCATTCCTCAGGCCATAATCTCCATGTGCCCGAAACTGCAGGTCTTCAAAATCATGGAAGAGACGAAGATTATCAACACTTCCTTCTGTTTTGATACTCTCCACATGCTTGCATGAAATATGCTTCCAGTTGGGATACCTAATAACACGCCAGAACTCTTCACAGTTTTCTTGGAGTCCCTCCACACAGATGACACCAGGTTTCCCTGTTAGGCAGAAGCCAGTCAGATTTAACTTCTTTGCAGAGTCAAAAATCTTCTTCCTCAACTCCTGCCTATATATATGATGGCTGTAAATCCACATGCGATGCAATGTATCTTTAACTATGACTTCTTTTGAAGCACTGTCTGAAGAGATCTTACTGTTTTCCAGGTAAGGCGGGCTGTTGTCTTTCACCCATTGCACAGCTTCGTATACATGCAGTTCACCTAAATCCAAAGAGCTGATGTGAGAGGCGAGACCAGTATTGAGCTGCGACTGTTGCTGTCTGTGCAGGGCATCTGATCTTGCAAAAAGCTGAGGAGCTACATGAGGATACATATGAGGGAGCAGTACCTGCAATTCCACTTTTACCTTAAAAACAGAACATGCACAGAATAAAATTAATTCTGCAGCTACTGAAACATATGCTAGACTCTTCTTTCCTGTCAAAGGCAGATTCTGAGGAGATGTGATTAAGATTACAACATCCATTACACAAGAATTACTTCTGCTTTCCTTCTGTCCACTCCTTTCCTTTTGCTGCGCCATGCTGGGACTTCCCCAGCATATCCAATGTTATCTTCTGCTGTTTACAGAAATAATGCTGTGGCTGGAAAGCAGGTACCCAGCTCCACCCTATGGATATTTCTCAGTATGTGCTCAGTGTTGCTACAGCGATAAACCACCAGCAGTCAGAGTCAAGGGGCAAATGGCTATTAAGAATTTTGTTTCTTACCGAACTGATCAACGAACTCAGCCCAGTTGCTTGCTTAACCTCAGGAAAACAAGGCCAAGAGTTACACAAAACTGTGCCTATGATTGTACATATTGTATATAGAGGTACAGGGCAGGGGAGCTGGAACCAGATGATCTTTAAGGTCCCTTCCAATCCAAAGCATTCTATGATTCTATGTATTATTATTATTATTATTTGAAGCAAGTATTCACACTAAAAGAGGAAACATTCTCAGGATTATAGGGGATAAAAAGATTTACGTGCATTTTAGGCCAGGGAAACCTCTAGATTGTATTGCCTGATCTCCTACAAACCACAGGCGGTTGAATTTCTCTTGATTATTTCTACAGCGTCTTAAAATGGAGCACCTCATGTTTTTTGGTAACTGAACTTTGCCTCTGGTCCGAGAGCAGGAGAGAATTCATGTGTTCTCAGTGCCTGAGGTTCTTCTATACCATTAGGGGACTTTCACTACAGTATATAATCATATGATTAGTCCTGCAGTAAGAAAATGAACCATGAAATGATCAATTATCTTTCCAAGTTCCTTGACCATCTGCCACAGAAAAAAAAATTTCTTCCTGCACAAGCCCTCTCCACATAGTTAATAAAACTTCTCTCTGAAGGCTGGTGAAAGGGTGCATTTTAGAAAGATACCTAAGTTTCCAAAAAATCATGGGGCTACCTTGTTACCCAGCTATAATGCTCTAACTATATCCTTATTCCTAGGAAAATGCATATACTTCTAAGTTGAGTTGGTCAGTTCTCAATTTCAAGTCATTCCATTCTTATATTCTCAGACCTATACTAATGGCTATGTTCTCTATGCAAGTATTTATGTCACTTCGTTGCCATATGTAACCTTTTCATCAACTGGATAAACTATGGGAATTCCTTATACTCAATAAGTTTTTGGGTTTGTATAGCAGTTCATAGGCTGGTTTTGTTTTAGTCATTGTGCAACTCTTCTTAACAGTATGCTGCCATTCTGGGTTATTTTTACCTTAGTGTATTCCAAATACAGATCAATTAATGTTGCAAAGGGTGGAGGAGAAAAATAATATGGTGGCTTACCTAAAATAATGTAAAGTCCAACATATGTAGTCCCACAGGGGGGGAGTGTTTCCTTTGTAACACACAACTCTTTGTAAACCAGTAAACTAACAACCCTCATGTAAGTACAAACCCAGGGCTCTTGTGGACACTCTGTGTGCCACTGATGTCAGCTGTCCACTCCTGTCGGTGATTCTATTAACCTTTCTTGCTCAAATCAAGCCAAGACTCAAATAAATAACAAACAGCAAGAAGCTTCTGTTACTCCTGAATTTTGAAACAGCAAATAGAAATTGGGGAGGGGGGAGTTCCCCCTTTTTTTCAGTGTAGAATTTTTAAGTATCCGCACCCGGAGTGAAGAAAACACCACACATGAACACATCCACGAGGAGTTTCTCACCTTTGCCTCCCCTACATCAACAGCGATTGTGAATTCGAGCGGTGGGGGCAGAGCTCCATCAGCGTTTCTCAGGTAGCGCTGCACGCTGGGCACAGCATCCGCATCCAGGCTTATTTCACCTTTTTTGGGAAACATTGTAAGGAGCATTTCCACTTCCAGCAGCTGGAGCTCCAGGCATTCTCTTACTGTCACAGCCATTGCCCTGCCCTCCGTGCGCACACCTGGAACAAGAGGCCCGGAGTCAAATCCCGGGGCTTCACGCACAGTGAGCTTTAGCACCGGCCTTTAAGGGCAGCACTAGATTAAATACGGCTTGGTACGAAACGCTCACACGCCAGCTCCTTGCGGACGCGCTCCGCTGCCGGGCTGGAGAAGGGCCAGCGACGCGGCACCGCGGGCAGCGAGCAGCCGCCGCCAGCAGCCTCCCCTGGGCCGCGGGGCTTTCAACCGCGGCAGAGGAGAGCGGCTGCCCGGAGTGGAGCGGAGGGGACTCGGCTCTTCAGGCCGCCGCCTCAGCGACGAAGCGGCC
>VZZY01009391.1:205836-272706 GCA_013400335.1 Eurystomus gularis
GGGCTCCCCGTCCCTCGCAGGGGGTCCCGGTGGCCGTGCTGGGTGAGCTCCGAGGCCCTCAGCCGTGCGGGAAGGCGGCTGCTGGAGCCGCTTGTGCGCTGGCGGTGGGGTGCGGTGCGGCGGGTTCGTGCGGAGCGGCTGAGGAGAGCTGCGGGGAGCCCCTGTGGGGCTGCGAGGGCTTGAAGAAGAGGGAGGACGAGCTGCTCCTGAACTCGAAAGTTGGTGTGCGGAGTGGAGGCCGAGCGGCGCATGCTGCGGCGAGGGAGCAGCCAGCCCTTGGCGGCGACTTTGTTCGGGTCTCCGGGTCCAGCCGGGGCAGGGTCGTGCCGCTCCCCGCCGACATCCCTCCGTTCTGTCGTGAGCTGGTGAAATCTGGTCGGGGTCTGTTTCCCCAGCGCTGTATGGGGAGGCTTCTTCATGGATGGCTCTGGCCGTGGTCCCCCTCACAGTCCCACCAGGGGATCTGAGATAACCGTTTAACATCTGTGGGCTTCAGAATTAAATAAAGTGCAAAATGTAAAACTAATGGTAATGACTTGACTTCTCTCACTTGCATCTGTGTTGCTGCCTTCTCTAGAAATGGATTCTGAAGCCCTTAAAAAATACTCAGCATTACATCCTAAACCTGCAGGACTCACTCTTCAGTATGGCACCGCGGGATTTCGCAGCAAGGCCGAACAGCTTGATCATGTCATGTTCCGCATGGGCTTGCTGGCAGTTCTCAGGTCCAAAGCCGTGGCTTCTACGATTGGCGTTATGGTTACAGCATCTCACAATCCTGAAGTAAGAACAGCCTTTTCTTTAAAAAAAAAAAAAAAGTACATGTGGTCAGTCTGGTGGAATTGAAGCTCTTCATGGTACTGAGAGACCAGATCCTGAAGGAACTTTGATGTGCTTAAAGCATGTGTTTAGCCTGCTCCCTGTAAATATGATCCCTGGCGTGTTTGGAGTTACTTTTCCCAGTACACCTAAGTGTCATTTTCTCTGATGTGGAAATGCTGTACTGTAGGAAATTTGTAACGTTGGCAGGCTAGGACCACCCTTGAGAAGAGATGAACCTTTGAGCAAGATCTGCAAGTTTAAAAAATAAAGAGATGCAGCAATTATAAACCAAGTATTTAGACTTCTGCTGCTGTGGAGCGTTCCAGGTTATTAGAATCTCCCATTGTGTGATTTTATTGTCAAATGACATTCATACCAAAATTATAAGGGGGAAAAAGTTGGTTATTTAATATTCTGGGTACGTTACCTTTTTGGCCTTGTTGGAGGTTTAAATAAACAGCTAAACTATTGCTTCCCAGAAATGCTCCACATTTAAAGAAGTGATGTGATTGAGCCATATGTTTGCTGTCTTCAAAGACATTTTATGAAGTTTCCCACTTTTAGGCTTACTGTCTTTTGTTCTTTTTTTCTTCTAAGGAAGATAATGGTGTAAAGCTGGTTGATCCTCTTGGAGAAATGCTGCACCCTTCCTGGGAAGAGTATGCCACACAACTAGCAAATGCAGAGGAGCAAGAATTACAGAAAGTAATAACTGAGATCTGCCAAAAAGCAGCAGTGAACCAGCACAAAGATGCTTTAATTTTTATTGGTAGAGACACCAGGTAATTACAAAATGCTGTAGATGTGTGCTACTTTCATAGAAGTGCCAATGGCTTGTTTGTGGGTGCTTTTGATGTTTAGCCCTCTGCAGCCAGATTGCTGGTTTTTGTGCCTAGTCTGCTACCTGTTAATATATGATTATAGCAACAAACAAAAGTTTTCCAATGCTGTTCCTATATTAGCTTCCCTGATGGATATGAGAACTTCCTAGGACTGTTGCTGAACAGTTTGGGTTTGGGTTGTGGGGGTTTTATTGTGGGTACTGTGTGTTGTCCACATGTGTTCAAAGGTTTACTTGTCTTTGCAATTCTCTGGGGTGGTGGTTTCCAAGCTTCTACTATTGGAAGGTGCCTACAGTAGTAGGAAAAGGTATGGATTTCTTCACAGTGAATCTAAGTCTAGCGGCAGGAAGCTTGTAAAGTCTTCTTCCACATGTACTTCCTTCCCAAGTCTATATGTAAATGTCTTCTGCAAAGGTTGTCAGTTGTATTTGTTGTTTTCCAGGCCAAGCAGCGAGAAACTTTCACAGTCAGTAGTAGATGGTATCTCCGTTCTAGGTGGTCAGTACCACGGTATGTTAGACTTCTACAACTCTAGTCTGATTTCAGGTTTTTATGTAAATGTGACTCTGTTATGCAGACCTAAAGCAGTAGCCCAGACACCATTTCCATTTTTGCTTGAAATGATCTGCTTTCAGGGCAGTTGTGTGGCTTTAATGCAAGGGGTAGGGGGGAGAATTTTTTCGTAACAGAACTTGAAAAATTTCACATGAGTTTCCTGCACTGTGTTTGTCTGTTTATTGTAGAATAGAAAATACTCTACAACTTTTAAGGAGGAATTAATTTGGTATTCTATGTCTGAATATTGTGCCTTTTATTTTATGCTAGATTATGGTCTGGTAACTACACCACAGCTACATTATATGGTCTGCTGTCAAAACACCCAAGGGCAGTATGGGAAAGCAACGCTGGAAGGTTATTACGAAAAGCTATCCAAAGCTTTTATGGAACTCATAAAACAGGTGAATGCTGGGTGTTGTCTTCTTCATGTAAATGTGCAAACTGAACATCTTCTGTTTGTTAGCCTGTTTGGGCCTGAAGTTTCAAATCCAGCATGCCTCTAGGTGTGGTTTCACGAGGGTATGAGTTCACGTTGCCCCTTCTTCCCTTGTGCTAAGTCTCCCAGCTGTGGAGAGGGTCAGAGGCACCTGAAGATTGACTGTGCCAATGGAATAGGAGCCCTGAAACTGTCAGAAATGAAGCCCTACTTTGCAAAGGAGGTGCAAATTCACCTGTATAATGATGGAACCAAGGAGAAACTCAATCACTTATGTGGTGCAGATTTTGTGAAAGTTCACCAGAAACCACCTGCAGGTAAGTAGTCATTACTTTTGTATCCTTTTCCCTCCTCTCTGGATCTAAAAGCACAGGGTTTAGCAACATTGTATTGTCTTCAGATAAGCTGAGCTGCCTGTTTCTTACCAAGTCACTGCATGAACGGTTCTGCTTGCACCATGGAAAGAGAGAACCCTAGAGCTAGGTTTGACACATCCCTAGTTAATGTTAGTCTGAATTGTTTGGAGGAGTACAATATGCCTCCAACTGGCTGAAATACATTTGACAATTCAGTCTGAGTGTTAAGCTGGTGGAGTCCAAAGATCAGTCAGGACTGGCTTTCTGTTACCTACTTTACTTCCTTTTGTGTTATCAAGAAATATTTGCATTGTGGGCTGGGATTGCAGACAGTTTTCCGGGTTCCTGAGGGAGAGCTGGCTTCCTGGCAGATTCTGAAATCAGCCTAGGGAACGGCCAGCTGCAGTTCCTGGGAAATCTTAAAGAAAAGCAAGATGTACCTTAATAAAAGAGCAGTTCATGTTTGTGTGGCATTGCTGGGCCAGGTGCTGCCTGCTTCCGAGCTATTTCTCTGTTGGAATTAAGCCTTGAAAGTTTCTGAGGCAGGTTCTCCTTATGCATTATATACATCGTTGTATAAATTGGGTAGCAAGCAAACTACATGTGAGGTATTTTATAGCCAGCACATCCACTTGTATGGCTTTTGTATAGCTCTGAGAAATCTTGGTGATGGTTGCGTTGGAATGGGGCTGGTTTTTTCAGTGGATTTATGTGCCAGCCCCTGCTGTCATTGCACTCAGTGGTGGCTTTGGTGGCATGGGAGTGAGTCTCCTGTGTGAAAGGAAGCAAAGAGGAGGCGCTGGTCTGGCCACTGGGGTGGAATAAATTTAAACAGGCCTGAAATATTGCCTGAAGAGAAACATTTTTGATGCAAGGGAAAAGTAATAATTCCTGTGTGTCTTGGGGGGTAAAGTACGTAGTAGTGTTATACAAAGAGTGTGCTGTGGACCTGAATTTTAGTTTTAGATCTAGATTAGAAATTAAGAAGAATTTTTTTACTCTGAGGGTGGTGAGTTGCTGGCACAGGTTGCCCAGGGGAATTGTAGATGCCCCAACGCTGGATGTGTTCAAGACTGGGTTGGACGGGGCTTTGAGCAACCTGGTCTAGTGGAAGGTGTCCTTACCTATGGCCAGGGGTGTTGAAACTACATGATCTTTAAGTTCCCTTCCAACCCAAACTATTCTATGATTCTGTGACGTGCCACATGCCAGGAAATGCAGGTGACATGGCCCTGGAGCCCTCCTCTGTCTGAGTGTGGTTTGCCTCCACACCCAGGGGTGCACAGCGTGCCACAGCCCCACTCAGAGAAGCAGTAAGGGAGGGCTGGGTGTGTGCTCTGTGTCCAACCAAGATCAGCCAGATGCCACTCCCTGCTTGAGGCTCCTGCCCAAGTGTCACTCTGCAAACACTGGCTCGCTCCGCCGCACAGTGAGGGAGAGTGTTTGCCTCCGTCTTGGGTGCCAAGCGTGACTTGGTATGCTCCGTGGTGACAAAGTGTGTGGGAAAAGGGGTGGGCCTTCTTCTGCTGCAAGGATTTTAACCTTGTGCTGGAAATGACACTCAGTGCTTAGTTCCAAAATTAAGAGATGTAACTACACACAATAGTTGTGGGACTGATTTTCACACACATCTGGGGAGAAGGTTTAGCATAATAAATGTTTAGAGAACCTGCATTTTTGGTATTAGTATTTATATTTTTTTATCTGAATATGCACTTCTTCCTTGTCATTTCACAGCTTCCCTGGTGCAAGTCTTTTAGTAAGAGCAATGTCTGTTTCAGGGCGTTAGTTTTGGGTGTGTGTGCACAGAACTAATTTCCACATGAGTTCCAAGCTGGGACTAATTTAAATATTTTGTATCTTTTTCTATCTCTAACTTGCATTTGTAACTCCGTGTGTGCTAGGACTAGACATGAAGCCGAATGAGAGATGCTGCTCATTTGATGGCGATGCAGATAGAATTGTTTATTACTATAAGGATGCAACTGGCCATTTTCACCTAATCGATGGAGATAAAATAGCAACTTTAATTAGCATCTTTCTTAAAGAACTTCTTGCCAAGGTAACTCGTAATATATGAAGTGAATGCTGACACTTTTGATTTGTAGCATGTACGTGGTCTCTCTACATCTACCTAAAGGGAACCCAGTATCAAAAGAGATTGGTCCTGTACCTCACTGGTATGGCCAAAGGTTGTTTGTACAGGGCTGTGACTTCCATGCTCCAAATAAAAGTATGAGTACTGATATTTTCATCTGGAACCTTTTCTTAGTGGGAGCGAACTTTTCCAGTTTCAGTACACAGAGTATTGATATTCCATTCTTTGTTTCAGTATTTCTATGAATTTTTCTTTAATTTTGAGTTCAGTCATTTCTGTGAACCTTTGTGAAGGTTGAGCATTCCATTTGCATGAGAACTTGGTTGTTTCATTCAAGGGGTTTATATGTCATCATTCCAAAACCACTCTATCATCTGTTGCATAACATCCACTCCCCACAGGGGATAGAGAGAAAAAGCTTGTCTTTTTCAGAAGTCATCTCAGACTTGGTGTCTATAATACTAAACCTTGACAAGGTATCCTGGTTTTGTTTTCTTAGACACCAGCTGATTTCTTACAGTGCAGCAGAGAAGCTGGCCAGTGAGGAGAACTTGTGCTTGCCACCAGCCTTTGCTTGCTTTGCACTGGAAGCTTTGACATGACTGTCTGTGTATATGGCCTCCTGTAATGCCATGTGTCTGCCTAGTGCACGGAGCTTGCTGACTCTGAAAAAGGGGTTTGGAAAGTCTAAACTTGGAGAGCTGCTTCAAGCCAGCCACAAAAAATGTGCTATACAAAGACTTGAACAGAATTCATCTTGTCTTAAATGTATAGAGGTTCTTTGTGAGCTGGTGCCTTCCTCTGATGCCCAGGAGTTTTACGTGTCTGTAGGAGAACATATGTTTAATAATTCTGATTATCCTTCCATTTATCTAACTCACGTGGCTACGTGCCTATCAGACAGTAAAGCACTTTGCTTCTTGGTTTGCTCAGGTGGGACAGACTTTAAGGATGGCAGTGGTACAAACAGCATATGCCAATGGGAGTTCAACACGCTACCTTGAGGAAACACTGAAGGTATTCTCCTTTTTTTTTTTCCTGGTAATTCTCTGAAGATGTTGTTTACTGCCAGTTTTTTACCTTTAAAAATAAACACTACTGCAATATGATTGCGAGGAAAACTTAAAACTAGGCTAAAATAAATGACTTTTTCAAGCCTGCAGCAGCAACTAGATTCTTGGTGGTGAAGGAGGCACAAGAGAGCAAAGCTGAGAAAGTTCTAGCCAGCTTTTACTAGTTCTAAATAAAAGATTGGCAAAAGCTAAACAAAAAATCCCTTGTTACTTCTGGAACAAGCCGAGGACGTCATGTCTTTGCAAGGAAGTGAGTCAGTAAAGGTTCCTTGATACTTTGACGCTGGTTGCTTCATTTCCTGCAACAGGCTAAATGTTGTTCACTGTGGGATTTGAGCTAAGATATTATTTCAGTTTGGATAGAAATCTGTTATGTTCCCTGAAACCATGAAATATGTTTTTCTTGGTTTGGGGTTTTATTTTGTTTTATTTTATTTTTCTTTAAATCAGCCTTTATTTGCCCTTGAAAAATGAAATCTTTTTAACTGGGTCTGAAGAAAGAGTGGATAATTTTAGGTCTGAGGAGTCAGTAGTTGTGAAACAGAGGTTAGTTTATAACAGTCTGTCCAGGCTGGTGCTCAGTTCCTGGCACTTCACCTGCAGTTCCCGTCTACTGAGGAGAGTCTATAACGCTGTTTACATTCTCTGCTTATTCTTGGGCTGCAGGTACCTGTGCACTGTGTCAAAACAGGAGTGAAACACTTGCATCACAAGGCCCAGGAGTTTGACGTTGGTGTTTATTTTGAGGCAAATGGACATGGTACAGTAAGTATGAGCATGTAATGCCTGAAATCAGCCAATACGTACAAAATTATAGTTGGATTAAGTGGAGGAGGTCTTTTCACTTGCTGCTTACATTTATAAACAAGACTTTTCTCTCCTTGTTTGAGAACAGACTTGTTTCCCCTTCTGTCTTTATCACAGCATTGCCACCAACTCCTCTGTGGGGTGGGGATGGGAATTCGTGGCAGCAGACATTAATTATGGTTATTTGGGCTTAAATGGTAAAAGCTTTTCTCCTCATTGTTGCGCATATCCTAGTTTGTGATGTGGGCTGGTCTTGACAAGCTCTCATCTTTTTATTCTAGGTATTATTTAGTAAAGCTGCTGAAAATAAAGTTAGACAACTGGCAAAAGAGGAGAAAGATGATGAAAAAAGAAAAGCAGCAAAGGTGCTTGAAAACATGATTGACCTGATTAATCAGGTAAGAACGGAGACAAACAAATCACTATGTTGACACTCATGGGGCTAACCTTGTTTTGTATCTGGCAGTCTACTGCCAGAACTACTGGAGCAGTAGGATGGAACAGGCCAAGAAGAAAAGGGCAGGAACAGTTTTCTTCAGGAGGATGAAATACTTTCTCAGGAGCGGATGCTTTTATCTGCTGCAGTCTTCTGGCTTCAGGACCCATGGGTCCTGAAGCATGGGAAGGTAGTGATAGCCTGTGACTTGTTCATGATCCAACAGCAAGTAGTCTTCCCTCATATTTTTCTCTAACCTGTGTGGTACAGGAGGATGGGGGTTCCAGTGCCTGTGTCCACACAGCCTTGGAACTCCCTGTCTTAGCACAGATGTTCTTCAGTTGCAGTAGCACCAAATCATACTTCACAGGTCAGCTGTAAGCATCCTGACCCCAGAACAAAGGTGAGGAGCCACTCCTCCCTAGGAGCCGTGAAGACTAGCGCTTGTAGAGCTCTGCCAAAGGCTCGTATGCTGCTGTTCTTGTATGCTGCTGTTCTTACCACAGGGTCAGCGTGGTAAGGAGGGGAGAAAAACAAAACAACACCCCCCCCCAGACTAACCAACTGACCAACCTCAGTGACCCAGACTGCAGCAAGTCAGCCTGGCGGTGGTTTTGCTCTCTTCAGCTGGAAGCTTGCTGATCAAATGGTGCCTTTGTTTCTTCATCGCTCCAGTGTTTCTTCCTTTCCTGTTAACAGACAGTTGGTGATGCTGTTTCCGACATGTTAGTTATTGAAGCCATCTTGGCTTTGAAAGGTCTGACTGTGGAACAGTGGGATGCCATCTACACTGACCTTCCAAATCGGCTGCTCAAAGTTCAGGTGAGTGACACACCTCAGGTGCTGCCTCAGGTTACAGCAGTGGCTGGGGCCCTGCTGTGAGCATCTCTTGCCTGCATGTATTTAGATAGATAAGCTTTATTTTAAAGCAGAAACGGCCCATTAAAGGGCAGAAGTAGAGCAAACACCACGAAACAACCCAGAGGAGGGACCAGAATTTCACCTGGACTGGAATAAAAAAAAGGCCTTATACAAATGATTAAATAAACATCAGCTATGTTAAGTGGACAAACCTGAAGAAAACTGTCCAAATTTTAACTTAGAAATTATTTCTTAACTTTCAAGTTAGAAAAATGCTATTTTTCTAAGGCTCTTGCCTGCTGGGCAGCTGGATTTTTCTTGCTGTGCCACTTTGTGTAACTTGGAATATTCAAGCTCTTACTTCTTTATCTTTGCCAATATTCAGACAAAGAACTTGAGCAGAACAGGTGCCCATGTGGTAGCATTGTTAGACACAGTAAGGGACCTCTAGGCTCTAAATCAGCCAGGGAGTTTAAGCTTTCTGATCTATGGGGAGAAGTTGTGGCTTCAGTTCAGAAGCTGAACAAGGAGTCATGTTCTGAACTGACCCTTTTTCCAAACGAAGCAGTAGTATGGGCTGAGCAGGGATCCAAGGGATCCCAAAGTGTTAAGCATGGAGCTCCCAAATGCATCATAGAGTCAGTCATAGAATCGTTTAAGATGGAAAAGACCTTTAAGATTATCATGTCTAACCATTAACCTACCTGTACCAAGTCCACTGCTAAACCATGTCCCCAGGCACCACATCTACATGACTTTTAAAGACATCCAGAGATGTCATCTGTACCACTTCCCGGGGCAGCGTGCTCCAGTGCCTGACAACCCTTTCAGTGAAGAATATTTTCCTAATGCCCAACCTGAACTTCCCCAGCACAACTTGAGGCCATTTTCTCCTGTCCTAGCACTTGTTACATGTGAGAACAGACCAGCACCTGCCTCTCTACAATCTCCTTTCAGGTAGTTGTAGAGAGCAATAAGGTCTTCCCTGAGCCTCCTCTTCTTCAGACTGAATAGCTCCAGTTCACTCAGCCATTCCTCATAAGACTTGTGTTCTAGACTCTTCACCAGCTTCACTGCCCTTCTCTGGACCCACTCCAGTACCTCAATGTCTTTCTTGTATTGAGATGCCCAAAACTGGACACAGTACTTGAGGCGTGGCCTCACCAGTACTGAGCACAGAGGTACAATCACCTCCTTACCACACTGGCCCCACTTTTTCTGCTACCCACCAGGATGCTGTTGGCCTTCTTGGCCACCTTGGCCCACGGCTGGCTCATATTCAGCNTCAGACTGAATAGCTCCAGTTCACTCAGCCATTCCTCATAAGACTTGTGTTCTAGACTCTTCACCAGCTTCACTGCCCTTCTCTGGACCCACTCCAGTACCTCAATGTCTTTCTTGTATTGAGATGCCCAAAACTGGACACAGTACTTGAGGCGTGGCCTCACCAGTACTGAGCACAGAGGTACAATCACCTCCTTACCACACTGGCCCCACTTTTTCTGCTACACACCAGGATGCTGTTGGCCTTCTTGGCCACCTTGGCCCACGGCTGGCTCATATTCAGCTGCCTGTTGACCAGAACCCCCAGGTGCTTTTCTGCTGGGCAGCTTTCCAGCCACTCTTCCCTCAGCCTGTAGTGCTGCATGGAGTTATTGTGGCCCAAGTGCAGGACCCAGCCCTTGGCCTTGTTGGAATTGAAATTGAGCTCTTCTTCAGGCAGCACAACACATCAAAACCTGAAGTTCTGTCTTACCCATGAGCTTTTTCATCTCCTGTCACCATACAGCTCCAACACACAAATAAATGGGCTGTTTCTGATGCTGCAGGTCGCAGACAGGCGAGTTATTGACACAACAGATGCAGAGAGGCGTGCGGTTACACCTTCGGGACTACAGGAGAAGATTGATGCACTTGTAAAGAAGTACAGATTGTCACGAGCATTTGTCCGTCCATCAGGAACAGAAGATGTAGTTAGAATATACGCTGAAGCGGACACACAGGTCAGAGCTGAAGCAACTTGTGTATGAAGTGGATTGGTTTATGTTAAGCAGTCTTCTGCTTAGCACTAGGTGATGGAGGGAGGAGTATGTGCACATACTCCATCACTTGTTCATACTTGAACAGGTGCTAGATTTTGGAAAAAACCTCAGTGATCACAAAGAGGGACTTTGGATTTTTTCTTTACAAAATTGACATTTAATATTCTCAATGTTTACCTTTAAAAGTAAAGTTCAATGCTTGTAAGGGCAGATTTGACACTAGATGATTCTAAAAAGACGATCAGCCTTCTGAGAACCAAGGGCGAAGAAGAAAGTTACCAAAGCAGCCTCTAGCTGAGTGGCTTCAAAAGATGCAAAATGAAAAAAAAAAGCTTTGGTTGCTGTTAATAATTAGTTCACATGTGAGTGTTGAGAGCGAAAGCAGTGGTCCTGCTCTTCCTCCTTTGTATGCTCCTGCCCAGTTCCTGCCAGCATGACCAGTGGCAGAAGGTACCTCAGGGCAACACAGCAGTATTGGGAACACAGCACTTGGAGGGAAACACTTACTTCAGTATCCTGTATTTGCTGTAACCTTCTCATGCGGACACCAATGTAACTAACTTTTAAAACGTTCCACAGGAGAACGCAGATGCCCTCGCCCATGAAGTAAGCCTGGCTGTCTACCACCTCGCCGGAGGAAAAGGAGCACCACCCCAGCCGATATAACAAATTGTGCAACTGCCATTCAAGTTCATAAATTGACTTATTTTCTAATATTACTTTCTTCACTGTTTGCTAGTGTAGACATACCCGACCCTTCCTGAGAGCAGCAAGGATTAACCAGAGCTGAGTGGAATAGTATGCTGCTTATTCTTTACCTCTGTTAGCAATTTAACTCTTAATGAGAGGTAAATGAGAGCTCTTGCTGCTGAATATTCCCCCTGCCCCCTCCAACAAGTCTGTCTAACTTCTGAAGCTGAACTGATGTACAAGTGACTTACTTCTTGATAGACAGTGCCCCTGTCATGCCCAGAAGGAATTCTGCCCCCCACCCAGCTTGTTTCACAGGTTATTGTCACGTGGTGCCTGAAGTCCCACTCCCACACCCTCAGCACGCTTGCGGGAGCTGCCTTTGACTCGCGCTGTGTCGTGACTCTGCTCGCAGTAGCTGCAGCACCGAGCTCTGCTGTGGAACGCTTCATCCCCACCTTCCCACAGCGACCGAGTCAGCTGTGGGCAAACGCTGCAAGGCAGAGGCTGTCACTGTTCTTAAGCTTCAGTTCACCTCAGTTCAAGGGGGAAACAATTTAATTAAGAAGAGAATTTGCAAATAATAACATATTATTGCAATGATCCCTTCATTAGATACTTTCATGAAATCAAAGTATTGCTTAGAAAGCAATTTGCAGTAAGAGTATTTATACTCACTTTTAAGAGGGAAGGGACAGAGACGCGTTGGACTTCTGTGGCCCTTGCTGGTCCCAGCAGCATCACCGGGCAGTGCCAACACAAGGTGATGTTTTAAACATCCAATTGTCCTCAGCATATTTCTCTTCAGGGTATCTACCTCTGACAAAGATATTTTTCAGTGTAGTCCTGTATTAACTCCTGACATAATGGCATTTTCTAGATTGCTAGATAAGCACGAGTTCCAGTGGACCAAAAAGAAACCAAAAAGCCACAAAAATAAACTGGAAACATATTGAAAAAAATGTGCACCTTGTATTTTTTTTTTTTAGGATTTTTTTAAAGACAGAACTCAAGACAACAAAACATATACTGTAAATAGTAGGCACCATAATCAATATGAGCCACCAATATTTAAACTTGATTCAGGCCACATCCAGAACTTTCTTCTTATTTACAAATATTTAACTTAAATACAACATTAAGTATTTCATTACATACAAAGTAAGAAAAGAATACTATACAACCGGGAAAGATACAGTATTTAATTTAAATAGTTACACTACATATAAGCTGAGCAGTACCAGTTTGGGTTCATGTTTTTACGACGCCTTCAAGAAAATCCTTCTCAACCATTTCTTCTATCTTTTGTCTTGCTTTGCTGGAGAAGGTCTTGAGGTTCTCCATTTTTATGTCCTTACTCGGAAAACAGTTGGGGTAAAGGACAGGGCTCCCTGAGTGTCCAACACATCTGCTTGTGACTTTGCTGTTAAAAACTTGGCTGAGTACGTTGAAGAAAGGCAAAAGCTGCTCAATGCTGCGAACAGTGTAGATGGTTAAAAGCAAGTGACCTGGTTCCCAACTTAGTGTTTTCCCTGAGCTGTCGTCCTCTGGGTTTTTCTGTAAATAGGGAGAAATGGAAAATAGTACAGGACAAAACAGAAAAAGCACAGATAAAAATAAAACTAATGCCTAGTGAAAGTATTTTTCTGTATTCCAAAAACTTGTTCTATCGACAAAACACACATATGCTGGCGCGCAGCTTTTGAAGCAGATCTCCTGCTCCTCCCTTTGCACCCCCGTAGCAGGAAGCAGACAGGCTGGTGGCTGGCACTAAGGGGTGGGTGTTCGAGTCCATGGCTTCACTGCAGGTCTGCCCCAAAGCAAGGCAGCCCCCCCTGCCCTGCAGAGCTGCCCCTGGTGCAGCATCCCACTGGCGAACACAAACAGCCCAGGCTGGTGACAGCCTGTATCACAGCTGCTGCGTGCCTTCCAAAGCAGGCTGGTCTCTGATAACACTCGTGCTTCACCACACTGCCAGCACTAGTGACCCCAGAGGAAGTTAAGTAGAAAAGATGCATCTTCACTTTGAAGCTAGAGTTCAGAGTTTTCAGGAAGAGCAAAAGCAGTGCTGGTTTTAGTATCAGAAATAACACATACGAAGGCTCTGAGCAAACACTTGAAGTTGTCATCAAAAGAAAAGGCTTCAGTTACTTTTTGAATGTTCTCGGAAGACCTCGGTTACGCACCTTCCATTTCAAGGGGGATATTTCAAGGGAGAGAATTTCAGGAACCCCACCAGCGAAGGCAGCAGTCACACACCAGATGCTCACAGGCAGTGTCAGTACACTGATGTAACCCTGTTTAGGGCTGACTCAAGTATCTGAATGCTAAAATACCTGAGCATTAACATCTAGCTGCTTATGTGGTACTCCTAACTCATTTCCTTTTCTAACTAATTGTCTAGACTAACCACATGTAAGTCTAAACGATAAAGTACTATCACCACTAGAAACACCTTGTGTGGACAGTTTCTCCCAGTATGGGTGAGCTTCTACTGTGAAGTAGAGTTCCAGCAATACTGGGTTTTATTCTATGAGGAAGGGAAAAGAAGCACAAAGGCCACATCAAGGAGAGCCACCTCCTGATCTAGCTCTGACAAGTGCCTCTGTCCCACTGCCCTGGCAACGCCTCTGCCAAGGCAGGAGTCTGAGACCCCTGCAAGCTGCACAGCTCCTGAAGAGCAGACTTTTAACGAAAGGGGAAGGAGGGGAGAGAACAGCAGTGGGAGCAGAGCATGAGGTAAGGATTACTGACTGCACCGCCTTTGAGCAAACAGAGTTTCTTCAAAAGATGATACTTTAGCAAATAGTTTTTGCCCTTTAAATGAATCAGCTGTCCTGCAGTTCAGGAGCCTACATGACATCTGGTTCACAAAAATCAATTAGGATAAAATTAAATATGAATGTATTTAGTATTTTAATCTGGCTCCCTGTTACAGGAGACTACTATCTCTACAAGTCTCAAGAAAAGAAAGGCTCATAATGAACTAGAACAAAAGAAACCTGAATTCCAACACAGAAGGAGTTGTTGATGCCTCCTGCTTTTAATGGAGCCAATAGTTTTTAAAGTTTCTCCTTTAAAAGCTTCACACTGGAGTCACAGAAGAGAGGCTTTCCAGTACTGTCTCTCTACCGTGCTTAATACAAGCCAGCGGTGAGCATGGACCACCTGGAGCACACAGCAAGTGTCAGTGTTGCACAGCAGCCAGCCAAGTGGGGTGCACACGCAAACCCTAATTCTCTCTCTGAGCAACGAAATACAATCCGTCCAAGCCATTTTCTCATGGCAGCATCTGCTAAACTAACTCCTCAAATACTTAAGACAACAGTTAAATTTGACAGAGACCGAATAGGGATTGTGTGTTTCACACCTGCTGTTTGGCAAAAATTATTCCATTATTTAATTTTATAATGATGTGCAAACATAACTCTTAGAACTAACTTTTCCTGATCTATTTAATGTAGGAAAACAACTTTAAAATAATTTTTTAAGTTATCTATAAAAATAAGTGCATTCACTTAAAAATCTCTCAGCTTTGTCCTCCAACAAGACTGCTCTCTCTCAGTTCTTAGTGAAAGCTAACTACTGCCCAGGGCCTTGAGGTGATGGTATTATTATGGTGAGCTTGTTTCACAACTCAAGCATCAAAGGCCACCCTCACCTGATGCTTGGCCATCTCCATTCCCTCCAAAACCACCGTCTTAAAGTCCTCCTGTTTGTCCTGTGGAAGGAAAGAGGAGAACTTTCAGACTGCATTTCATATATCAGAATAATACTTTGCCGTGAAGGCTGTGCAGTTGCTTGGCTGGGTGCTGTGCTTCAGCTAGAAAAGTCACCCGCCCCAAAGAGTCCATGGTCCAGAAACAGCATATTCTGGAGCCAGTGTGGCCAAGACATGAGCAGGCAGTAACAACTGCCAGGTTGTTCTTCTGTTTATTTCCAGTAGTGCTGAAGGAGGTTTTTAAGCACATTTCCTTCATACAGAACCTGAGCAACGCCACAGTGCGGGAATCTGAGCATTAGTCAGAGCGCTCTGAAGGAAAATTAAGATCTACTGGGACATTTTGCTCAGAAACAGTTATTTTCTAAGAAAAACCCACAGCTACGTGCACCACTGTTCTCCTCTGCACAAAGAGGAAATGGCCTGGAAGTCAATATTCATTACCTCATGTTTATGTCATCATCCTTCTCCTAGCTATGGTTCCTAGTGTGCAACTGCTGCCCTGACTAGGAGGTTCCAGAAATTCCAGGAAGTTTTCTATGTTCTTGAAGCATGCTGCATAGAAGTCCTGACTTCAGGCATCTGTCTCAACCTACAATACTTACCACCATGTATATTTTACACATCGTATGTAATTTATAATTCATGCAGAGAGATTATATGGGTGCAACAACTTTCTAACAGGTATCGCACACTACACTGAACATCAGGGTTAAGGCCTTGTCTGATTAGCAGTCAGTTAAAACGGATCATTCCTTTACATGTGCAAGAAGAGAAATTTGGTCTCATCTTCATGGTTCAAAAACAGTAAAATGAAGAATGCAGATGGGCTTTACATAATTATTTTATCCCCTATAGTTGTGAGCCTTGCTTGAATCATTCAGATCCACCTGCAGCTAAGTTACCCCTAAATTTTATGTTGTTGCTTCTCTGTTAGCAGTAGTTTCTTTACTCAGTGAAAAACATTCATCAGCGATCAGAAATGCAGTAGCTACAGCAAGCTGCCAGTGTTACAGCCCTGACAATGCCCTCTATTTGGAGGGAAACCCAAGAATGAAACTTAAGTTTTCTCCCATGTGGCTTCAAGCTTCCTTCCTGTTTCCCTGGCCCACCCACCAACCTTTCCCAGTGAAGTGCCTGCCCAGGGGGCTCAGTCCTCACAGCAGGAACAGCAAAGTACCTGACAGCAATTTTCTCATGCTGTGGCAGCTCAGAAGGGAACTCCCTGGGACAGGGCTTGGCCAGCTTCCCTCAGCTTCATTAGCACATCAGGCCTCCACCCCACCCAAACAAGGGGTTTAATATACCCCATGCACCAACATAATGACAACCCTAATTCTGCTCCCACTCTACAAAACGTGCAGCCAAGATTTTCCCAGAACTGTTCCTACTCTCTCTGCTTTCTGCCACCCATTGTAACTGCTTCAGGGAAGAAACCCAGCCCTCCTTGGCTCTGCACAGTCTCAAACCCCCTGGTTCTGTCAGTTTCAGGAACGCAACAGTTTTCTAAATATTTAGATGTGATTATTATTAACAAAAATGCTTTTCTACTTCAAAAGATACTTATACTATTATCTACATATATGACTGGCTATCTGAAAGTGATTTTATGTTAACATATATTAGACTTTGAAGCATATTTTACTTTTTACTCAAATTATACCAATAATATTTTAAACTGGAAACTCCCAAGTAATTGATCATAGGTGGTTCTTGGCCATAGAAGGGTTGGGTTCTTCTTGTTGTTTCATTTTTGTTTGTTTGGGTTTTTTTTATTTTGTATACCTACATATGGTTTTTGCCTGCTCCCGACTTAGGATTACTCCAGTGGGAATCTCCCACACCAGATAAATTCCTTTCCACTCTTCATTGTTAAAAAACCCCAACAAACTCCGAACTGAAACAGTGCCCTAAGTTATTGTACATGAAAGTTTTCAAAGAAAAGCAAAGCTGGAAGAGAGTGCCATACCTTTGCTTTTTTTCGCAGCAGTTTTGCAAGACGCACCACATACGGTTTGAATTCCCTCTGATGTGTACCCTGTCTTCGTACTTCCAAGCCCGAATCATCCGATGCTTCTGGGATAAAAGCCCAACGATACCTGTTGGAGATAACACAACAGGAGATTACACAAGCGGCCATTATCATTAGTGAACATCTAAATATTTAGAAAACTGTTGGAAGAAGTTTCTATACACTCGAATTTTACCAAGAAGCAAGGACAAACATCTGAAAACTTAAAGGAGTGTCTTCTACTCACATCTGAAACTGAGGCAGGTTTTCAGATGGTAAAGCTAGGGCCAAGTCCAGAAATTTGCAAGCGGACAAGTACAGGTTCAACCATCTCTGGCTATTGTAGGATGTGGAGAAACCATTGCCGCCTGTGTATGTCGTCTCCAGACCAGCAACAGATGGGCCAGAAGTTCTAAAATAAATCATAGCAGGCAGGTGGGAACATCATCTTTCCTTCTTGCCTTTACAAACACACAACTCTATTTACCAACTTCATTCTGAATCCATAAATCAAACTAGAACACTGCAAGTCTCTGCTATGGGTTGAGTTTTGTGCATACATATATAAAAGATAAAGTGTTAATATATAATTAACAGTCTTATTCTAAATAAGTGCATGATACAGAATAGTTATAAAGTCATGCCATACATATTTTAATTGCAGGCACAGTGTCACTTTATGCAGAAAGACACTGTAAGAACTCACGTACCTCTATTGCATAATTTACCTAGTGGTTTATGAGCAATCTGACACTGGGATTTTTTGTTTTGTCCTTAACAATATGTCAACAGTACTGCAATCCGACTGTACTACCCTTTACTTGTCCTTCTCATTTGAGCTTGACAATTCTTTCTAAGAAAAAAATATTCTAAGGAATGACTCAACTGTCCATCAGCACACTAAGAGACTTCTAAACAAGTGGGAAGTTCGTAAGTTTACCTGGAAATGTCTTCATCAGCAGTTAGCTCCTGTTCCATCAGTAAAAACACTTGTACCTGAAGATGAAATGCTACATTTTAATACCACTTTTTATGGATTGTGACTCAGGAAAATGCTGTAGGGAGGCCTGAGTAATAAGACTTAGAGGAACTGTTTGCAGCTTTATTTCCATTCCTGGATGATGAAATGACACTAGCACCCTAAAGCTCTTTCATCCCTTACATATAGCCTGAGTAGCACAAGGCCCATAAGAAACTTTTATGGCCAGAAAAGCTCTCAAAGGCTAACCTCCCTCACTACTTAGAGAGCAAGACCTAAAGGAAATGAGAATAAAGAATAATGTATCAGAGCAGTCAAGCTCAGGTGTGAATTCTCAGAAGTAACAGAGTCACGTCCACTGAAAACAGTTCCAGGACTTTGGTAACTTGCATAAAGGCCAGGGGACAGCATAGGAATCCGAGGGCCACACAGAGTAGAATGGGTTTGCTAATATTTATGCTATTAACAGGCTCAAAATTGAATGCATATATTGCTGAAGCAATGCACTTGATCTTTAAAATACTCTATATGGTTTTTCTCCCTCTATTGCTTAGATCTGTGGTTAACACCAAGTGCTAGGTTAGGCACCTGTAGAAACAAACAAACAAACAAACAAACAAAAATCACAGCAGTGGCTGACTTGCTCTCTGTATTAGCCAGTTCCTTGGGAACTCTCTGCCTAACAGGATAAACAGACAACAGGATGCACCAACCACTCTCCTCCATTCCCACTGCCAAAGCTGAAACCCAAAAGTGTGTCAGTCAACACTGGATACTCTACAGGTGCCAGCTCTAAAAACAGATGTTTATCCTGTCTTGTTATGCAGAGTAAAACAAGAGGAAGAAGAAAGCTGAGTTGAGCCTTGTGGAAATCTAGTTACATTTCAGCCACAGTGTCATCTGAATAACCATCAACTGCCAATACAACACGGATTCTGCCTCCTCCTTTACATGGCTTCTCACCCTCCTTGCTGGAGGAAGAAGGCTGAATGACCAGGAGAGTAGAAACAGAGAACACTGAGCAGAGCGGGAGTGGGAATGGTGGAGAGGGTACACATAGGCAGAAATTGAAGTGGTAGTCAGCAGGGCACAATGAGGGCAAATGCAAATTTAATTCAGGAGACATTTGAATTGCTTAAATAGCATAAACCAACAGACGTTCTATTTGGTTGCAAAAATAGACTTCAGGACTACAAAAATAAGTCAGCTTTCAATTTGTGCCCCTTGTACATGTACGTGCATAATATCTAGAAGACATTTTATTAAAAATGTTGAAGAGGAATGAAGTTGTCTGTCAAATTTGTACCAGGCTTCCAAATTGTGAATGGCAACTGCAACTCACCAGTTCTGTGATCATGGTTGGCCAAAGCGAGGTAAGGTGCTGTGGAGACATTCTTAAAAGCAATACTCTGAAAAACAGGAACACTTGGGAATGCAGGGTGGGCACCTGTGGCAAACGAAGACTTTCTACCAGCCTTTCTGAAACAAAAAGCCAAGAAGATTTCCTCAGTTCAGAATAATTCCCACTAACAATTTCCCCTTCCCTCATTTACTCTCCAGTTTTACCATTTTTTAAAGTATCTATCACATTACTGTTTCAGTGCTTTGCTACAGTTTTATTCTGTCAACATAAAAACCCACCGCCAAGCAACAAACAAAAGCCAGAAACCTCACAACAGTTCTCCACATAAATGCAACAGTGCATTTGGGAGTTTTGCTCATCGTATGCAGAATCTCACCCACTACAAAAAGAGGAGTTAACAGATTCCAAACAAAACAAGAGCCTGAACAGCTCGGATATATTATTATTATTATTCTAAGGCTGCATCATCATAGTACATGGAATATTACACAAGGATGATATGCTTTTATTTAACCACAACCACCTCTAAACATTCAACGTATAGAGGCAGATATGCAAAGAATTTTCTTTCAGTAAAACGTTGGGTTTTTTACATGCACTTCATAGTGCAAACAAGTAAAACCACCTGACATCTTCAACATAGTAAACCCAGCTACTGATGAGACTGGGAAAAAAAACACTTCAAAGAATAAATCCTGGAACAAATTTAACAAGAAAGACGATGCAACTGACTTTCCATATGCAGGAAGAGACCAGTGTCCACCTTAGTAGCACTAAAAGACAATATACATAGAAGCTGCTGCTGTAACTATTTGCATCATCTTAGAATAAAACCAAGCAGCTCCCACTCCCAGTTACTTAATGTAGAAGGTCATGGGGAGAGATATTCCTCAGTGATAAAGAGGATAGCAGAAAAAACAGCTAGAGAAGTCAAGAATTCAAAACTTATTCAAGGTCAGCTTTTCTATTTATCCCCAGCTAATAGGTGTTTCTCCCTTGGATGTTCATGTCAAAACACACATTGCAGGTACCCAAGGACCCTTATCAAGGTATAAAATACAAGATCAGTGAAATAATCTGGATAAAAGTCAACTGGTAATCACAAAGAACGTGTAGTTTGTAATAATTTAAGGCTGAAAATGTCCTAACCAAAATCTGCAAGAACTTTGCATCCAGCCACAGAAACGGTACTGCACCCCAATATCCCCAGGGGACAAATTACCCTGCTGTTACCCTGTCATACAGATATTCCTCAGTTACCATCAGAGTCCAGAAGTCTACTATGTGACACATTTTTACTGACCTTGTATGTCTGGAAGGTACTTCTGGTACTGGTCTATCTCACTACTAAAAATGGCAAAGGCCAGTCTCTTGAGGAGCATAGCACGCTGTTCCAGCTCTACATCCCGATTAGCGAACAGATTGAGGGAACTGCTCTGAGCCACAGCCACTCGTGCTGCAAGAGGAAACGCACAGTGCAGAGACGAACTCCAGAATTTCCCTTCTGTTTCACTTCAAGGCACAAATAACACTTTTATTGCATTAATGTAGATTGGAAGCAGATGTTAAGAAGATGCATGTTCTGCAATTCATATTTTTAATCACAGTGATATAAAGTGCATGTTGAAAGAAAACTTCTAAGTATACACAATAGTGCCTGGGTTTGGGGGCTTTTAGGAGGGAGTTTTGCCTTTTTTTAAAAAAAAAAACAAACAAAACACCACAATTTTCAGGTACAGATGCTCAGAAGTTTGGAATATGCAGAATCTATTTTCCTTTCAGCAGAGTTAAGCGTCAGACCTTAAAGAGAACCTGAAACACAACAAAAAAAACCCCATCCACTCTGCTTAGTCTACATTGCCATATCTGCAAAATTCACTGTACCAGGATGGTCTCAAATTCTCTCAAGTTATCAGATCTATGGATCTCCAGAAACAAGTAGCTAAAGAAAACATGAAAAACACTGAATAAATACAAGAGATTGGAATAAATGTTGAGCAGCTGACTTCCTCAACAATATCTGTTTTCCCTTTTTAAAAAGGTTTTCCTTGGAGAAAAGTCACTACTACATCAATAAATACTTACTCATCAAATCTCTGAATGTGGTTTTGTCATGTGTCATCAAATTATCCATAATAGCTCTCCAACTAAAAGAGGAAGATTGTATACAAATCAGAAAAAGAGGAATTTACAGAAATATTTACAGAGCTCTCAATTCAGGCTAATGCTTCCAATCCAAGCTCTCTGCTACATAGCTACCATTTACTTGGTACAATTTGATCTGAAACTATCTCTCTTGAACCCCCTTTCTCAAAGAAAATAAGGGGTGCCATCCAGAGAGACCTTGACAGGCTTAAGATGTGGGGCCATGTGAATCTCATGAAGTTCAACAGGGCCAAGTAGAAGGTCCTGCCCCTGCATTGGAGCAATCTCAAACATGGATAAGGGCTGAGTGGATTGAGAGCAGCCTGAGAGCAGCCCTGTGGAGAAGGACTTGAGGGTTTTGGTGGATGAAAAACTGAATATGAGCCTGCAATGTGTGCTTGCAGCCCAGAAAGCCAATTGCATCCTGGGGTGCATCAAAAGAAGTGTGGCCAGCAGGTCCAGGGAGGTGATTCTCCCCCTCTACTTTGCTCTCGTGAGACCTCACCTGGAGTACTGTGTTCAGCTCTGGGGCCCCCAGCATAAGATACAGATGAACCTATTCAAGTGGGTACAGAGGAGGGCCACAAAAATGATCAGAGGGCTGGAACCCCTCTGCTGTGAGGACAGGCTGAGAGAATCTGGAGAAGAGGAGGCTCCAGGGAGACCTTTTTGTGACCTTCCAGTATCTGAAGGAGGCCTGAAAGATGGGTGGGACTCCGTGTCAGGGAGTGTAGTGACAGGACAAGTAGTAATAAACTGAAAGAGGGTAGACTTAGATTAGGTATTAGGAAAAAAAATCTTTACTGTGAGTGGTGAGGCTCCAGAACACGTTGCCCAGGGAAGCTGTGGATGCCCCATCCCTGGAAGTGTTCAAGGCCAGATTGGATGGGACTTTGAGCAACGTGATCTAGTGGAAGGTGTCCCTGTCCATGGCAGGGGGTTGGAACTAGATGATGTTCCTTCCAATACAAATCATTCTATGATTCTATAAAATCTTAACCACTTTGTACTCCTATAAACAATAAATTAAAAAAATTAAATCTTGAAATTGAAAAAAAAAATAGATGTATGCATAGAAATATACCTTAGGTAAGCAAGTTTCACATTTCACATGGTAATCTAAAACACAGAGCATCCCTCTCTATTTCTCTCAACAGGGATCTGTTGGGAAATTTTGCTCCACATTATACATACTCTTGTGTAACGATATACATAAAATGTGTAACAGCCATCAATATAAGCAGGAAAAATAAAACCTTACTGGTTAACACATGAAGCATCCATCTGGAAGAAACTGGAATCCATAAAGAGGTCAAATGCTTCCTTTTTCCATGCTCTCCTTGTATACTGATACCCACTAAGACTGCTTAATAACTGGACACAGGCTCGATAGCTGGATGCATTGTGAGCACTAAACAAAGCAAAAAAAAAAGTCAACATGAAACAATTTTGATTTGTTGTTTTATGTAGCTTGATAGACATCTAATCCTTATAATGCCTGCTTCAACTTAAGTGTCACCCACCAAATTTCAACTGGCTGTAGAGATCTATATCAATTCCATAAATTATAAAGATACCTGTGATTACGGAGGTAGGGAACAACATAGTGCATAATATTTACAAGCAAAGGAATAACCCTCTCTTTTTCATCGCTGTAGAAAACCATATCCAAGAGATGAGCCAAAACCTATAAGAGGAGAAGAAGATACGTTATCACGCACTCTCAAATTGCTTTGTATTTACTATTCAGCACTTTCTTGTATAATGACTTTTACTGAATGCTCAAGTTTATGACAGAAGTGATAAAATTTCAAGTACTATACAAAATCCAGAGTATAAAGATCCTGTCATTTTTAAAACAAAGGTGAAAAACCAGACGCATAAGCTCCTGGGCAAAACATTCTATAGAATAAGGTACAAAAGAACAAATTCAAAGATTGACTGTGACTATCAGCAGTAAATAACACATACCAGTACTAACAGATGAAGTTTGCCACCAAAAAGGTTTTCTATACTACACATCTGAAAGGCCATGCTTTACGCCTCATCCATCTCACTGAATCTTTATAAGTGGGTTAATAACAAAGTTTTATATATTATTATATGACAGGATGCAGAATCCACTCACATCAGTGTTTCCCATCAAATTTCCTTCCCCAGGCTTTGGGCCCAAAGCTTTTCAAAATATAGAAGTTTTATAAGACACTACTTATTACATCTGAGGAGACATTTACCTCAGAAAGTAAGGTCAATGCATGGACACTATAAACTGATGGAGTTATGTTTGAAGTTTCCATTGCTGGAGACAACATATCTAAATGAAGATAATAAAAAAATGTCCAAAGTTAGTTTTCTTAAGCCATTTTTACTGTACGAGCATATTTTAATAGCATATATTTTGAAGATGTGCAGACTTTGCCAGATACATTGGGTAAGATACTAATGCTGAACAACACTGAAGCATTTTTAATGTATTGAAATATAGTAAAGCTGTCCTCTTTGTTCATTTTGGCTTGATAATTAACGTTTTGTTTAAAATTAAGGTGAAAATAAAACTACCTTCAACATCTGATTCTAAGTTGTTTCCATCAACCATAACCTTGGGGGAAGGCTTAACCTCTAAATTTCGTCTTAGCCAAGTGGTCTGTTCCAAGGAAGAACCAGCAATTGCCCCAATGGCATCTACTATCTTGTGCGTTACATCCTGGAAGAGAAAAAACCACTCATTTTAAGAACTTTGTGCAGAAGGGCTGTATTTGTTGTCCCGACACGTTTTTGTAAAAATCTAAATAACTAATCTAAGTATAGAACTGCTTTCAAATCAGTTCTGTTCTACATTATCAGTAACTCCACAGAAAATGAGATCTTTTTCAACAGATTATAAATAGTACTAAGTAGAAGATACTAGTCATTTCAGACTACAGAACTGGTATATCAGATAGTTCTAGTAAATTCAAGCATTTCTTGTTCAACATTTTCAAAAGAGACAAATGTGCAACAAATTTCTTACCTGGAGATCTCTTTGATCTTTCTTATTCTCCAGGCTTGGGTTTTTCATAATGAACTCATTAAGAACACTGAAAAAAATATAGAAGTAAATATGGATTTTCTTCTCACGACACATTAATCCATAGTTTTAAGAAATCTGCTCAATACTTACTAAACCTTCAATCACTGCCACTTAGCAATATTCTAGAAAACATCCTTTCAAGTTTAAGTCAATTTTGATCACATTCTAATAGTTTAGCAAGAACATGTTTTACTAGACTATATACAAAAGTATCTTTCAAAAAAGTTTACTAGGAAGATAAATTCCAAAAATGCAAGAAAATGCTCCTCGAAGCTTTATACAGAAAATCATACTCAACATTTTATTTCTAGCACTCAAAAAACAGTTTTTGTGCTGGGAATGAATCCTTTCTAGCGTGCTGCAAATCTACATATCACTAAGAAATAGTCATTTTAGTTATTTTCTGCAAAAATCAGAAACATAAACCTACTGTTTAAAGAGCCTGAATCGCTCAACTAATCAGTAAGGTAAGATCGTGGCATATATTATAATATAAAATTCACTGTACGTAACCATTCCTCAGAGAGGAAACTGATTTGATAAATAGCACAGAACTTAGGCAATAGTTCTACCACTCAAAAATAAGTGTTAGAGATTTGACAATACTAACACTTCAGTATGATTTCACACACTTACCTTTGAGCTTATTTCAAATTTGTAAATATCAAAGGCACGTACCCAAGTATGAGGAATTGTCCCGGAGCTGGAAGACCAACTTGGATAGAATCTTTTAACAGAAGCAACAGTGCCGCCCAGCTGTCTACCAAGCTGGTCACTGGGATCCTAAGAGAGAGAGCAGCGATGGCAATGAAAACAGCATCATCTCCCTCAGGTATTCCCCATTTTCTTTCTACCTCACGATTCTCCTGCCAGATATTGAGAATCAACATTCATACAGATGCTTTGGTTTTTCATTTGTATTAAGTTCCTACATCAAGTCATTAAGAAAAGAAGAAAGGCAGAAGAATAGTGCACTCAAAAGACTTGCTTTTCAGTCCAAGGTTGGAGTGGTACCAATGAGTTACAACACTATTAAGATCAGCTTTTCTTGGGCAGGGGACAGATTTCCTGCACAATTTTTAGGTGGGGGAAGAAAGGTGATGCAGAACTCGCAAAATCAATCCTTTTCTTTTTTATGACACCTAGAGTTCAAAACCATTGTTTCTTCACTATTTATATTACACAGGCTATTTCTCATCCTAGAAATTATAAAAATATGTAAAATATCCAAATTTCCATCTGCTTCTTGATGACAGAAATAAAATTTAACTTTTTGTCTTACCTTTGAGTATAAGCATAAAAAAACTGCAACATGCAGACTTCCAGTGAAAGATGTTTCTAGAAAAAGGTAAGAAACCTGTGTCATCGGAAGAAGAAAGTGACTTTTCTTCCTCACTTGCCAGGGCAAAACTTACAATACTACCATGTTGCTGCAGTGTCTGAATATATAGCTTAATTCATTAAGTGGATATTTTGAATGTCCATTTAGGCATCTCTCTATAAAGTTATTATTCTTTTTATTCCCTCTTTTCCCCACTTCCCTTTCCCACCTGAAAAAAAAAAAACCACAACCTGATGCTAGGGTATGCACCCATTTCCCTAACATAAGCAGCCTATCCCCAGAAAACACAGTCTTGTACAGAAGCCATAAAAGAGGACTCTGTATTTGTTTAGCAAACAGTAATGATTTAAGGAGGTAAGACTTCCTTCCATAAGTTCATCCATCTATTAGATATTACGAACATTTTCACACTGTACTGCTCAGCTTTGTGAATGAAGGACATTAAATGATTCAATAGAATCTCTCCAGTTTTCATACCTTGTCCTTTGCTATGGCTGGAGGTTGCTTCAAAACTTCTTTCACCGTTTGTATAACGGTCTCCGTTCTCATAACGCTGATAGAGCGAACCAGCTCGACGAGCAGAAGTTGCTCTTCACCTGCTGTAGGAATAACCTAAAAGAATTAAATGTGTGTCACAGATCATCATCACAGACAACGCCTATGCCAAAATTAAGGCAGCTGGCCTCATGAGATCAAAATGTTAGTAACTAACAGTTTGTGTAGAGACTTGGAATCATTTATTCTTTTCCTGAAGAATTCAAGATTATCCCATTCTAAAATAAGCTGGTAGCTCCCTGACAGTACAGCTGCTAATTAGAAATCGAATATAAATATTGTCCATATTTCATACTATGTATTTTTTCACTGGAATGTCTGATTTTTCTCCTTACTGCTTCTAAATCACTTAAAGCTAGCAACACTATTTGAAGTGATCGCTGTAGCACACACATACCTTTGTCCTAGATGTATTTTTATTTTGCCTCCTTTCATTCCATACAAACGCAATAGCAGCCATGAAGTGAACACCATGATTCATTGAAATTGGACCCAACAGTTCAAGAATCTGCTGCCTCAAATTCTGAAATGTGGAAGCAGAACACATACACCTTTGGATAAGCACATCAGCATTATGTTCAGAACAGTTAGCTATAAAGCCATACTTGGATGGTAACTATCACTGACTTGAGTTTGTAAAGCTCTGTTCTACATGTGGCACTCTTCAATCATTTTATTAATAAGACAAGGGAAGATTAAATACACTTGCTAAATTTGCAAATAGTAATGAAGTAGGAAGCAACTGATAGAAAGCTACAGAACTACATATTACTTGACAAACTCAAAAAAACATCCTGAAAGAAGATAAGCTGCAATAAAGGCTTGATCTTTGCATGCAAAGGTAAGGATAAACAACTTCAGGGATTTGGGATGAGAAACTATTTAGATAGCGGTGCTACAGAAAAAAAGAAGTCTTGGGATTATAGTGGATCACAAACTCCCTGTGATGACTTTACAAGGAAGGGGAAAAGAGCATTCGTATGTAGCAAAACCTCATGAAAGACATTAAATATTTCTCCTTGTCCTGGTTCAGACAGGACAGGGTTAATTTGGTGCAGCCAGGCTATTCTATACCATACCGACATCATGCCCCAGGGCCAGTTCTGGTTCTGGGGGGGCAACTCGTGGTCTGCGATCGATCTGCT
Source organism: Eurystomus gularis (assembly GCA_013400335.1). Lineage (NCBI taxonomy): Eukaryota > Metazoa > Chordata > Aves > Coraciiformes > Coraciidae > Eurystomus > Eurystomus gularis. The sequence continues at coordinate 233,189 of VZZY01009391.1, forward strand.
TGGGAGCATCTCTTTGTCTAGGTGGTATCGCTTATTTGTAGATTTCTTTCTTACTGTTGTTATTGCTGTTGTTACTGCAATTGTTTCTTATGTGTTTCTGTATTAAACTCTCCTTATCTCAACTCAAAAAGGCATTTTGAAACTCTTCTCTGTCCGCGGTGGGGGGCAGCAGCAGCAACCGCGTGGCAGCTGCGTGGCTCGGTTGCCGGCGGAGACTGAATCGCTGTGGCTTCACTGAACCATAACACCCCTGAAAGAAGATAACCACCTACCATGTCCAGCTTTGGACACCTTACTTCAAGAAATGTACTACAAACCAACAGAACTCAAACTATAAAAAGAAAGGTTAGTGCTATGGAATATGACCTACAAGGGGCAGAAATGGGTTTGTATATAGTCAGGAAAAAAACACAGAAATTGACATATAACAGTTATCTAATGTATCCCAGGTAATTAGGAAGAAGAAAGGAAGATGATCATGTCTTCCACAAATAGTGAAGGGCTTGCTTTATCACAAGTGACATAAAGATTAAGAAGTAGTGGTGGTGGGGAAATCCTAAAAGAACGAACACACTACTCTGGGAAACTGAAATATTCAGTGCTGAAATTCTTCATAATGTGTTTTTTTTAACATGTCAGAAGCTATTGAGGCACATTTGGGTCAGGAAATGTATTTCCTGAGCCATCTTCTTGACCTGTTTTCTATGACAGGAAAATTTCAGGCAAAAATGCACTTTCTACCTGTTTTCTGAAAGCCATTTTTACATCAGTCAGAAATATTTCACCAGGAATTGTCTAAGCTTGCAGTAAACAGTCATATACAATCCCAGTACACTTTATGCACTTGCCAAGAGTGCTGCCAAAGCAGCTTAGTTGTACTGAAGCTTAAAAAGTGTGTTTATACTTTAAACACACAATTCTGTAGTTTCACAGTTTTGTGTGTTTTTAACCACATCCACCAACTCCAAGGCAGCTACAAAAGCATCACCCAAAAGCAACGAGGTGAAAAAGGAAAATAACCTACCCTGATACTACACCAAACAAGCTGAATTCAATGGGTCTTTTTAATATCCAGGACATGTTGAATGCTCCTTTGAATACTACAGATTTGGGCAAATTAAAGAAAAGCTGGGATGTACAGAAGTTAAAAATTTTAACCGGAGTACAAAAGTTTATCCTTTTTTCAAAGCAGCGGCATAATATTATAGGCCATCAACAAGTACAGACCCCCTTCATTTCAGGGAGTAGGAAACCCTATGGGCAGCACCAATATGACAATGGATACTGTCTGTCAAAGACATGTAGTCTTAGATAAGTTATTTTATTCCTTCAATCTGAATGGCAAAGGTTGAAAAGGATGTAATGCAGCATCATCATAAACAGTAATAGTATTCAAATTAACCAAGGAGATCTTACTTTAAAGCATTTACAATTTAGATGACACTTTCCTATTTAAAAATGTGAAGTATAAGAAGTTTGAACTGTTTCCAGTAAGAATTCCAGGCAGTGTTCTCAGTATAATCCTATTTGACCCCTTCTCAGGTTCTCTTCTTTATGATTCCAAGCTCACTATCTGCTATGACATTTGCCCATGCACAGTGACATCACTGTATGGGAACTGAATAAATAAAGGAACTAATTCAGAAGTGTCTGAGTACTAGGTGTTTTAAGAGGAGAGTTCTCTTTTGTTAATATTTTACATGAGTATTTTACATCTTTTGAGGCATAAGAGGGTGGCTTGAATTTTTTCAGGATGGATTTCATTTCCTTTGTAGAAAGCAAAGAGTTGATACATTGTCTTGAATTGATACACTCAAGTTTAAAAGCAGATTCAACACCCATTTATAAAAGCCTTGTTTGTGGAATGAGTGAGTAGGAGAGGGGAAGGTATTAAAACTCAATTTATATTTAGGGGAATGGAACTTGATTTAGTTTGACAAAGATATTAACGAACAACATAAATGGTATTATCCCTGATATTCTGACCTTTGTTGACCCAAGATTAATAGTGGTAATGGATGCAGCAGCAGCAGTAGTTTTCTCCGAAGAATCTGCAAGGTGAAGGATGCTCCACAGCATAGTCACAGAAGACATGATCATATGCAAGATAGATAGGATCCCATTGCGTGCTTCAATCAAGTGCTTCTGATCTACATTAACCAAAAGCTAGTGGATTTAAAGGGGAGAGAGGAGGAAGAGCATTAAATATCTACATAAATGGCATAAATAAAATAGTATAAATTGAGACTTAAGGGACATGGAAGCTTTCAACCTTAACTCTTTTTCTAAATAGTTTTTAGTTGATTCGTTTAGTATGTACAGGTTTTGAATCTATTAGAAATAATAAAAAATATTTTTACTCCATTGTACAATATTGAATGTATTCTGACCATGTGATGCCTCATGCCTACAGCAATCAATTTTGTATCATCTGTCTATGCCTTTGCAAAACAATTATTTCAGTCTTTTAAGTGTAACTAATACTCTAGGCAAAATTACTTACTTTCATAGACAATACACACTTCTAAGTTACTTTTAAATTAATGGAAGGCAGAGGGGTATATGGAAAAAAAAAAAACAAACCAAACCAAAACCAAGATTGCAGAAAGAGCATGACAAAAATTTTCTTGCAGAAACTAAGCCAAATTCTTAACAGACTATGCTCAGAATACCAGATCTAAAAATATTGCTTGACTAAAAAGACAAATTGTGAATATACAGAAGGAACAGAAAGAGAATATTTTCACATATTGCAAGACGAACACAGTCTAGCGAGGAAGTAACAGGATAAGCAGTCTGAGAAGTTTCACAAAACAAAGCCAACTCTAAAAAGTGGCATTTTAGAGGTCTGAGCATCAAGGAATTCATACTGTAGTTATTTCAGGGTAACAACCACCCCATGCCCCCCCGCCCAAACCCCAAACCAAACTAACAAATCTAAGATTATTCTCTTAAAAGTATAACTAGTAGAAAATTACTTTTCAGCTTGAGATGTGTATATTATCAAAGACATACTGTAAACTATGACAATATATTTGGTATTTTGGCCACTCAGATTTTCCTATCTGCTAATATAATCACAGTCCCTAACTTAATATATACTTATAGGAACCTCTCAGACACCCAAGTAAGTTTACCTGATGATACTGCGTAGATGGATCCAGGAGGCAGTAATGTATTATTGTTGTGATCCCTTCTAATAAAGTAAGAACCATATCTGGAGGAGTGACTGATGCCATCCAGAGAGGCCTAAAATAAGAAATTCATTTTTTTAAAATGGGCTAATCTGGTTGTAAAGTAATTCAACACAATCAAATCAGCTTATAAAGATTATACACCTCTACACACACATACCTATTATCGGATAATCCTGTTTCATATTTATACTGCTGAATTAAGTTATCCAAGTTCCTGCAGAGCTGAAGAGTCACTGAAACAACCACCCTTTGAAGAACTTTTCCCATGTAAGGCAACGTAGAAGTGATAAGGCCAATCCACTGGGGATGCATTTTACAGGCACAGTGCTGGTGTAAAGCTCGTATCACTGCGCAGAGAAACATGCCTTGGCAGGTTATTGGCTGGGAATGTAAATACTGAAGAGAAGTCATCGGCTGCTGGGGACCAATGTGCTCCAGGTCTGTTATGACAAAGTCAAAGCCTGTTTCGTTTTCCTCAGGCACGGTCATTACTCTGTGTTCCAGCACAATCAGCCGCTGAAGTACTTTTAAAAGCTGTGACTGTAGAGTACTACCGTTGTCAAATTCATCCTCAGAAAAATTTATAAGGCTGTCTTCAGAGAAACCTTCTTCTACAGCCACTATGTTTTTTCCAGCCATCTTTTCACTGTGCCATTTCTGTGCACTGAAGATGGAAGACAGCAGACAGTGCAGGATCACTTTCTGAACCTTGCACTTGGACAACATGTCCGAAATAAAACTAGGAAAGCCCTTTGCAGAGCTTTCTATCACTTTTGCCAACTCAGCAAAGAGAAGTGTCAGAATTTCTATACTCATCATTTGCATATTACGGTTTCCTATCAGATCCTGTGAGGTTACTTTAACATGAGTTGGGTAGTGGCTTCGCATATAGTATAAACACAAGGAGATAAGAATTTCTATGTACATAGAGCTCCGAAAGTTATGGTTAGAATCAACTGGGATGTGACTATAGAAATCCTTGCCCATAACAGATATTCGATGCCTGGCTAGAAGATTCTGGAGCAATGAAAGCTGAGGAGTGTATGCGTTGTTGACACTGGTAGTGGAGATAGCACTTACAAAAGCTGAAGGATTTGTTTTCAGAATTGCTTTAATTGCAGAAAAAGCATACAATGTCCTTGAAGAGTCATACAGCTGGAGATAGAGCAGCACATGTTGATACAGTGGATGGATATTGAAATTGGGAGATTTTCGCATTCCTGGAGACCCCACATCACTTTCTATTTCTGAAATTTCTCCTTCTCCACAACTGTACCAGTTTTCTAAATCAAGACCATCACTAAAGAAGACATTTGTTTGTTTAAGCTTTTCAGTTTGTGCTTTCTTCTTCTCTTCATCTTTCTTTTTGGCTATTTTCACCTTCGGTTTTGCACCTGGTTGTTTACCAGCCTCTTTAACAATAGTTTCTTTTTCAGACACTTTTTCTGGTAGCTTCCCTTTAAAGCTGAACTGAATACTACTGTGGCTTCTCTTTCTGGACTTTGATTCAGCAGATGCAAGAGTGAGCTCAGAGAGGGACTGCTGGCTTTCTGCAATACAGGGTGAAGAGTTATTTCTTGAGATTTCATCTCTTAAGCTCTCATGGCCAGTTTCAGTTGAGGCTGATAGCAACTGGGAGCTGTCATTACTAAGCAAACTACTCTGGCTACTTTGAATAGTTTGATCTTCACTTTTTGTCACCTCTACAGAGTTATCTGAAGGGCTGAATTTACATGAACTATCCTCAGATTGTAGACTATGTTTAACTGGTTCAGCTTCTTCTCCAAGACCACTTACAACTTTGCATATAAGATCTGTAACCACTTGTTGCACAATTTCATCAGGTGAGTCTTCTCTCAGAGTCTGAGAGCTATCTTGAGCACTCAGGCTTTCTGTCTCCACTTCATAACTGATGTTGTCTCCAGTAGATGACTGAGAACAGCCAGAGTCAGAACTCTGCAGTATTTCAACTTGATGGTCAGGAAGGTCAAAGTCAGACACAACCATTGGTATGGTCTCACTGCTGGTACTTAGCAAGGAAAGTCTGTCACTCAGAGGGTTGACAGTTAGGCTGAAGTTCTCCATTTCATCCATAGCAAGTTGTTTTTCATTACTTTCTTTAGGTATAATAAGTTGTCCTTGGCTTACAGGCACATGGGAAAATGCTTAAAATAAAACAAAAAATGTTATACACAACATTTTGTTCTTCAGAATAAGGAGTTAGAATTAAAATGTAGAATTTAAACTATTATCAAGACTTCAAATTATAAAGGCATGGTAAATACTGTCTTTCTAATTCACAGCAGGAAAAAAGTTAATATGCAAACAACACACATTCACATGACTGAAGCAAGATTACTTTAGCAGTAGGCCTGCAAATCAACAAAATTATCCCATGAAACCTTATGCAGTCTTATCTGCTTGTGTTTTCATAAAAAATAATTATTAGTATGTTACTAAAATTACAAAATCATAGAATCATTATGGTTGGAAAGGACCCCCAGGATCATCAAGTCCAACCTTCATCCTAACATCTCACTAGCCACTAGACCACAGCCTCAAGTGCTACATCCACGCGTTTTTTAAACACCTCCAGGGATGGTGACTCCACCACTTCCCTGGGCAGCTTGTTCCAGTGCCTATCTGCTCTCTCAGTAAAGAATTTCTTCCTAATATCTAATCTAAATCTCCCCTGGCGCAACTTGAGGCCATTTCCTCTTGTTCTATCATTAGTAATTTGGGCGAAGAGACCAACATCAGCCTCGCTACAACCTCCTTTTAGGTAGCTGTAGACAGCAGTAAGGTCTCCTCTCCATCTCCTCTTCTCCAGACTAAACGACCANGGACACAGTACTCAAGGGGTGGTCTCACGAGTGCCAAGTACAGGGGCACAATCACCTCCCTACTCCTGCTGGTCACACCGTTTCTGATACAGGCCAGGATGCTGTTGGCCCTCTTGGCCACCTGGGCACACTGCTGGCTCATGTTCAGCTGGCTTTTGACCAACACCCCCAGGTCCTTTTCCACCAGGCAGCTTTCCAGCCACTCCTCCCCAAGCCTGGAGCGTTGCTGGGGGTTGTTGTGACCAAAGTGCATGGCCCGGCACTTGGCTTTGTTAAACCTCAAACAATTGACCTCAGCCCATTGCTCCAGCCTGTCCAGATCCCTTTGCAGAGCCTTCCTACCCTCAGGCAGATCAACACTCCTACTTAATTCGGTGTCATCTGCAAATTTACTGAGGGTAATATGTTCAAACACCTTCAAACCTTATTAATATGTTTTCAGCCAGCCCCACATCAGTGGTCCTAATTCATTAAGGCTTTTCATTACTTGGTTAAGCTTCAAGTCATATTCTTAAGTTCTACTGAAGTTCAGTAAGACATAAGAAAATGCTCTGCCTTAAAATACTTGCATATCATCTTGAGAAGAATTAAACTTCAATGATACTTGGGACACCCAAACTTAAACTAGAAAAAAACATGCAGAAATGCGCATATAAGCAGTAGCTATTTCAGCACTTTGTTTTGCAAGTTACCCTCAAAAATTTCTACTACAGTTTTAATGTTGCATGCAAATAACAAATAAAGAAATTAAATAAGGAACTTCTGCTTGTGTACATACCATCAGCACAGCTAAACTTCTGCATAAACTGCTTTTCATTTTCTTCTTCAAGGTGATAGGGAGATTTAGTCCAGTAACATTCAGCTTGTACTCGCTGAACAGAAACTCGTTGAGTTTTTGGATGGAGAAGCAGTAGGAGCAAAGGTTCAAGAACCCTTGCAATATCATGTCTTTGAAGCACTTGATTTAACCAGGCTTGTCCCACTGACCATGTAGAACCATCCAAGCTATTAAGGCTGTCCAGCATGATAAACAAAGATCTAGAATAGAAAGAAGAATAAACCCAGCACAAATTCTACACTACTCTCAGGATAATCCCGTTTTAATCTGACATATGATGAATTTCAACATGTCAGTACATACTCCAGTGTCTTCTCCATATAAAACAGCATTTTCTTTAGAATCTATACTTTGCAACCTTAAACTTTATATTTTAGTCTAGCATAATGAAGAGATGTCCAGGAATAGCTAGTAATAAAGATAGTTAAGATAGCTGCTCTAACAGTAGCAGTTGTATAGTCAGTTCTAGTATTTGCACAGCTACTACCATAACAGGCTTTGGTTGCTTACTAAGTCTTGTGCAGTACAAAAAGATTAAAAACTTTAAAAGCCATTTCACACAGATGCACAGGAAAAGATAGCTTATTCAAAGACCTTTTCTTCATGAACAGAGAAATTTACTTGGCAACTCAGCACTTTCTACTGCCATTATTTTCTTCTTTTAATACTTTTAGCCTTTAGAATTCTTTCCAGACTTGAGGAAAAAAGACATATATATTGAACTCTGAATTTTACTGACTGTTTTACAAGCTCCAGCAGTACATGTTCATAAGCTCCTAGCTCTATTCACAGAATTTATCACCACTTCTGCAATGAACAGCAGTACGAAGCCAAATAAATAACCTTTTTATTCCACTTCCTACAGCTAAGTATACATTACGAAATTTAAAGAAGCACTTTTCCACAACATTTGTGCTGAGGAATACAAGACTAGTTCAGAGTCTGGATCATTTAATTTTTTCCAAGAAGGCAGTCTGATACCGGAACACAAAACAGAGATCCTCTGCTGTTTGCCATAAATGACATCTTGCACAAAACACAACGATTAAACAAAAAGACTTTCATATCTTAGTACTTACCTACAATTTTGTTCTTAAGTTTTCTTAGCTTTACTGTTACTTACCATTTTCATATAATTCAGTTCTGTGGGTTGACTTCTCTCTCATACTTTTGTTTTTACCAAATTACAGCAAGAACTCAGATACTATGTTCAATATACACAAATATTTTAACCCCAGTGATAGCCAATGAATCACGTGACCATTCCTATCCTACTCTTTACAGCCACCAGAAAAATTTACAGCTTACATAATCATTGTGAAAACAATTTTGTCCAACATGAATTCATTTCTTGCCCTCCTTCCTTGCTCTCACATTTACACTGTAGTTCTCCCATTTCTAAACACTCTAGGCTGCCAGTATAACGTAATTAAACATTCTGAAGCAAAATTATTTCAACTAATCATGCTTGTAATCACCAACCTGTCAAAGGTACGGCCAAAGGAAGAAGACTTGTTAATATGAAGGTCACGGGTGAGATGCCAGAGCACTGCAAACTTTGCATGAGCTTCCATTCTTACTTTCTGCAAACCAAATTATAAATTAGACCTATCAGAATACAACAGCCTCTGATAAGAACTGGAAAAAAAAAAAGAGGTATACACCAGCTTAAAAGATATAATTAAGTTATTAAAATTAACTTTTTTGACTATGTGTTTGAATCCTATTTGCTATCATTAAAAACAGTAATAGGCAACAATAGGTCTCCACAAACAATTTAGTAGCATGAACGGATTCTACCTTGATTTTGGCTGCCTTAGTTTCAAAGCTTAGCTTGAAAATGTTTTAAATACTTAATATGATAGCTTGAACAATGCTTATTTTACCCTCACAAGTTGCACAGCTCTATTCTCAGTGAATTTATCTATATGTATCAAGGCACTAGAAGAGATCACGAAGAAAGAGCAGGAAGAAACATGCAGGCTTTTCAGTATGAAAACTCAGGCATACAGAAGCAGAGAGAAGAGGCAGAGAAAGAAGAGAAATGTTTAGAGATAGAGTCTGGAATGATGGGATTAAACACAGTATCCATGGAAATAAGAGAATGACAATAAATTGTCTAGAAAGACATGTGGGAATTTTCTAGCCAGATACACTGTAGATAGAGTTCAACACTAATGTGCCAAATTGAGCTAATTAAGAGCTTTATTTGGACAAGCAGGACATGCTTACTGCCAAAGGGCTTCTAATGACTAGCAATAATATGCAGAACACTTAATGGTGAAAATGGTATTAAATGTCTTTATCTCTTCACTGTGGCTGATCAAGGCAGAGAGTTACTCCAGCAAGGCTGTCAACAGCAGTAAGTGCCACACTATGAAACGAATACATGGCTACGTGTATTTAAACAGCTCTACCCAAGAGACAAGGAAGCTTCTAAGCAGTTGTAGGGACGAACAAAACACAGCAATCAGTACAGTTATACCGAATAAAACATCAAAATTACTTTCAAATACAATCGGGGCTTAAACTAAGTTACTGGATGATAAGCAGAGACAAGAGGATGAAGATTTTCACTTGTTTGTTCTTAAAAATCTATACTTAAGGGAATGAACAGTAGGTATATTTACAATATGGCAATCTGGCCTACTTCCAGCCTTAATTTCCAGCATACAGCTTAAGAAGATTTGCAACAGCTAATACAACCAGTATCTGCCACAATAATGACAATTTTAAGTAAAAGCTATAAAAACTGAAAATTACAGAAAGGACACAAGTCAGAGCACATCGGACAAACTAGAAAAAAAACCCAAACAAGAAACAGCAGCATTCTGACAAATAAAGCAAACATCACGGGTATTTAGAAAAAAATATGCTTCTCTTAGGGGAAGAAAAAAAAATCCAAACAACCAAAACACAACAATGCTGCAAAATATATACAGTTACACAAAACAATTCACAAACTGAATAAGGAGTGAAAATACCAATTCTCAAACATACCCAAGTGACTCCACGTAAGCCCTGGCAATCCATGCTGGGAAGATGTAAGTAATTACTGTTTTCACAGTAAGGTTGGCAGCAATGAGTGAGTGCCACATCCACAGTCACTGCAGTTCACAGACCAGCCCAATAAGTGAAACTGTAAATCATCGGCAGTTTTATCAATACGTCACGCTGTGAACCGCAGTGATGGACAGACTGGCTCAGATTCACTTTTGTTGGCCTGGTTACTCTCTGGTATGAAGGTAAAAAGGTAGCTGCTTTTGAAGTCACACAACCATGAGTTGCCAGAGCATGTCAGCATCTTATTAATCACATCTTTTGTCTTATATTTACATTAACTCTTACAAAAAGAGCCACCTTCAGATAATATTTTTAAATGGTCAGAAAGATTAAAAAAAAAACCCAGTCCCAATTCACTGCTGCTTAAAAGAGAAAGGGAATTAAGAATGAAGCAGCAAATGAATAATATCAAATGCAGCAGACTCATGTGTCTCACACAAAGGGAAAGGAATTGAAAACAGATGTTGAACTGTAAAAAGGTGGTGGTGACACAAAGAGAAAGGCAGTAAGGACACCTCAGCTGAGAGAGAGGGAGAAAAGAGAAAGCAAAAGGACAGAAAGATAATGGGGACCACGCATGACTGTCTTAAGAAAGAAGAAATCCAACCCCACTATCAAGAAAGTAAGAGACTCAGACAGGACAATGCCAATAAGCTGCCTGTTGCTCCTTCTCCAAGTTCTGTGGAGGAAAGGAAGCAGAAATTCTAGGCAATATGTTAGGACAAATTATTAGACAATGGAAGAATTAGATGGAATAGGAGGGAGCACACCAGAGGACTGAGCTACAGTTGGTTAGGACACAGCAAAAAGTGTGCTTAAATCTGATGGAGCTATACAGGGAAAGAAGAGAGGTTAGGACAACTGGAATGGCATCTGGAAAAAATATCTTCAATTACTACCGTTACAAACACTTCTCATAGGTTTGTGAAATACCAGGATATCATTAAAATAGGGGTCAACTACTACAGATACAAAATTAAGGTTTCTTGTGAGTGGGAATATAGGAAGGAGGGTGGCATTGCCAGAGCATGGACATATCTGATGTTCTGCATGCAAATAAGCTTATTTTAATATGCAATAATCAATGAAGGTAACATTTTTGCAATACTGAAGTTACTTATGCCCTCCTCTGAGGCACCAAGTTCTTTTTCTAAATACATTTCTATAGGTATATATACTTAACTCATCTTTTAGTAAATATATGAACAACTTGCCTTGTCTCTGTGAGTCAGCTGCTGACTAATTACGTCTTCACAAATGCTAGAAGAGGGAACGAGGTTGTGCAGCTGGTAGAAGAGCTCCACACTCTTCTGATGATGCTGAGGAGTTCCATCACCCAACTGGTCCCAAAGAGTTAAAGCTATGTGCTTTGTGTACGAAAATAGAAGTTGCAAGAGACAAGTGAATGAGTATCATGTCACGTTTTGCTTCAGGCTATGTTGAGCTCCGTGCATTGATAGGAGACATTACATCTGATGGCACAATTATGACCAATGGGCAGTCTGTAAAACTTCTCCTTTTGTTTGTATGAACATAAGGAAGTCTGAAACACTGCAGTAACTTACTGCATAAAAAATTCCCATATAAGAGGCAGAACTCACAGGCATTTCCAGAAATAAATTTTCAGTGAAACATAATTAGCTACATAACAGACTCAGCTGCTGATTATCTTTTGCAAATCAGTTCTTACATAAATTACACAAATGCAGATACTGTGACTTAGAGTCCTACATTATGCACACCTCGGTGCTATTCAATCAGGTTTTATTCCTATTAATCCCTTCAAGCAAGGATTTTCACCCAAGCAGTCAGTAAGACAATCACAGTAGGAAAACTCACTGTGCTTTCATTAAGAGTCTAATATAGGTTACAACTATTATCAAAATACTCAGCAAGAAAATTTGGTTTACCATGCAAAGGATGGTAAAGTGGCCAAGACTGTCAGTCTTCACTAGCCAGGAAAAGAAGTCTAGAGAAAATAACACTGAGATACTACATCGTACCTTGAAGAAATCTGTCTTTTCAGCCATGTATCTCAGATTGCCTTGAGTAAGAGGAGGTCTGATGACCACAGCCACTCTTCCCTGGTTAGGGCTAAGAGGCTGAGCAGTTTCCACACTGTTCAGATTTTCTCCAGTGACAAGAGCAACAGACTGAGTCAATCCAACCAAGTCCATCACAAGGGAAATAGTAACACCCTGAACGCTGAAATTGCTTGCTTGCTTGCAAGCATTCATTAAAGTCTGTAGCCACAGTGGAGGCTGTACTTGTTCACAGTCTGAAACAAAAATCACAGATTATACATTCATTTAACAATTTGAAATATTATGAATTTTTCTTCTTATATCCCATAACCATATCCACAATTGTTCTTTATGTTTCATATTTCAACCTGCCCATTGTACAGGTTTAGGAAAATGTATGCAGGAGAAAAATACTTCTTAATGTATCTCTATAATTAAAATAATCTAATTAAGAATGCAATACAGTATCACTTCAAACATTCAGTAACTAAAACCAAATAGGTAAATTCGAACAAGGACAAGAAAAAAGTTCTATGAAAATGCATCCACATGGCTTCATGTTCTGGACAAAACTGGACTTTCAGCAATTTGCACATCCTTTCATTCACTTTCCTCCTTCAGGAAATTCTTGACAAGCAATCAGGTCTTAACATTGTAGTCTGTAGTCTCAAGTAATTTGGTAGTATTTTAAATACATATAAAATATACATTATTATTTTTTATATATATGTTAAATTATATAGATATATACATACAGAATTATTTACAGATACATATACATGCATAATTATTTACGTATATTATTTATAGATATAAGTTAAGTTTAAACTGACAAAAGAGAGATATTTTCCTGGCAACACTTTAAAAATAAAAGTATCTGTGAAAATTGGTGTTTTGAGTGACAGCAATTTGATCCTATTAAATCAAAATTCGCTTTCACTGTAGGCCATTGTTTTCCCCTTCTTGCCATCCCCTCACTTAAATACCATATACTGGCAAGCATCTTTCTCTGAAGTTCACAATCAACCCTCCAAATGAACAATGCACCCTTTTATTCCAGGTACTAAAGTAATTTTTCTTAAAACTTCAAAAGGACTCTATTGATCATGTTTCTAAACAGGCAAACGCTTCTAGAATCAGACATAAGAACTGTTATTTAACAAGCACAAATACACTATTTAGAATTAAGAGGATGATGCAGTTTCTAATTTATAGCCATAATAGTTAATTTTGCAATGTAAATTGGAGCCTAAATATACCTAACAATTCCACCTAATGTTCTAGAGTTTACAGATAAAAACATTATCAGGTTGACTCTGTTCTCTTGTTAATGTCTTCAATTAAAAACAGCATGCGCTTATCTGAGAAATTAAGCATACAGCAAAGTTTGAGCATAATTATGTTCTATCAACACCAGCTTAATTTGGCTCCTTCAAATAAACAGACTGATGACTCACCACTGATTAAAGGCACATGGGTCACATCAATAACATAACCCATCAAAAAAACATGTTCCCAATTTAGGAACTCTTCAATAAAAAGAGCTTCTTCTGCAGTAGAAAAACATATCAATAGATGGAGAAAAGGCTGGCGTGCAAATTATGGTAACTATCTTGTCCCATTCTCTGCTCCACCAGCATTCTCTGTTATGGGAAGCAGGGCTCCTGGAACAGCTATGCAACCCCGTTCCCATCAGTATTCCCATCTGCCCTGCCATCCTGTACAACAGATGTTTACATATGAAACAAAATCCTTCCCGTTGATTTCAACCACCTAAAATACATGTTTATTCCTCAAAGTCATACTTACAGACTGCAAAAACAACACTACAAATGGGAAGGTTCAGATGATGAATGAGCAACGCAAATCCAAGACATTTAACAAGGTGGAAAGGATTCCTAGAATCACTGCCTTCATATGAGGCATACACCGTTCAAGCTCGACAGGCATTCTGCTGTAGAGTTTACAAGGCAGCAATAATCAAAAGCTCTACGCCTACAGAAAATAATTAAGCAAGTAGCTGATTTAAAAAATATTTTTAGTCTTCTGCCACAACACTAGTTGTGTTTGGAAAAAACAAGATTTTAAAATCACATTTTTCCAGGTCATGGAAGCACAAATACCCTGTGCCAGATCTTTTACAAAAGGTAGCAGCCCTTTAGCATTGCAATACCCTTAATTAATACAGCTGTAACCAGGTTGCCTTCAACTGACATAAATATTTCATATGCCTGGATCTCAAAGTCAAAGATACGCTTTGCTCCTGGCTGTATAATGAAGGCACACACAACACATCTTAAAGACTACAGGAATCATGTCTACAACAAGACTACATCGTCATGTTGAATTAATGTGTTTGTTCCAAAAGCCAAAAAGCTATTCATCCCCAAGCAGTGCCCACCGCTCAGCCTTAGAGTTTGAAAGTTGTGGATAGCTGCAACCATGGAGTTTCCTCAGAAAACAAAAAACAAACAAACAAAAAATCACAGAAGACAACTCTGACAATAGCCAAAGTTATTGTAACTGTTTCTTGCATGCTCCAGGCATATACACTATGATACCACTTTAAGGCAGAAACTCTCAACCTATAGACCAGAAGTGGAACTAAAACCAGACCTGTAAATTGAAGACTTTACAAACTACAAAAAGCATTGTCTATCTAAAAATGACACATCTTACAATAATCCCAAACTGTCAATCTTTTAATCACATTTCTGTATCTCTATCTGAATGTACTGATACCTCACAAAACCCATCATTTTTGTTTTCTAATGCAACTGCAGCTAGAAGAATTGTTTGCAAGAACTGTTCCTTTAATAGGAGCAAAGGAAAAAGAATGGATTTCTTACCTGGTAGAATTTTTATTGGACAGAAGCCTATAATTTCCATGTATTGCACAAAGTGATCAATGTGCACATCAATCTAAAACTGTTAAAATGAAGCTAAAAGCATACTTGATGTCACCTGTGGCTATTACAAAATAAAGAAAATATTGTGGATCCACACGGTAAAGAGGAACATCTGGAAATCTAGATTCTACTCTCAGGCTTCAGTTTGCATAATTTGTATTTGTCACCCCAATATTAGTGTCAAATCCCACACCAGCAATGTTCTTAAACCAACTGACACAGACAGAAACTTATATTTCTGAGAGGAACAGCAACCAGCAACACACACACAAAAGCATGAATACTATTACTTGAAATGTTTTGGGTTTTTTTGAAAAAAGAAGAAAAGTTAAAAGCAAAGAACAAAGAGGAATGCAGCTTACCAACTTCAGGCTTCCCAGGATGTAATTCCGAAGTACGGTTTCCTTCAGCAATGTAAACAGGAAAGCTTGAACATTCAAGATACAGCTGGCAAGCAGCAATGAAGGCAGGAAGGTATTCTTTCGGTGGTTTTTTCTTGTTTGTTTTCTTCATCTTCATATCAAGTTGTGATTCTTGGTCCCATTTTGTGGTCTGTCCTTGCTCTCTAGTGGGGTCTGCTGGAAGCTCTGCCCCTAAGGGCTGAGACAAGGAATTACTCTGAATGATATACAGGTTGATAAATCTAGTCAAAAACTGCTGGACATACTCCAAACAGCACTGCATTGCAGTCTTTTGGATTGATTTCCCACTTCGTGTTGCTGTTCCCTGTGTCATTACGGAAGGTGGCTGTACAATGGTTTCCTCAGATCCCACGGTTGATGCTGTCTCAGTCTCTGAGGATGTGCTACCAATTATAGGAATGCCAGGCGCAACGTGACCTTCGTTCAATGCTCTATCAATGTCATCAATTGTATCCGCCTGGTATTGTACAAACTCAGTGAATCCACTTTCTGATGATCGACTGCTTGGAGGATTTTCACCATCCTCAAACACATCATTAGGATTTTCAAGTGAAACTGATGGCACCTAAGCGAGATAAAAGTTTAGCAATCATCGAAAATGGTTTATTGAGGTCCTAGTGAGAAAAATGTTTATTAGCTTCTCCATTTGAAAGCAACAGTATTATTCCACAGTTTTAAATCTATTCATACAAATAGATTTTATGCAAAACAATGTCTGAAGCTTCAGTAAGCTTGCCAGATCAAGCTAACTAGAAAATAAAAGCACATTCTTTATCAAGTAAAATACTTTAACTATTATTGCTTTTAACATTTTCTTCATAAGAGAAATATGTCTTCTTAAGAAAGAATGCTAAAATGCATAGGCACAGGTATTGTTGGTTTATACAGCATCATAAACCAAAATATTAATACATCCAAGAAGCCCCTCACTTCCAGCAGGAAGCAGGACGTCGAACTATGTTGCTTATGGTCACTTTAGCCAGCAAGATTCTTTTAATACTTTAGAGTTTAACATGTTCTACAAAAGGATGAGATATTTATCTTAATCAGAAACTGATGCAGTCATAAAGGAGTAAAAAATGCCTGCAGGTGAAGGAGATGAAAAGGAGATGTCAGCCAAGAAAAACAGGAAGACTTGAGAGAGTAGAAAAAAGTATACACTTCTCTGATCATGCTTTTGAAGTACCCACTGTACAAGTAAATAATCACATTAGATATTAATCGAATAACCGTCTAGATATACTACTGATAGAAGAACCAAGACTGCTAAAGTTTTGTCTCATTAGGAAGACAGTATCATTTAACACCACAGCTGTAAGTTGTCAAAACACCTTGAAAAAGTGACTTGTGGAGCTGTAAGAGAAGAATAAAATCTTTCATAACCTAAAAAAACATTTTTCCCTACCTCCATATTTATACTAAACAAAGCCAGCTCAATTTCTCAATAAAATTTACACTCTTTGATTCAAGAAACAGTCATGTGGATGAAATCTTAATCCATAGATCTATACATGTTACAACTATCATCTTTATTTTTATATACCAATCCTGAGATCTGGAAGCTGGGGATATTACTCAAAGTTATAATTATAAAAGAAGAAATAAAATTTCAATTTACAAAAATTTACAATTTACAAAATACCAACCAGGAAGAAAAAAGAAAATAATCTCCTAGAAACAAGAAAGAAAGGTTGCCCCAGCAACAACAGTTCTTAATGACTCATGTGCCTTAATTCCCCACCAGTTCAGAATATGCACAAATCTGATGAATGAATTCTACTCAAAAAGAACCCACAGCAGCTTTCTGGGCTGCTCTAACCCCCTATAGTCTTGTTTGTAACTGGTGGCAGTCTCTGCTTCCTGGTGAGAATGTGAGGTGAATAGGGAAACAACTTAAAGAAACGTATGGATCAGTGGGTGTAAACGCAGGCAAAGAGCGTGCCTACATACTTCTCATCTTGCTCATCTTACTGGTGACGGCAGATGTTGCCTGAGATCTAACAGGACCACAGGTTGTCTTGCTGTCTGACATCCTAATCGCTAGCCATCCTAAATACAGAATTTGAGGATAATTTAAAAATCTGAATGAATAAATGAATATAGAGACATCATTATATATGGTGAACTACATCTTGCTTTAATAGAGATGGAGTAAGAGTGAAAATGAAAGTTTGAAACAGCTTTCACTGTCTCCTGTGACTTGGAAAGACATAAAGGGTGACCCTATGTATAAAATACAATATAGGAGATATCAGAAACACGGTAATTAATTTCACTCTCTCTCTTAACAGAAGCCACGGCCACATATGAGTTGGTTGTAATTGAAAGAGAAAAGCCACTGCATGTTCAAAGGGCAACATCATTCAATCAAAACAGGATTTAAAAAAACAAGGCAGAAGAATAAAACCAGGCAGGTATCAGCTGGGTAGAAAGAATGAGGATAGGGTTCTGCATAAAGAATGCTGGAGTCCTAATGAACAAGGTGGACACAAGCCAGCAGTGGACCATTCTCTGATGAAGAAGGCCAACCACATACAGGACAATGTTAGTAATAGTGTAGCCAGCAAGTCAAGTAAAGTGATTAGTCCCTTCTGCTCAGCAGTTTTAAGACCACATCTGGAATACGGTCTCCAAATTTGCACTCATTAGAATAAAACAAACATTGATATACTGAGTAAGTCCAATGGATGGCCACCACTAAAGCACCTGACATAGAAGTGCAGAGAGTTGGATTTGCTCAGTCTTAAGAAAAAGAATGCTAGGAGTTGTGGAGGGAGAGAAGGTGTCTTTATTGGTGTTTGTGACTTCCAATTAGGTAGATGAAAAGATGAAGGCCTGCTCAGAAATCCACAGTGAAAGAACAAGACGCAATGAACACAAGCTGTAACAATGGAAATTCTGATTAAATAACACAGTGTATGCAATCAAGCTGTACAGAGAAGTTGTGGAATTTTCATCCCTGGAGATATTAAAGACTAAGATGGATATGATCCTGAGTGATCTGACCTAGCTTTGAAGTAGAATCTAACTTTGAAATCAGCTCTGCTTTAAGCAGTGACCTGCAACTGTCACTTCCAACCTAAATTATTCTCTGATGTTCCTCTAGTTTCTTCAGCAGGAGAACAAAGATTTCAGGGTACGTCACTTAACATACTTTTTAGAGCCATGGTTGTGTAGACCAAACTAGAAAATGTTAAAAAAGAAAGAGCTGCTAGCTGGTTTGTTTCTTCTATTTCTTTATTATTCTAAAAACTTCAGAGTGACAGTGAAATAACTGAGGGGTATTAATCTGAGGCACATAAACTGGGTGAGAGGAGAATATAAATATGCCCAATATGTAACTAAAAATGGAAAATTCTTTTGAGTCCAGTTATTCCACACGATCAGACTCTTCAAACCTTAGTTGATTAGTTCATTCTTAGGCCCTGATTCTGAAGTGATTTATACATGCATAATATTAAATCTAGATAAAACCCCTTAAGAATAAAGATCTTTTACCACAATGAAGTGCACATTAATAATTTTTTTTTTTATGATCCATGTTTCACATGTATTGTCGGGTATTAAACTCAAGCTAATCAAAGACTTGTAGATGGCTCCACACAGACTTAGAAAACCCCCAGACTTAGAAAACTCCCTTTTTCTTGTTATTCCCTGTCCAAGATGCTGCAAAACATAATCAGTTACCTTTTTATTTTCCCATTCTTTGATGGAGCTACTGTGTCCACTAGGAAGCTGCAGGATACCATCTGTACCTGCAGATAGCAACGGGGGTTGAACCTTACTAAGGATCTTCGAGCAGAGTCTGAGAGAATCTGTAAGCTCGGACAAGTGCAAAGTATGAAGATGGCTCGTCAACGCAGAAATCATCCTGAGCAACAGCTGAGGCAAGTGTTCCGTCTGTATTTCAATGTAAGTCTCCTAATAAGGTAATAGTAAAACTCAATTGTAACACCAAATTCAACTATAACAGTGGTAACTATCATTTTCTTAACTATGTTCTAAACATGTGGAACACAGAAAAAGGATCATTACTATCTTTATATATAAGAATAAGAAATACATGCTTTACTTAAGAAGACCTACAAGAGTAAGTTTACAGTTGGGTAACTAACAAATAAAAACATGTTAAGCTCTTTTTCAGAATTTTATATGTTGTTCATTACACAATAAACACATTACAAAACATAACAATAAGGCTAAATAATGCTACTACTATTACTTTAATAACCTTAATACAAAAGTTTAAGAATGAAAGACAAACAAGTTATTAGAACTAAAGGGAAAACAGGCTAATTGCCATACCTGACACAGCACTCTCATACTTCTAGTAGGCTTTGAAATGAGAAAGCAAAGAATTGAGGAAAGACAGGTATAGAAAAGGCACTTCCAACAGTCTTTGCTACATTAAGCAATGCCAACAGAAAAATATACATCTTATCATGACAGATGCATACCTAAACTAATGTATCAAAGTACAAAAAACTATACTTGTAACGAATACAGTGTAGTTTTAGCGAAAGGTAATCTAGGACAGAAAAAATTTTCAGGTATAAGTACCATAAACCCCACTTTGGTTATATCCAACTAGTCTTTCAAGAATCATACAATTAACCCAAAACTTCTAAAAGGCGTCCATCAACTTACGGCAGCATATTTTCAGGAAAAACTATTAACAAAGCAGGTGTAGTATTTCTGTACATTATAAATATACAAAATCCCCGTACTAGCAACGAATAAAGTAATTCTTACCAAAGAAACTATATCCAACAAAAAATCCACTAACAAGCAGAAATTTGTCAGGGGTAACTCAGACTGCTCACCACCACCTCCAGGTCCAGTTTGAAGTCTGGCATGTAATGTCCTCCTGCAAAATTCAAATAGTGTTTCACAGTATTTTCCTCTCCCTCTTACATTGATCATGTTTCTGTAACTTAATTGAAAGCTGTACACAACAGAGGTAATCCCTATAAACAAATAAGCAATATCTTGTTTTCCTCTTAAGTAGCCCATTTGGCCCCACTGCCTTTCAAAAAAATCATCAACCAGCCTTTCACTATAAACCAGTCTTCATTTATGAAATAAGGACATTCAGGCTACAGAAAGTTGCACTTTTGACTCCAGAAAATAGAACAACAGTCACTCGTATGAGCACAGGCAACAACAATAGAATTAAGGGACAATATTACTGGAAGCACAGTAATTCTGAAGAGACCTAAAGCCAGGGCATTAAGCACTTCAGATAAAGACAACCAAAAGTGAAACAAAATGCCCATGAAGCTTTAAAGCTGCGCAAGAGGAAAACAAAACAAGCTCTTCTAAATGACCACTTCAATTTCAGTTGACTGCATTGTTTTACTATTGACAAGAATTCATAATCTGATGAGTTTTACTGCTGAGTGAAATAACACAAATCCCCTGTGAAATCATCTTGCAATCTGACAGTATTATAAGCAACGGATATAAACAGAGGAATATACTTGATTTCTCCAATTAATTTATTCTGCTGGGGGTGGTGGTGAGGGCAGTGTCCCATTTTCAGCAATGGTTAGTTATGTTAATCCTTTCCCTCTGTTTTGGAAGGCTTCGTGAACATATATACCAGGACTGAAACAACGATTTATTTGAAATAATAGAAGCATTACAGAAACCACATCTGAAATATTGACAGCAAATATTTACCAAAAGGTTCTAAAAATATTTAAATTCTGTCAGCAAACTACATTTGAAAAGAAGCACTCTATTTAACCTACACCTTCACTGGGTTACTGTATCTCTTTAACAACAGAAAATTATCGTCATAAAACTAGAAGCCTATTTTACAGTTAAGTGAAATGGTCTCTTTGTCTAAGTCAGAACACAAATTCTTCTCCACATTCTGCACTCCTGCCCAGAAAGATCTACCATTTCATAAACTACCCACAGAATTGTTCAACTGTAATACCTTGAAGGATGATGTGAATTCAACTCACTGAGCCCCTAATGAAAAATAGCTTTGAGAGAAGACTCAATAGCAGTGAGCAATACTTAAATGGGAGAAAAAGACAGGAAAACCTATTTTTAATTTTTAGTGAGGAAAAATCATAAGAAAATGCCTAAGAAAAGTTCAGAGGAATATCTAAATCACTTTAAAAGTAATAGCTGTGATTTAGCAATAAGACTAGATGATATAAAGATAACATACAAATTCACAGTTTAAAATCAACTGGTTGTTTTCACTTAATGGTTTATCTTTTTAAATAGGGGGACAATAATTTACACAACACAGCAGCTTATGTGAAAAAAAAAAAGAAAACCAAACAAAAAATATTGTCCAGATTCCATTTATTTATTAACAAGGCAATCTGGTACCCTATGCTTACAGTATCATCTACTTATATGTTGATAAATTCTCACCTGCTTGTTAGTTGGTTGTAGACTGCATTCTTTAGTTTAGCAACATGTCGGATGGGATTTCATCTAGTCCAACTTCCCGCGCTGAGCAGGACGGCTAACAACGCTAGATAAATTCATCCACAGTTTTGTCTAGCACAGTCCTGGAAGTCTCCCAAGGAAGGTCCACAGCCTTCTTGGGTAACCTGTTCCACTGTTGCACTATGTTCCTAGCAAAGCTTTTCCAAAAGTCCAACCTGAACCCAAGCCAACACTTGTTATTGCTGTCCCTTGTTTCACCATCAGCCATTACCATCAGTATGGCTACATTAGCTTCATAAATGTCCTTCAAGAAGTTACAGGCCAGTATTCGAGCCCCCTCTTCGCCAGACTAAACTAAACTCACCTACTTAACCTCCTATGTAATGTCCTATGACTCCGACCATCTTAGCAGTACTCTGCTAGAGTCTTCTCCATTTCTCAACACTCCTCCTTAAGCAGGGTGCCCAAAGCTGGACGTGATAGACCACACATGACCTTAGAAACACTAAGTGAAAGGAAAAATTACTTCCTTTTACCTGCTGACCACACTCCTCCTAATGCAGCCCAATACAGAGCTTTCTTCACTTCAGAAAACATCCTCTTGGCTCGATGTGGTGAACCGACCACATGATTATAGACTCATAGACAACTTAGTGTCCAAATACCTTAAGACATTATTAAGCTATTCCATAAGCAATGAAAAAGAATTTCTTTCAAATTTCATTTTAGGTCCCTACATCATCTTTCTCTTGCCACAGCAACAACTCCTGCTCTCCTGTGGTCCCTTTGCCCCCCTCTCTCCTATTCATATTTTCAGGTCTTCCTTATGTACTGTGTTCCTTCCCTCACCATGTACAGGACTCCCACACTTTTTCATCCCCAAAAGAGTGGGCCAAAATATAACATATTCCACAAGTCACTCCTAGTAAAGCTGATGGGTTTGCACTGGACAGACAGAACAAAACTAGCTTTGAGATCACTCTGGAATCTTCCCTTCAGCAGCAGTGGTAATTCTGTCTCTTGATTTTACCCAGACACTGAGTTTGTGAGAAGTCACATTACCAATACCACCAACCACATCTGACTGCAATTGACCCGATGATCAAAGTTAAAGAAAAAAAAAAAGACTTACAGACTGGACTAACTTCTTTGAGGAAAAAGAAAAAAGCTTGTAAAACAAAAGACAACTTCAATTTTACACATACAGAGATTAAGTACCAAAACCTACCTACAACATTCTTCAAACCAACGAGCAATGTAATCCCACATATAATAAGGCTCAAAGGAATTAAAGAGAAGATTGGCGGTTTTTATCAATTCTGCTGTTTTCTTGTTTTCTCTCAGTTTGCTGAAAAAATAAAAATAACATTTTGTATTTTTACATTTCATGTCTGAGTTATGTAACTACACATCACTGAGTTTACCCACTGCCAGTTAACACCCCCCTCATTCCTACAGCGGTTGTTGCTCTAGGGCTCAGTGTATCAGCAGGCTCCTCACATCAATGTCTTTTCGCAGTTTCTAGGTTTCTTCTCTATCCTTTCTTTAGTATTTGTCTTCTAACCACATTTCTAATAGATCTGTTTTCCCATGAGCATTCCTACAGTTGTTTCTCCCCCTCAGCTTTGAGCATCCCTCCCCTATCCACCTTTTAACCTATTCAACTCAAATCTTGAACTCTTTTTATCCCCCTCTCTGGCTTTCTTGAAGCACTCCTCATTTTTACTTTACAAGAAAGCTTATCAGTCAACTTCTTTTGAAGAACACAGATATAAAGAATGCCACAACTAATCTATACCATTGACATGCTGACTTCTAGTTGTATCAAGCAAGCATTTTTGTCATGGGTAAAGAATAGAATGCATGCTAAATATTTTATAAACAATAAAGCCATAGCCCTTCAGACCTTTCCACTGAACACAGAAGTTGCAATTAATGTTAATGTATCCTGTAATATGGAGAAGCCAGGTCACAGTCCCACAGGCTCCACAGTCACAGTTTCAGCAACGAAAAGATACATTAATGAATTATACTCATTATTCACCTGCTTAGCTGTGTGTGATCTTTGTTGAAAGAAGGTTCTGCCTGAAGCTCCAGTTCTGCTTTGCACTGTGTATATAATGTTCGAAACACTTCAATCAATACATCCTCTAGGATGGCAGGGCCTGGGGAGACATACCAGCAATCACAGTAAGAGTTATAGAACCACTAACAGCCCACATCTGAAAACTGCCCAAATCATTAGCTAGCTTTGGCCACCAAAACGATAAAGTTCCTCCTGTTCAATTTCACAAACTACAATTTCAAACGTTTTTTTTGAAAACACACAGACAACGGGAATGTCTCAGAGCATACAAAGCACAAGCAGAGCTCTTCTCCCATACAATGTGTGTACAATGATGGCTGGGTACAAACACATCTAATTCAAAAGCTATGCAGTCACATCAGTACAGCCCATGTTTAAGCCAACACACTCTCTTCAAGGCATTATTAGCTCAGCAACATGTAAGTGTGACTACATGGATTCCTGATCAAAGGCAGCTTTCAACCAAACAGTTTTGAATATCCACCCATAAGCTAGCTCATGCTGTTATCATATGAAAAATATACTCTAAATGCAAATATGAGGTAAAATATTTTTAGCATCTTCTTTCCTTTTAAATTTGAGGCAGGTTTTCTTTCATTCTGGATATAGTCTGCAGAATACTTTTAAAAATATTGCCTCCTTCAGATCTGAGCTAAATCTCGACTTCAAAGAAAAAAAAACAAACAACCAACCAAAAAACCTTATTTTGAAAGGAGTTCACAAAGTGATCCTGCTTGAAATATCCTCTGCTTTTTCATGCTTTCTCCTAGCCTCATTGAGCTGCTTTTGGTAAGAGTGCTCTCACTAAGCAGAAATCCTGTCAGGTTCTTCCACCTCAGTTTGCTGAAAGAATCATAGCTCTGCTTACTTCATGAAATCTTAACATATACATTGCCTCTGAAAATTTAAATGGAAATCACAAGTTACCAGGAAGATTACTTGCTTCCTCTGGATAAATACTTCTGCAAAAAAATAACTGTTTTCTTGTTACTATCTCTAAACACTATGTGTATCTTAGAAGAAAGAACAAATTATTCCCAAAAAGCAACAGTTGAGATTTTAAAAAGCATAAGTCCTGTTTGGTTAAGAAATGGAAAAGATCCAATCTGCATTTCTTCCCAAATGCAGAAAATTCTCTCTATGACTTTAGCTTACTATTTCCTGTGTTGAAAGTAAAAAAAATTGCATTTAGTAAAAGGTAAATCTAATGAATATTTCAAATTTTTAGCTTGGAAGATCTAAGAAATCCAGCTAACCTGCCAGTACTAAGAATACAGCTTTTTCTATTTGACCAATAAGAGAGAAAAAGTCTCAAAGTAAACCCATGTAAAATAAGTTAAAGACTAGAAGTAATATGAAAATTACCTAGTTCAGGCTTATCCAGCAAACTGATAAGAATTCGAAAAGGCTTTAAGTCTTGCATTAATGTGCTTTCTTCTCCATGCCCATTAACTTGTAATATTCCAACCATTGCCTATAAAGAGCAAAAGCATATCAGGAAAGAAAACAAAACCAGAAAACAGTTTTGGGAAGAGAGATGCAACAAAAGCTGCCTATAAAAGGAAAATTCTCAGTAGCGGAGACCACTATTTCATCTCATTGCAGCTCATTCTCTCCACGCTTAAGTATTCTCTCAACTTTGCCTACGAGAATATTTCTGTGGAACAGAACTTCATAACTTGCATATACTTAAAACAAAATATTATAAACAGATGCCAATTCAAAATTTCATAAAAGTGAAAGAGAAGACGTGAAAAGCAATGAAGAAATTGTTTAAGAAGGTAAGGCATGTAGACATTAAGGGCTTAATAAATAATGCGTGTAGGATATACCCACCTATGTGGCAGAAAACTTTCTCAACCAAGTTGACTAGATAGCAATGACAACTTCAAAAGAAATGGGAAAGCTGAGTTTCTATACTGAAGCGGTTAAGGGAATGAGCTGCAGAACTGAAAAACACCCAACAAAACTGCCAAAGTTTTCTGCATAATTTTCTCTGTGGCTGGCTTTGCTGTCTGAATCAAAACTAGTCTGTTTCTTTTACAGCTTCTAAAAAAGGAGGACAAAGACAGGAAAGAAAAGAGATAGGAAAGAAGAGAGGCAGGAAAACAGGTTTGACCTTGCTATCTGCTATAAACC
This sequence comes from Eurystomus gularis, assembly GCA_013400335.1. Classification (NCBI taxonomy): domain Eukaryota; kingdom Metazoa; phylum Chordata; class Aves; order Coraciiformes; family Coraciidae; genus Eurystomus; species Eurystomus gularis. The sequence continues at coordinate 259,124 of VZZY01009391.1, forward strand.
AAGCATTATCAGCCAGTATCCTGAAATAAAAATCTTCTGTACTTGAAAATGCCTTTAGAAGATCAGAATTTTCAGTACATTGCATCACTGAATAAGATGGGGGTGGACTGGATAAAAGAACACACAAAGAGACTGGCAGAAAGAAGCAATGCTTTTGAAGTCTTTCAAAAAACAGCAAATGGTTTTAGAAGGCATATGCAATTTGTATTATGTAGAGCAAGCCACTCTTTTTAAGGCCCATAAAAATTTTTAAAACAAAAAACAAGTGAATTATCCCCATAACAAAAAAAGGCCACTCTCTTTTCTACTGTAGCAGTAGTCTGTGCTACCAAAAAAAAAAACCCAAAAAAACAACAAAAAACCCCAAATTGACTGTATCAGAATTAAACTGTTAGTCTTTTCAGACAGAAAAGCTTTAATGACACTGATTAAGCTAGAAAGATGGACAGACTTAAAAGGAAGACAACAATCTATTAACAAATACTTAAATGTTGCTAAAAGCTCCTCACATTTTGTATAGAAGGTACATGGAAAACTGTATCTCATTCAGGCCTCTCCTCTACACTTGGAAAATTCCTGAATAAGCTGTCATGAGATGCAGGAGAGCAACAAGAGAAGGGTGAGTGCACACCAACTAGGTCCTTGCTGCACTGGAGTTCTGGCATCTCTTCCTCATCACTAGACCAGCAGATTTCCTTACTTTCAGATAAAACTGAAAGTGCTAGCTCTGTGCTGGAAATCAGCTTTAAGTTGTGATAAGCTATTAAGATTGGAATCCCCACTCTCATTCCCATATATAGCACTGCTATTCTGAATAAATATTAAAAAAATCAATATGCCCTAATGATAAAATTTCTTCCTGATTTCAAGATCAGACTCAAAGCATCTTGAAAGACATCAGTACACCTTAATTAATGTGAGAGAAGGAGCATAGCTCTTGAGGCCAGGTGACCTCAGCTCACTTAGCAAGGTTCTAAGGGTCAAATAGTATGACTGTCAATTTGCTCAGCTATTCCTGACTGTCAATGGATAGCAGAAAAGATGTTCCTCTTGCCTAGAGGCAGGGGGAAAAGACCCTTCTTACTCAGACCTTCTGAGTACCAACCAATACTTTTTAAGTTACCAAAACATAGAGAAGTTTCAGTATCTACAGAATTCTCCAATTTCATTTTATGAAAGAAGAGGCCCCAGTGTGCTGGGCTCATAATTAAATATCTTCTATGTATGCTATATTCATTGCAGAAGAGGGCAGACAGAGAGAGAAATCTAATATTTGTCCTAATCATACTGTTATTCTAAAGAAACACATTATCCCAATTCTTGTTTTTTCCACTGAGAAGGTGTTAGATGAGTAGGACACAACACCACAAAGAGGCAGAAATTACACGGTCACGCTGAAACGGCAAGTCAAAAGATAAAGATATAGCAACTTTGATCAGTACCTATTTATGAAGATACATGCCACAATAAAGCATCATATAGCTACCTGGACTAACATCTCCTTAGAGAAGGTGTTGAAATAGTAAGTGGCATGCTCCTCAGGATTGCTGTGCCTGGTACTTCTGGGTCCTACAAGGGCACCATTGTTATCAAAACCTTCAAGCAAACAAAAGACCAGGCAAATAAATATTTGTCTTTTAACAGAATATTTTGCCAATTTCTTTAAACTAGAAATCAACACACTCGCACTGATAACTTACCAAGATGAAGTCCAAGTAATGTTGGCAAGAGAAAGATGATTTTATAGAGTTTAATACAGGAAACTACACAATACTTCCATGCAAGCAGTTTGCACACAAATTACAAACTTAATTTTTATGCAACATTACTGACCAAATTACTTCTTGTACAAAAGAAACAAATGTTCACAAACACTGCACACATAGTCCTAGAGTATCTTCAAAAAAACCTGTCCCACAAAAGTATTGCAATATTAATATTATTATGACAACACAAAATTCAGTATTTTGAAGAGATGATCACCAAAACACACTGAATGACTAAGACACTTAGAGGAACTATCAGTCATAACACAAAATCAATTTTGCTATTCCAAATTACATGAAGGAGACAGACCTTCGTTTTGTATGTTTGTATCTTTTCTTTTACCAAGTAAGTTTTTTATTCTATCAAAAATAAGCTTAATGAAAAAAATTAATTGAAAAAAATTATCAAGAAGTCAGTCAGGATATCACTCAGTTTCACAGATGTGTTTTGCACAGCTTTTGTCCTGAAGTGACAAAAATAGAAGGAAAGCCTGAGAAGATACATGCCCTTTAGCAGCAACTTAAAAAACCCACTGTTTGCAATGGTTAAGCTACCCTGGATTTAAAGAGATGTAATGTGATTTTTATGCCTAGAGAATGTTAATAGACTAATAAAACAATAGGAAGGAATAGCCAACACCAGAATTAATGTCATACAGAACATCAGACTTCAGAAAGTCTTCCAGCATAACTGATCCCCCCTCCTCCAAATTTTTATATTACCGTGATACTCTATTCCTAATATAAAAGCAGCACAGTATCAAAAGAAAAAAATAAAAAAAACACCAAGCACAAGAAGCTATATTGCCACAAGTTCTGTCCAAATACATAGCAAATGGAGGCACTAGCTGTTCACAAAACAGGACCAGGATCAGCCACTGTAAAACTATCTTCTGAAGTGATATTATCTTTCAGTGGAGACTATGCTCGTGAAACAGCTGTAGAAGAAGGTTCCACAACTGAAAAAGCACAATGATGTTTTAAACATATAAAAATAACTTTTTTGATGACATCAAAAAGACATACCTAATCCACAAATTTAGATGAAACATTAATGCAGTGTTTAATCCAGAAATTATTTTTTCCCTAAATTGGAAATGTAGGTGTGGAGCATGACAGGGCATTTCACTGTCTTTCCTTAAAAGATGAGTAATCTGTAAGTCAATGCTTTGAGAAATGATTAACTAAAGAAAATGGGGGTTTTTCGTATTTATCTTCTAAACCCCTGCAACTTCTACAGCAACAAAACCAATCTCCTCATGCAAAACACTGTTGCTGACCTCATCTCTCCCTTCATACCTTCAGTTCTCTCTCATGTTGCTTGACCACATACTTCCTTGCCACCCAGTCACTCGCAGACTACCTCTGCCTCTGACATCTTAACTACCAGCTGGAAAGATGCAAGAGCTGTTGGGAAGGGTTCTGGTTAGTCTGAGAAGCACATATGTGCTTGCTGGTGAGCTGGGAAATCAAAAAAAGGTAACCACAAACCACATAGCAGTCTTCCCTCAAGCAGACAAACCACTATGTCTCTCCATTCAGGTTCCAGTTTGTGTGACAATCTTGGGAACTCCCATGTCAGAGATCCTGACTTCTCTCAAATTGGGCTGAAAGTGAAGGCTAGCTTCATGTGAACACAGGCTTCATTTCCTTAAATTATCAAGGCTGAATAAGGGTGATTCCTAAAACTTACCAATTTCTAGGTTTCTAAATATCTACTAAATAGAGTCCTCTAAATAGCTGTTAGTCTCTGCTACACTCTTCTGATTACACACTGGTTGCGTATAAAAAAATTAAATGTGTATTGTATTGATATTCTGCCATTTGGTAGAAGTAAAAGTATGTGTCCCATCATTTATTTTTACCCCAGAAAGGGGTTGAAATAATGTTCTAGTTGCATGGAGAACATAAATGACTGGTGAATTGTTAATTCAACCATGCAAATATCTAATGAAGCTTTAGGTTTGCATACTCCAGTCTCCATCAATGTAATATCAACATTTTTCAATATTTTTTTTATTTTCATCCCTTCTATGCTGTTGTGTTCCAACTGCCATTTACGTTCTATAATGCCTGTTCTCTGTGTTTTCCATTTTGTGTCTTTAGGGAGACAAAAGTTGCCTTTCAGTGTCTATTTATGCAGGCCCAGTGCACCAGGCTCTACACCTGAATGTGGCCCATAATTGCTGCTACAGAAAAATTTACCAATAATTTATACAACAGTAAAGGGTTATAGCATGACATTCTTCATCTTTTAATGTCCATGGACCGAAACAGTGTCGCCCTTCTTCCTTATGATACAAATTAAGTATTTCATTTTTCCAAGAATCTTACTCTGTAATATGGCAAAATACTGCTAAGAAACACAGGGTCCTTCCTCCACTTTTAGTGAGCAATGAAATTGAATAAAAACCTACCTAGAAGCCACGCATAAAGCCTTCGGTTGAGTGACATATCCCTGCGCAGTACTACATGAAGGGCTGCTGACAAAATTCTGATCATGTCTGGACGTGTTGCCTGAAGAAGTTAGAAACATGATTAAATTTAACTATGAAAAGTAACACTTTTTCTGTGCTAGCAGCTTAAAGTGCATTAAAAACCAGTTAATTTCATGGTCTGACATTTCTGAATTCAGAATAGTAGAAGAAAACAAACTTACTCTTAGGAAACAAAATTATGATTTTTATTTGGAACAGACACTTTGTAATAATATGCACCCTTTATGAATAGCAAAAATACTTGACTCCCTTAATGGCTCATTTTTGCTACAAGACATTTCATTTTGTTTATTAGGCAAAAGTCCTGGAAGCAAATTCAACTAAAATCCAGTGAGGGAAAAAAAATAAATTCAGTGAAGAATTTTAACTACCTTTCTGTCTCTTGTTACTTTAAATGTTTAAGTTTTAATATTTAAAAAAGTTGTATTAATAATTCACCATTCTAGCACCTTAACAGAGACACTCCAAATAGTCCTATAGTAACTGATAAATGTGAACAAACCACTTCCACAAGCAAGAACACAGTTCTTTTTACAGGAAAGTGTAGGTTTTCCATAATTCCTAACAAAGTGAGAATCGAATTTGTATAAGTTTTCTTCCAGGAATAAGATAAATCACAGATAATTTAAAATCAGAAAGTGACTAACAATAAATGCATTTAAAAAAAAAACACCTTACAACTTCTAGGTAAATCTCCCACTACTGCTAGGGCTAGCTACTTATCCCAAACTAACCATTTTCAACCCTCTAGTGTTTCAAATCAGTTATGCTAAGAGGATTAACTTCTGCTGCTTTTGAACACTGGGATTTGGAAACTTGCACAGGAAGAGATAATTTGTTTTTTCATAAAATTAGAGCAAATGAAGAGCTTCTGCACAGACTAAATATCATAATTTAGATTGGTTTTGCATCTACAGAAGTTAAAGTTAACTTCAAAGTTAACACATCATGTTAAAAAGCAGATGGGCAGAGATCACAATGTGAGAATAGCCACTCCTATCAGAGAAACTCTTGCTCAAGCTTGGAGAAAATTATCAACAAAGACCTACTAAACACTGCTACTGACTTAAGAAGTGCAGTACATTTAGGAGCTTGCCAATTCACCTCTCATGTTAATAACCTACCTGGCTCATGTGGAAAGGAAAACAAAAAAGGATAAGGTCCAACGTACTCCTCTGTACTAAAACACTGGTGTCTTGCACTGATGTGCTTACTGCTTCCACCTGAAGTAAAGGCAGACCCCCCCCAAAATAGTTATTTACTGTAATATTTTAAGAAGGTATATATAAGAACACTCACAAAATAAGAACAGTTGTTTATAAATAGTGATATGTACAAAATAAAGTTATTTTAAAATTTTGAATAACAAAACAAGGTAAAACAGGCAGATAAATAGTTTCACCGTTAAAGAAACATACAATGAACATAGATTCCCCTGAACTATATAAACATCAAGCTTTTGGTTTTTTGTATTACCAATGAATATCTTAATTCTAAAAAACAAAATAATACTCTACATATTTTTCAAAAAAATTACAATAAAGCTCAACCACTTGAATAAAGTGTGTCATGAATGGAAAAGTTTGTATAAAACCTAAACAGTTCTGAAACATTAACTCAACTTTGCAACACTTTTATTATGCACAAAAACATCAGCTTAACTGGAGCTATAACAAACAAACATGCATTTTTGTGTTCAAAGATAGAGAAGATACTTAACAACAACCCTCCCCAGAAGTATATAATTATAAAAATTAGTAACACCAATGTCTTAATTGCTCAAATAAAACGCTACCATTAATTCAATGTCACTGCCAATTATATAGAGTTGATCCTCCATTGAAAGCTTCCTGTTCAAATGGGAGAGGACGTAGGTGATCCCAGGCAAGCGAACTGCAGGGCTTGTGAGAAGGCTACCCCAGAGAGCACTGTAGAACGCCGACTGATCCACAGCCGAGGCAACCTTCTCCAACAGCGTGTTTGTTCTGCAGTAAAATCAAGTCAGCAGAATCAGGGAATATATCACCGTCCTTGCCCCTGCTCCCAGTTTTAATAACAATAAATTGTTACAGGAAGGTCAAAACTCTTTTGAGAGCCAAGTGAAGCCCCAGTTATACATTGGCCCTTATAATGCAGTCTGAACATAGTGATACAACTAGTAAGCCTGTGGGCCAATCTGGCTTGCAAAACGCTTCTGTCTGCCCACAGCTTCTCCTTGTCTACTCCTTAGGTTCAGAGAGTCAAAGAAATTCCTCATCTGCTGCTTAAAACCAAGTGTTGCTACAGACAGAGGTTTCAGAGAGTCAGCAGGAAAGCAGAGCTACTGAACAATCAAGCAAATGGTTTTGCCCTGTCACTCCTTGCATTGAGCACTTCTGGCAGTAACACAGCATAAAAGTATGACAATTCTTTGAGCACAAGCAATCCCTTCTACTGTCTTCAGTTCTCACCACTCATGTGGCAATACCTCTACACCCTATGGCAGGCCCAGAAAGGCAAGCCTTGCTCCCTGTTGTAGTGATGCCAACTACAATGTGTGTATCTACCTATGCAGAAATTAAAAAAGGAAATGTTAAATTGCTCTTCACACACAGGTCATGAAAATCCTAGATTCTGAAGTTGGAAATATCAAGAATATGTGTGTGAACAATTCAAGAACTCAAAGCCATGGAGTGTAATGTCATCCTCTAACATGTTAAGATTCTATCCCAGTACCTCAGACTCCACAGTCAAGATAATGCAACTGAGGCTTAGGCTTGCTGGGCAAGAAGAGCTATTTACCTCCCAGGCCACTCTGCTAGAAATAGAGTAAAAATTATAGCTATAAAGCTAGATGGATTATTGCAGTCTCTTACATAGGTGGTTTAATGACAGTTTCAATATCATACAAGTAAATCTTAAAGATGGAAGCTTTGTTCGTTAAGGTATAAATTTTAGACCATCGATAACATGGCAGTATAACCTTAGAGGAAATATGCTGCTTGGTTTTCCGTGTATTCCTAACATGATACGCATCTCAATCCACAACAAGAATCATTTAGGTTGGAAAAACCCTTAAGAACATTGAGTCCAACCATTAGCCCAGCACTGTGAAGTCCATCACTAAACCATGTCACTAAGCACCACATCTGAAGGTCTTTTAAATACCTCCAGGGATGGTGACTCAACCACTTCCCTGAGCAGGCTGTTCCAATGCTTGGCAACCCTTTCAGTGAAGAGATTTTTCCTAATATACAATCTAAACCTCTCCTGGTGCAATTTGAGTTTGTTTCCTCTTGTCCTAACACTTGTTACTTGGGAGAAGAGACCAACATATAAGGCAAAGTCTATTTAATGTCAATTCCTTTTCAATAACAGGAACAAATAGCAGTTCATTTATCCTAATTACTGTTAAAAGTCTTTTATCATACAAATTGCAATGGAATAGTATGACTGGATTAAATTAAATACCACCTATCTTAAACAAAAAAAACAAAACACATACAAGTATTTAATGAAAAAAACCCCCAACCCTAAAGCAAGCACATCCCCTTATTAAGATACCTATTCTTACCTTTCATAATACTCTGACCCTTCCTCTAACCCAGGTAGAATTCCAGTTAACAGTCCTTGCAGTCCTGGTTTCAATGTTTTCCCCAAAGGGAGGTAATAAATCTCATACAGACTCAATAACGTTGGCTTGACAGACATAGCGGCATTGGCAAGGAGCGGAAATAGCCCAGAACTGTGAAAAATAAAATGTATCTCTTTTTAAAAAACTTCTCAGGTGAGACAATTTAATTTATATCTGAAGACTGTTACAGGCATATCCGGTGCAGCTCCAAGTATCGGGTTTTTATCTTAGAATTTTGCATTGGCATAGACCACCACACAATATTATTGCCTTCCAGACTGACAGACTGGTATTTTAAGATTAGTATTGTAACTTTATTGTCATAGCAAGCAATGAAGGCCCAGAGATGACTGTGTCTTTCACCAATAAAATGTGACAAACCACAAGCATCTCTGCAGGAAAAAAAAAAAAAAACAAAACCATTAATTTTACCCATGCCGAATTACATTACAATGAAAAATTTGTTCAAAAAGACACTGTCTTTGCACTTAAGAAAAATAAAAAATGGATGACAACATTTGAGGAAATTTATAGAAATACTTTTCTGTAAGGAAAGAAAAATAATTATGTTTTACTTCAAGTAATTAAAGACATTTTAAGATCTTTACACTGTTAAGTAGAAACAAAGTATATATTTACTTCAGCAATTCAGTCTGCAAACAGATTAACAATAAAATGATGTAGCATTTAAAGGACTGGAAACACTGGAAGTCTGTTTTGAGTTTGCTATGAATGTGAGCGTAAGTTCTTAAGTTACAAATGTGATCAGCTGTGGAAGAGCTAACTGCATACTAAAAACATTTTTGCTATTGTTACTAAATATCATAAATTATTAGAAAGTGTACCAAATCAAAGAAAATTGAACACAACTGCAATTTCTAAAACCACTGAGGACTCAGGTCAGAAGACCCCCCGACACATGAAGAAGAAACTGAAAGAACAGTAAAAAAGGTAAGTATGAGACAAAGGTCTTAAAATATACACCTACAAACCTGCTGTTAAAAAAATACAATAATAAAAAAAATATTTGTGGATACAATGTTATCCATGTTAAAATTCAAAATAAAAATTTTCCAAAGTACAAAAAATGTTTGTAAAAACTATTTTTGCCTTTATCTATCTAAAAGAACAACTGCTTTGCCATTGTCAATTGGTTTTTGGGTTCTTTGCAGAAAATGTCTTTTGGTAAATAACCAGAACGCTCTCCCACAGTCGTTCTTTGTAAGGCTACTACTCATCCTTCAAGACTTGATGTTCAGACACCGTCATTCTGCTTTCATGAAAAATACTGGAATCTTTGATAATGCCTTGATGTGAATGTCAGTCTTCTCCCAAGCATCAGTAACAATGGCTTTTAGTTACATTACACAAGGTAGCATTTTCCACTGTCCTATAACTTATTATTAACAAGATAATTGAATTGAATAATTAACAATATAACTGAAGCTACTGAATCACTGCACAAGCAAAAAATTCAAGCTACAAGGTCACAGAATCTTTAAAAACACATGGAAACACAGAACTGAGACACTCCCCTTCACTCCCTCACCAGATGTAACTATATATAAACATCCTGACAATGCAAGACAGAACAGATGCTGTTAAGACACACGATTTATTTCCAAGCTTCCTAAACAGAATTCTATTTTATTCCATTATTTCTCAACCTAATGAAATTTTCATCACCAGGGATAGCTAAAGATCATGCGTGACTGTGCGTATACACCAATGCACACACCTCTTTATGCATTACACGATGAATAGCTTAATGTCTTGTCTGCTCCACCCAACCAAAAACCTACTGGAGGTTTAGGAATTGGTATATTTTCACTCCACTTACTTTTTAAGGTTATTCTTCCTTTTCATTACCATCTGTTCTAGAGACTGAGAAAATTTTGTACTTGCTCCCCATTCTAACAAAACAAACAATCTTTCTGTTCTGTTGATTTGATTGCTTGGAAGAGAAAGTTTCTTGCAATAAACTGTACTCAGGTTATTTTCCAATACTACTTACATTAGAGAAATATAATGTGAATACATTGAAAGAATTGTTAACATTTCTATTATTGTACATACATGCAGAAAACTTTATTTCAGTGAAAAATACTAAATGCCAGGTTTTCTAGCACCAAATTGGTTTCTAACAGAAGTTTAGGTGACCTGTTTATCTTCTGACATACAACGATCGGGAGAAGAGTACCACACAAGCACCAATAATGTGAGGGAAAGAAATGGACTGATTGTTGCTATATAATAAAGCAATATTGTTAATATAAAACACAGGAAACCAAAAGCATCTCAGCTATGCTTAAACTATTTACTATTTCATTGTCTGAGCTATCGTACCTGTAGAGGAAAAGATCTTTGGCCAAACGCTTGGGTCCAATGATTTTGAAAATGATCTCATAGGTTTCAAGTGCCTTCCGATGAACCCCTCCCGGCAAAGCTGGATGGAGACATTGTGCTAAGCGCTTGCCTATAGTCAACTTTTTCGGTACTACCTGGTACTTCGCGTTGTTCTGTAGTACCTGATAAAACAGCACATTAAGAAAAACAGCATAAAACATGGTAAACATCAAACGTGCGTTTTATTAATGAGTTCCAGAATGCAGTCAGTAAGTTACAACATGTACCTAGGTTACAACATCAGAAAAAACCCCAAACTCTTAAGGTGTACCATGGAGCTTTTTCTTTGGAATTCCTTTCACTTGTACATGTGCTACAGATGGAATTGCCAAGGCATTTAAAACTTGACTTGCAACGGACTCCTTCCTTACAGCTTGTCCATTTCTTCTCACTCATCCTTTTGAGGACAAAAATTACCATCTCCATTTGTTAAAAATCAATCGCCAGTAGCTCAGAGAGGACCATTAAACCGTAGGTAGTGAGTTGGGGATGACTTTAAGAAACCATCGTAGAGCATGACAACATAACAAAACTTTATCACTGCCTGCAACTATATAATCACTTCAGGACTGCAACACAGAGTTGCATTTACGTCTTCAGGTTTTTCTTTCCCAGTATTACAGCCTTCACTTTGTATCCATGTGCAGCAAGAACTGTCACAATCAAAGACATGAAAGAAACAGGAGTTTATACAAAGAAAATACGCCATTGGGATCGCCAACTGTACAGTCACTCTTGATTTTCCACAAAGTTTAAAGGGTAAAGAACAAGATTTTTATGGATACCAGCATCTGTATTCATTTGTAACCCGCTATTAAAAATCACAATGATATTACACATTCAGCTTCTTAACTATTAAAAAAAAATCAGAATGATAACATTCTCTGGTCAGTGACAGATTCATAAAAATATTGCTGATATTTATACTGGCTACTGGTTTTCACAATATTTCAATAACATTAGATGTAAATGTTAGTAATAAAAACAGATGTTGCATTCATTCCCACTAGAAATGTAAATAACTTTTCCCTTTACTTACAGTTACAAAGGGTTCACCTGTAAGTCTTACAAAGGCATTTGTTTGATTTGTTTGCTCCTTGCACACACCCAACATTTGGCTCAGACTGATACAATATTTGCAAGAATATTAGATTGCTAGAACCTTGCACTTCTGTATTTCTACACCAGTACACCTTGTCAGCTCCTGAATCTCTTCCAAGAGCACCTGCCAGGCATACCTTGTTCAGCTTTCCAAGTGCGGATATTAAATCTGCCCATTCACTGGAATATTCAAAGTTCTTCAGTGCTTTGTCAACAGCTGCTACATAGTTTCTGTACTTGGAATCTGTCAGTAGCTCCAGCTCCTCCGTGTTCATCCTCCCACAGTGTCCCCACTAGAGACTAACTTGCAATTCATGTACAGACATTACCTGTTCAAAGGAAAACATTAAAAAACCTGAAACATTGTTTCCAGAGATATATTATTAAAACAATTTTGTTTAAAGAGCATTACATTTTCCTCAAAGGCATTACAAAGTATCAACCTGAAATCAGTTTACAGCAAATGGTAAACAAAAGCTAACATACTGTACATAAATATTTAACATCTGTCCAAGAGTCTATTTGTAATCAAGTCCTCTTTTAAAAAGAAACAAACAACCGAATACTCCCTGTACAAAACTCTAGAAAATTAATGCCCTGCCCCTCCCCAAAAGCACTGTTTATTCTAAACAATGCAACAAGAGACTTTTTGTTTTCCTTTTTTTTCCTCCTGTGGGTCCATCACCAGAAAAACCCACCTTTCCACAAATTAGCCCTTATGAAAACAGAAGGCATCAATCTTTCTGAATCACTTCCATGCAGAAGACAAGTATGAAGGACACACACAACAGTCAGGTAAGAGTACTCTCAAACATAAACACTTCCTTTTATGAGACCTGGGGTTCTAATTTAGGAACGAAACTCTACTTTGTTTTTATATTATCATCCATGCACAACAGAAGTATATATTTACTAGTCTCCTGTAATGAGAGGCTTTTGCAATTTGCCCTATTTTCATCATGTGGTAGTTTACACCAAGTAATTAAGATGTTTTAGTTCCAGACACACCACCCCATACTTCTACAGGCCATATGCTATTCATAAAATTCAATCACTATTAAAAGGAAATATGTTTTTAAAGCTACTTTAACCCCAAGCAATTACAAGTCACAGTGAAAAATCCCATTGTCTGTGAAAAAGGCAGATTTTGTGCCCCCTCTAATTGGGTTCTTTTGGGAGTTGTCTGATAGCTTCAGAAGAGACTTCACACTCTGCAGATGCTGCCTTTTCTGTCTTGATTAAAGGAAAATTGGAAGAAAATTGTGCACAGAAGCACAAGTTGAAGCATGGTAGACCAAAAGAAAAACAAACAAACCATGGAACATGTATAAAGAAGCTGTATTCAGACTGTCTATGAAGTACAATAAATAAGAGTCATACTGAAAACAGCGGCCTCAGTGAGTCCTTCCAAAACTGCTGGAGAACCTGCCTCATTAGACCCTATTCCCAATGAGCAGAGATATGACAAAGTAGCAGGACTGTTTGAAATGAAAAATGCCTATGAAATAATAGAACAGAAAAAATTAGCAGAAATAAAAAGTGACATTCAGATTCCTGGTGGTTCTACAGTTGACGGAGATAAAAAAAACACTTATCTTTAAATTCTGCTCAAGAAAAAGTATTTTTAGATCAATCAGAAAAGACTAACAATTCAACTTGTATTACTTCATGTAATAAACACTCCAGTTGTGCATGATGCATCAAAAACATGAAAACTTTTCTGCCTTTTATCATATTCAATTTAAAATGTTTTATATGGACAAATAAAATCTTTATTTGATTTTCACTATATCCATCCTTCCCTTCAGTGTTCTCTCCAAAATGACTATAAAGCTGCTATTTAATAACTTTGTCAAAAGTTCTCATAAGGAGTTACCACTGACTGAACAACATAAAACCCTAGGACTGCTTTACCCAGCTACCTAAAGGACAATTCTTTTCCATGTTCTTGAAACAATCCTAAAATGTACCAACTGTGTCACTATTAGTACTGTTTCACCTTTTCAGCACTCCAAAAGGTAAAATGAAGAAAGCTGTACTCCAACATCTCCAAATTAAGACAGCAGTAAATCATGATCATAATCTCATCAAGTTTATCACAAAATGCCCTGGCAGGTTTTTGCTCCCTCCTTTTTGTTCCTTTAATTAACAGGTGCTTCTGATGATAAAGAATTCGGCTTTAACCCTCTTTTTTTTTTT
>VZZY01009392.1:0-65002 GCA_013400335.1 Eurystomus gularis
GCTGGAATGTTGATCTGCTCAAGGCTCAAGGCTCTTCAAAGGGATCTGGATAGGCTGGATCGATGGGCTGAGGTCAGTTGTATGAGGTTTAACAAGGCCAAGTGCTGGGTCCTGCACTTCAGTCACAATCCCTGGCAATGTTACAGGCTTGGAGAAGTGTGGCTGGAAAGCTGCCTGGTGGAAAAGGACCTGGGGGTGCAGGTGGACAGCCGGCTGAACATGAGCCAGCACTGTGCCCAGGTGGCCAAGAAGGCCAACAGCATCCTGGTCTGTATCAGAAATGGTGTGACCAGGGAGGTGATTTTCCTGTCCAAGTATAAGATTACAGGATAGGCTAGGCATCTGCTTTTCCCTACTCATTTCAGTAAGAAATGTTTATCTCTAAAATACCACCCACAGCAATAATTGTAAAACTGCTTTCTTATTCTGGTCTAGATTTTTTAATTTCATGTTTTCCTTCCTGTTCTGCTTATGAAGGTCAGTGGAGTTGGCATACTTTTTTTTTTTTTAATGTCTTTCATGTCTCTCTGGTTAGTTGACTAATTCATGCTTGCATACAGTTTTTCTATCTTTCAGTTTATTTCCTGTCCTGTCAACAGTGTTTTATTTCTATGGAGCCATAAGCCAACATGATGGTATTTAATGCTGGGCTGAGCTTGTTTCTAGCTCCGTGTGAAAAACGCTTCTTTCATGTCACATTTAAATATCTTTTGTTTTTAACAGTGGAATCTAACAGATTCAGTGTGGCTTCTTGTGATCCATGTAAAAAAGGTATATTTTATAGCTGGATAGTAGTTGACCCTGGGTGCCTTTGGATTTATCCCCACTGAAAGCTTTTCATTGTTCTGTTAGTTTTTTATTATCTTCTTTAGCCAGTACATTCTACATTATGATCTTTATGGTAAACAGTATCCTAGTAACAGAAGTAATTGGCTGTTGAACTCAGGAAAAAATATTAGCTTGCATTGTGTTTTCAACAAAGAACAAGGCTGGAGGAAAGCTTACAAATATCTGATAGACACAGCCTAGAATTAGGGAATTGGAAAGGTTGGAAACACCTGGAATTTAAAACATATACAAGATTTTTGGTTTAGAATTGTCATGGTTTAACTCCATCTGGCAACTAAGCACCACACTAGCTACTATGAAGAAAATTAACCCCCTCCCAGCTAAAACCAGTACAAAGTAAATCAAAGATATTGACAGGAAAATATTATACGTGACTCAGTCTGTGTATCTTCTGTTGGTGAAGGGTCTCACTCAGCAGTTTCTGTTCATAGAGGGATGATGAAGATAGCTAAATTGCAAGCCTGTGTTCAAATGCCTTGCTGAAGTAAGATCTTGCTGCTCATGTTCTTATTAGATATGTACTTAGTCACACAATAATACAGAATATTAAAAAATAAAATCCATTAAGGTGCTGCAACTAGTTTTATACCCAATATAATGTAGGGTAAATGGTTTTAACTTAAGAAACAAATTCTAAAAAATGCTTAGCAGATGGATCCCTAAAATAATTTCTCATGCATAATTCAGAACAGTACATCTGCTTGGATAAGAACTATTTCTGAAGATACGAGAAGATCAAAAATGTGTGATATGCATATAATCATGTAAACTTTTTAACAAGGCAGGTAAACATTTACTATAGTAGAGATTGACAGTTGTATACTAAATGTCATGACTTTTTTCCAGAAGCTGAACAGCATTCTTCAAGTCAAGTTCTTTCAACAGAAACATAATTGATGTTAACAGAAAATGTAAACTGGAAAAGATCTTAATTTACTGTTGGTAAAAATCTATTCTAATTTAAATATCTCACCCTAGTAAAATAATTAAAATGTTGGCATCCAAAATTATTAATATGACCTTAAAGACAAATTGCTTGACCTGTATAAAGATTGCACTTCTTTTAAATACTTTCAGTAGGATGTGTCTTCACTGACTGCAGAGCATGGCAGAGGCAAAAAGAACTGAAGGCCAGAGCCAAAAAACCAAGCAAACAAAGAAGCTTAGCCTTTACAAAAGTACTTTAAGTGAAACTTAGGCATTTAGTTGCAAAATTCTGATTGTGAACATGTGAAAAGGAAGTTGTAGAGAGGTGGGTGTTGGTCTGTTTTCCCAAGTAACTAGTGATAGGATGGGAGGAAATGGCATCAAATTATGCCAGGGGAGGTTTCCATTGGATATTAGGAAAAAATTCTTTACTGAAAGAGTGATTAAACATTGGAACAGGCTGCCCAGGGAAGTGGTAGAGTCACCATCCCTGGAGGTATTCAAAAAACTTGTGGACATGGCACTTCAGGACACGGTCTAATGGTCATGACAGTGCTAGGTTGACGGTTGGATTTGATGACCTTCGAGATCTCTTCCAACCTTAATGATTCTGTGATTCTATGATCTCCATTAGGGTATAGTTTAAAGTGTTTAAACTTCATACATGCCTCACTTTTCTAAAAAGATTCAAAGACTGCAGGAGACAAAAGTGGAATTCAACTCCCTAAACACAGATGTCTTCAGATTTATGTTGTTTATATTGGTTATCCTATACCTTTTTAAAAAATCTATGAAAAAGTAAAAAATATAATATTCTTAGGCATGTTTAATGTAATTTTCATGTAGCTATATAAGCCATGAAGACTAATCTTGGTTTTCTCTCCCCTAGGTAGAAATGGATGCAAACTCGGCTGTAGATAACATCATTGTAGGTGTATGAACTTAAACAAGATAAATTTCAGACCTACAACTACACTTATACCCACAGTGATTTCTAAATCCTTCTGCAGCCAGGGAATACATCCTTCCTACAACATCAAAGAACTATGATCCTACTTCCAATTTGGGCAATGCAAGAATAAGGTTCTTCCTGCAGAACCACAGTTTTCTTCCAAACTTTGAGATCAAAGAAGACAGTTCTTTCTAGCCTTCCCTCCTCAACATTATTCTAGATGGGACATGTAGTTAAAACAAAGCATCCGTAAGCAGCTGGCCAGGTGTGAGAAGAGGGTGGGCAAGGAGAAGCACAATCCACTCTCTGTCCTTCCTGTACAGGTTTTGCTGCTCTGCCGAAAAGAGTCCTAGACTCACCGGGTCAGGGAACAAGTAACAACGACAGAAAGTGACTTCGTAGCCATAAGGTATGTCCCTCTCTGTAAAAATACTTAATCAGTCTTGAAGTTTCATAGCAAAGCTGTCATCAAGACCCAGGTGAGCAGCCCTACTCCTAGCTAATATTACCCTCTTCCTGATTCTCTGGATGTAACATTGTTTACTACTCAGAGGCAAAGTTTCAACTAGAAGAGTGATATTTTTTTTCATTCCCAGCCTGCACAGTCTCCTCGATCTTGATTTTATCTCTCAACCTCCTGATATCATTGCTGCCTTCTCTAAACTGGCTTGCAGATTCATACTCTGATGGACTTCACAGTCTCTTTTTAAAAAAATTTACTAAAAATAGAGACCATGTGTGATTGCCAATGTCCATTTGGTCCACAGACTCTGTACTTTCTTTTGCCTGTAGCAGAGCAAGACCAACCAGTATAGAATGAGATTGTGGCTGGAGCCCATAACCAGTGTCAGAAGATGGAAAGTAGTCCGGGGTCCCAGTCTGTAAACATACTCTGCGTGCCGTAAAAGGCTTCCTTATTCTACCTCTTTCCTGACTATATCTTCCTTCGGCTTCATCAGTCTAATGTAAATACACAGGAAAGCTGAAAGTTCAGTACTCTGAGAAAAAAATTGGATAAAAGCCACTGCTTTTACTATAGGGTTGGTGCCTTATAAGTCTCTGATCAGCAGAGATTTACTGGTAGCAACATTCCAATAAATAGCAAAAATTCTGCTCAAGTTTACATAGCTTTCAAGACATAAAATAAACTTGGGCTTAATCAGATGCAATTCCTCAAGAGGCTCCTACAACATTTCTGACTTTCTGTGGGTTTACTTAAGACAGTTTTACAGATGCAAACCATTTCTTTGAATGACAAGAGGTTGTTACACCGTTAGACCAAGGTGATCACTCATTAAGATCTGGACCCTGTCTTTAAACTGTGAAGGCCAGAGTCTGGACCTCAATGGACAATCACTTTGATTCATCTTATGGTGTAACAACCTTTCAAATGAGGAAAGGGCTTACATTTTCATAAAACAGTCTTAGGTAAATCTGCAAAGCCAACTTTTAAAAGTGAAACTGCATTTCCCAGCATGAGTCTGAAGAGCAAAAAGGAGAAACACAACTGATACCTAAAACTGAGCATAGGTTTAAAATGTCAAGATGGCATCCCTCTACATTTTCTGGTACTGAGTGCTTAAAAACTGATGGGTAAAACTAAATGTCTGCAGCATTCATCTAGTGTACATTAATGCAGCTGCCTGAGCTCTAGCAAAAGACTTTTATAATTGTCATTAACTTTCAGAAAGGGCAGAATGCCATCTAGCTGCTGGGGATGGCCTCTCGAGACTGACTTTTGTTGCAAGATAATCAAAAGGGGTTGTCATTAGGTAGCATAAATCTCAGTATCAGAGAGGATGTCTCTTTATTCTGAGTAAGTATCACAGGAAAGAAGAACAGGGCATTAAGCAGCTCCTTTTGCAGAATAACATGCTTTTTAAAAGCTTGGTGAATGATGACATGTCACTGGATGACTGTGCTTTTCATGTGTATCAGACACGAAGGTGTTAGGATCTAAAATTCCTATTCTAACAATCTCCCTGGAGCTTTAGCAGTTACCTGGACAATATAATTAATCAGTTACTTCCCAATGCATTACACATGACACCGTACGGTTGGCAATTATAAACAAATCAACACATTTTCCTAAACCTGAATATTTTGTCTGTTTGGCAGGAGATACAACATAAAAGATAAAAATAAGGAAAAAATGAAAGAAGTTCTCACACATGGTACAAACTTCCAGTATTCTTTTTATCACTATCAGCACATGCAAACCATTTTTAAGGCTGGTTTGGGGTTTTTTTCCCCTCATAGCTTTGTTTTTCATTTTGTGAACAATGAAGACCACATTAAACCAAAGTTATTCTCTTGTAGCTGAGCTTCAGTCCATATGGCTTTTGAGATACTTTGTGTCTAATCTTTTGTGATAAATATTGCTACCCAAAGCAAATTCATATCAAATTCTCTTAAGAGACAATGATGAGCTCTGCCTTACAATTTAAACCACTTCACAGTATTTTTCACATAAATCAGGTACAATAAAATATCTGCATTAAAAATCTTTATTATTTGATAACTGTAGAATGAATAATGTTGGAGGGTTTTCTGTAACTAAGCTGACCATACA
Organism: Eurystomus gularis; assembly: GCA_013400335.1. NCBI lineage: Eukaryota > Metazoa > Chordata > Aves > Coraciiformes > Coraciidae > Eurystomus > Eurystomus gularis. The sequence continues at coordinate 5,301 of VZZY01009392.1, forward strand.
TGCTGAACCTGTTCTCTTCAAATACAGTTTTCATTTTCAAGGAAAATACCTGTGGTGCCATCCTTTTACAGATAAGTATAACATTAATCTACATAGGGAATCTACCATGACTTATATTAAAGGAATGTTTTTTAAGTATTCAGGAGATGCTGGTATAAGAATTGCAAAGCCTATAATCCGCAGCCTGTAAGGACGGCAATGTTTCATAACTTGGACAGAACAATTAGAGATGTGAGGATAATCAAGCCAGTTTTTATCTTTCTAGCCAGTATAGTGCAATCTTCAGTGGGATTCTGCAATTCAGCATCTTTGCAAATGCATAAAAAACCTTCAGTTGCTGAACCTTTTATTGGCACAAGCTCACTGCTCTCAGTACTGAATTAGCAGGTTAAAACTATGATGGGTAGTCTTTAAGAACAATTTTCAACATCCTTTGTTTGCTGTACAGGTGAAATTTTAGGCTGATTCTTATTGGTTTTGATGTAAATAAAAGCTACCAAGAACACCAAAATGTTTTGGAAAAGCCTTATGATCTATCAGGGTGTTTCCATAACTCCTTGAATTATTTGCAGTTTTAGCAGCTTGTATAACTGGAAGTCCCTAGAACCTGGCTCTGGTCTTCCAGGGAACAAAAGTGTGACTGTTGCTGTCTTAGACCCAGAGCTTCAGATTAAGATTTGTCACCTCCCAAATGATGATTCAGGAGTAGCCTGCTAGGTGAGTTTACTCAGAGGCAAGGGGTCCTGCATCCTGTGGGCCCTCAGCAAATTTCCACCTAACAGTCTGACATGGAAGGATACTGTTGCAGAATACATTGCAGTCCAACTAGCCACCAAGGCAACTTCATTCCTTCTTGTCACCTGCAGTCCCTGACAGACCCAGAAGAACCAGCAATCCAGCAATTTGTAGTCCTCTGTCTTCAGGTTGGAAATAACCCCAGAAACCATTTGCTCCCTGTTGGCACCCAGTACAGAGTTTTGCTATGCCAGCCTTTCCTCTGGCCTACACGGCCAGCCCCTCTGCTTGTAGTGTTCTTGGTCAGGATGGACTCTTGAAAGTGAGCTCCTCAGAGCATATTTCAGATGCTGCACAGGCAATACCAGGGGAAAGGGAAATGACAGAGAAGATGAAAAGGTCTGTCTTATACAAAGAACTATCATGACCTAATCTAAGTCAAAATCCACTATGCTTTAATATATGTACTCTATTGGAATATAGGGTTTTTGTAACTATGTATAACTTCTTTTTCTTTCTTTTTCCATTTGTTCCTATATCAGGTGACATCTAATGTGAAATTTTCTACATTGTCCACACATCTGAATACCCAGATCTCATGACACTACAATGTGAAATAAACTATTGCTGGCAAATGATCCTCACTGAGCTGTGAAGGATACAGAACATATTCACTTAGTTCTCTGCAAAATTTCAGTTGGATTTCAATGAGCTGATACCTATCTCCAAAGCCTCTTATTTTTCTTTTTCTTCTTTTTTTTTTCTTTTCCTTTTTCTGACACTGTGATTTGAGACAAGTCAGGACATCTCTATTTTTAAGAGCCAGGAACCTGTGACATCCAATCCCCAGGGGGGAAATATTATTTAAATAATTCCACACAGTCTCCTATAAGAGAGAATAAATATAATCAGAAAAATGTGACTAATATCTTTCTCTGAATCCTCAGTGTGTAGAAAAATGTGACTAATATCTTTCTCTGAACCCCTAGTATGCATCTTTTTAGCCACCTGTTCTCTCTCCTCCAGGCTCTGATCCCACATGTGCTAAACAGTAAACACAGAACCTATCAGCAAACCTGAAGGTAAGGGTATCTTACACCTCCTAGTATAGGGCAATCTTCTGGATCCTAGTTTTCCAGCTCTTAAACTGTACCTTCTGTAGAGAAGGTGCCTTATTGACCAGAAAGTGTACCTTTACCAATTTCCTACTTTCAGCATTTTTTGTTCCTTCAGTATTCTCCACAGAGAAATACTGTTATCCTTCTTTGGGTGTACAGGAGGAACTGAGAAACAGTGTTAAATGACTTGCTCTGGGCCATACAGGGACTCTGTGACAAACCAGGATGTGATACTGTTAAATAATACTGTAAAGGAATACACTCTGCAGCTTAACTTCCAGTTTAAACTGACATATTCTACAAACAGACACCATGTTACAATACTGATGCTCGTCAAACGATAGGTTGAAAGTCAGTCTCAAAGTACCAGAGCAAAACATTGTCCTTGAGCTTTCCTTGTTAATAAATTGTGAATCATGTATATCCCACCAATAACCTGTTGTAAAAAAGAAAACTTTTCCTTGTTAGATAAGGTGACATCACTACAAAACTCGTATATTGTGCTTCTCATTTTATTTTGCAGATAAACAAGACTACTTAATTACCATTTTCTGACATACAATCTCCAGAACAGACAGTACAGTACTGAAAGGTGTAATACATTTGCAACACAAGGAAGGTTTATTTTAGGCACTAAATGAAATGGCATTAACATAGAGTATGAAAAATACTGCTCTATTCTTAATAGAATGTTTCTTGAATGAACAATTGTAAAAATAGATTTCAGATTTTATTGCTTGACTCAAAATATTAAATGTACTAAATTATACTGTGGAAAATACGAAGCTTATGCAACATACAAGAAATATTTTTTTTTATTCAGGGTGTCTTGGGTGTGTTTTAATTTCTTAGATTTTGTAATACAAAGTTAATCCTTTCTAGGCCTTAAATAAGTAGGAGGTTAGCAGAGTCAAGAAGTCCTAAAAAGTCAAATCTTTTTAAAAGACCATTTTTCATTTTCTGATTGATGAGGACAAAATAGGCATTGCGATCAATATGACAAGCAAATAGAGGGACTGAGTGGCAAAGAAACAGGTGAAAAAGTGTTTCACGTGTGTGGATGTTTTAAGAAAGGAGATTAGAGACATGGCATCAAAAGCCAAGGAGGGTATGAAAAAAAGGCCATATTCAGGCAAGAAATCAGAGTGTTAGAAAAATTGTCCTTTTTGATACTTCAGTCAGGCAGCACAAACAGCTGCTGTGCCTAACAGAACAAACAATTATTGCACCTGCAGAAAGAAAAGAAATAATAGCAACAAAGCATCTTCCTGATGAAAAGAAGTAGATGCAGATGTCCTTGAGAATATAAATTGAAGATCCCCGGTAAGGTCACAGCCCAGCAACTGTGGGAACAAGACAGATTCAATGACACCAAACACTTTGTTTGAGTTACTGCTGTATACCTAACAAACACATGACATATTTTCTCCCATATGCTTCACCAGGAATATTTGCTTGAAAAGTTTTGTGAAAGGTGAAGCAGAGCTGTGGGAGCTAGCGAGAACACCCCCCCATGCCATGGTGCTCAACTGCAGCCTTGGCTGCCCACCCACTGCAGGGACAGGCATGCATGCACCAGCACCATGCCCCAAGGGGTTCTTGGGCTACACGGTGAGGACCAAAAATTTGGGATGTATGGATCCTGCTGTGATATCAAGAGGCAGACACAATCAGTGCAGAAGAGTACTTGTATTCAAACTGCAGGCATCTTTCTTCCTAAGTTTATGTTGTACATTCAGTGATTAAATAAAGCAAAGACGGAATTATGCCACATGAATGGCCATCTGACAGCTTTCCAGGTACAATATAAGCAGTCCTGAGTAGCTGTTAGGGAAATAACCTGAACAGACTAATAGCATACACAGGACTTGCTACCTACAGAAAGCTTGCAGAGCACATACTTAAGATACTCAATCATGAATACATCAAAAATAGGACTTCAAGGAAAGAGTACAACATTTCCCAGGACAGGCATCCAGATATTGTGGAAAATGAAATTTTGAATGAAACTGCAGCAGAAAAATCAGATAAAGCCTAGGTTTTACAGACAGAGAAACATACCATATATCACAACATATTTTTACAGGACAGGCTTCAATAGCTCCCAAGAACCAGGTCACAACCTTAATATTGGCTGACTGAAGCTATTATATTACTAACATCGGGGATCACTTTTGCACGAAACAGATTTTAATACATTAAAATATTTGAATTAAGTAGTCCTTTCTGATAAGGAGCAAGTCACCTTCTATTATCAGGCATCAAATCATTTTTGTATTTTACTGGTATGTTCTCCTCTGGTACAGTCTGCCAAAGAAGATAGTTTGCCTGCCTGTAGAGTGGAAAGAAAATGTGCCTGAATAACACACAGATAAAAATGGATACAGAAATTAGCCCTGAAGTACTGCAGATTTCCCAAGGCCTTGCTAAGAACTCAGAGACGGTTATATTTGACTTTAGGTGCTCAAGGCCAAATTTCTTCTCAGAAAATGATAGATCCTGTTCAGAGAGTTTAAACGATAACAAAGATACTTAAAAGAAGACAAAATTTTATTTATTTGTGATGCACACTACTTTCATCAGCAGAAGAATAGGTATGGTAGATAGATAGTGAAAGACATATCTGTAGTATCATGTGAATTTGGAGATCAGACATCAAGTATAGATCAAATCTTTCCTTTTAGCAACTGTGCTATGACCATAAGGTGGTGCCTATTATCAGGGACTGAAGGATTTGTGGGGGTTTTGGGAGTTATGAATTTGGCTTGCATATACATATCTTCATGTGGAGACTTATGGTACACACTCAAGCATACAACAGGTACACTTGAAGTGGTTTCCTTTTAAAACAGAGGTTGCTGCCACGCAACAGGACACTAGCTAGGGAGCACCATTCTATTGTGGACTCAAGGTCTTACAATACATAACTCTCTACATTTTTATGGCACTTGCAATGCTAGATTATTGGCAATCTGCTTATTATTTCCTATCCATGATGCTTAGATAGAGATACTGTCTGCTTTTTACCTATCTATTAGTTACCAAATTATAGTCATAGGTTGACCTCTATCTATTTTTAATTAGTTGGTGCAATGCCCTACTAATGGTGGATAACACTTAGCAAAAAGGACAGGAAAGTGTGCATTCTGTGGTTGTAATTTACAGAAGCTATAGGTAATTTCCTTACTATGTAAGAAAAAAGCTGAAGACCTAGAAAACAATCTCATGTAGCAAATGCGTACAGTCAACCCATTTGTAAATGAGGACAGCAATGTGTGCTTCATACTGATTCTTGTATTATAAAAACAGAAATGGTGTGTCTTGCCCTCCTTCTCTTGGAGCATTTTCTTGACAGAAATTCTCTTCTACTGCAATGATGTATTTAAAGACAGGTCTGCCCACATAAAAAAACCTACTGTAGGCTAGTACCTGTGTGGTTCAAGTCAGCTACCCACACTCTCTTGTTCCAATTTCTGAAAGGGAATTGCAGCTTGTTTATCCTGAATGAACCTCCAGCAGACTCCCTTCTGAGTCATAGTCACAGTAGCAAGACTGAAAGAGAGATGAACAGCACAGCTGGAGCCATGGTTTCCAGAAAAGATTGTCCCATGACAGCTGGTCAGGGACAGCATTCAGGGATCTGGTGTGGTTGTCTACTGCTAGGTGTATGACCCCGAGGATTTCATAGAAACGGCTCTCCGTTTCTGGAGTCAGTGGGACTTTCTCCTCAGGGTCTCTGGAGAGATCAAAGAGCAGTGGGGGATCATGCCGTGTGATGAATCCTTCATGGCAGAAGCAAACATGAGAATCGTAGCAACCATTGGAGTCTTCAGGACTGAAGTTTGGAGTGAAGTAGAAGACTTTCCAGACGGACTTACCTGTAATTCATAGATACAAAACAGCTGATGATAAAATAGCAAACTAAAAGTCCCCTAGTCTTATGAAACTCTAATTCATACCATGGGAAACCAGTCTTTTGGTACAATCTTGCTCTGTACAGGAATTGCAATATACTGAAAGAGTAGAACAAAACTGAGAAAAACAAAAATAAACAAAACATGGCAATTTTCATGCCACACATATTTAGGAAATAATTATGATCATTTCATTCCCTTTGAAGAATTCTGATTCACTAAATCATAGAAGACTTAAAAGAACTTTCATTTTTAGATTTACAGTGCTAAGAAGCTTTGCATAAATATCCACTAAGCCATTGCACTGTCTTCTTCAAGACTTATTAAAATGTACCTTTGCCCCTTGACTGTATCCAGACACTATTCGCCCTTGTCTGCTTCTTATTTTGTTAATCAAAGTAATTTCATTTCCACCCTTTTCTCTTTTTGTCGTACTAATCCATTGCCCTCTGCCACATGCTTTCATTTCAAACACCTGCAAACAAGTTTCTCTTTTTATTAAATGTGATGACAAAAAAAGGTATAACAGATGCTAAATTCATGTCTTAGGCCTCTAGATGTTTTTTCCAAAAATAGATAACTGTTTTTAGGTTTCTGCTTTGTAAAATGGGAACTAAGTTCTTTAATTATAAACTGGTCATTTTCTCTCAGCTTAATTTGCTTTGTACAGAAACTAAACTGCCTGCACTAGCATAACTTCAATCATTATTTTCATTGTTTAAAAATAGTAATTATTTCCTGGATTAAGAACAAGCAGGTATCAGTTGGTTCCTTCAAGAAGCACTCTTGAACAGAAGGTACACTGGAAAATCTGAAAATATTTAACAGAAAAGGAGTAAACAAAAAATGGCCACTATTTTCCTCAAGTATCACAGAACAGACAGGGAGGGCAGGAACAGACAGGTACTTCCAGGGAACCACATTGTCCTCTCACAGCCCGGGAAGTATACAGTTCTCCAGAAATGGACCAGAAAATAAGTAATTAGAGTAAAAAAGCTGTATTTTACTCTTAATAAAGTAGGATACTAAACAGCTGAGGTCTATGATGTCAGACTACCTCAGCACTTGAGTGTACACAGTCAGCAGAAATAAATATCAATAATTTCCATTCCTCAGCACCCTATTGAAAAAAAATATTTTGTATCACTTCAGTTTTTTGAAATACTGGAGGGAAAACTATTTTTGGTATTGTGTTAGATTTTATTAAGTTCACAGAAAGTTTGTTAATCTAGTAACAGATTGTCACAGATTTATGTGTGCTACAGTGGTTAATATTCATTAATCAATTAATTCAACAGAATGGAAAGCACTAGAAAATGTGGGAAGGGTAGAGATGAACTAGTATGTGCCACGCTGTAACTGCATCATGCTCAATTTTTAAAGCTAAAAACAGGTTTAAAGAAAGAAATGTTTCAGCGGACTGAAGAGTCACAGGCTGCAGTTCTAGTCTATAGCATGAATTTAGACAGTAGGTGACCTTAAGATTCTTTACAGCTTCTTCTATCCCACAGAAATTTTCACATTATAAGAGATTTTACCTTTAGGAAACAATTCAATGACAGAGCCTGGAGACTTCCAGTTCACTTAGACTGCACTTAAATCAGGGTTGGAGGGGTGAGGGATATTATACACATTAGAGTAGGAAAACCCTCTGAATGCTGCTTGGAAGTCAGCAAAGGGGAAGGAACTTTAAAGGCTGAGAGTGGCACAGACAACAGGACGTGGCAGACTTTAAAAGGCTCTGGCTGTGACAGCAGCAATGGTACAGTCATACTTAGGAAAAGGCAAGGCAAGCCAAGGCAGCATTCCTTCCTCTGTCTTTCCAATAATGTTTTGAAAGGTTGGTTTGAGACTTCAATTCTTTGCTGTTTTCTTAGATTTAAAATAAATAAACAAAATCTAACACTCCCCCTTAAATTCCTTTGAACTTCTGCATGGAACGTTTCCTGGAAGCAGAAATAGGCCTCTGAGTTACTGAGATTTAGAACTGACATTCTGGGAAGGTATGTAATTCTATACTAAGCATTCCTTCAGGCCCTGAAATGTACTTAATTGGCAAAATGGACAATGAAAAACAGAAAAAGCCAAAGGGCTTTATTAATCAGTGCACTGTGTGCCCTTCTAGGCCATGCAACATTTGCCCCACCTGAGAATTTGATTCAGGGCACTGTAACGCATTGGTAGAAGAGCAGAAAAAAATTATGTAGCTTTTATAATGTCAACGAAAAAAAATTCCAGTAAGGCTATGCCCATGAGAACATTGTGGTCAGGCTGTCTTACCACACATTTATCTTTGATGGCACACTTGTGCTGAATGACATTAAAAGAAATTTTCAGCCAACTTTTTTTGGTATTGGGTACTGTAGCACCAGGCCAGTTCAAGGGCTTACAGTAAGCAATAAAAAGTCAAGGATTCTAAATTAATGCAGGTCAGTACAAGTAGCTCATACAGGTAAGACATAGGGAAAGGAAAGAAATAAAGGAGTTATACCATGACTTTTTTCTAGCTCATGCTAGTTTATCAGCTATGTGGCTATATAATGATCATACTGTGAAAAACACTGAGCTCTGGGAGAGTAAAGTTTATTATTGTGCAATATTCATCTATTGCACTCCAGTGATGTTCCAGCGTGTATCTGGAACTTTGTGTGGTTCTGGAGGAACAGCAACATAGACTTTAACTGCCGATTTCCTAAGCATTATGAAAACTAAAGCCTATCTGTCAGTGTCTCTGGCTGTGGAGCAGCCAGTGTAATATACTAGGAGGCATAAAGAGCTGTCAGACTTCTAATCTGTAAAGCTGATGAATTGTATAAAGCTCTATATTAAAAAGGGCACGATCTATCCCAGTCTCTCTCAGATGATATGAAATCTCATTTTGTCAGAGGGTTAACTACAAGGATCAAATTAATCTCTCAGTAATTAACAATACCTTTGTTCTGCAAAGCATCTGGATCATAAACTCTTTATATAAAAAGATAACTATATGTCCCTTCTTCAGCAAAGTTAGCAGTAAAATTGTCAGGGCTCCCACACAGTCAAGTATATCAAGTCCATTCTAAAACAGCAGGCAAGCTCTAAGCCTGCAGCACCCTTCAAGATCCTGTCCGAGTGCTTCACGGCTACTTTATTTAGCATCCGTTCTTCCTGCAATTCTCTAGCTCTCCTAACTGTCTAACAGTTTCACTTATTCAGACTACCTCTTTCCTTCACACATTAAGAAAACCAAAAACTACACAAGTTTTGTACACAAGTTTATGTGTACACAAGTTGTACACATAAAGAGTCTCAAATTAAAATAGGCTGCAATTAGTTCAAGCAAATCTGCTATGAACATGATCCTTGAGTGTTCAATCTCCTCAGCAGAATCGTCTTCTCTTTTATTATCTTTCACCCATCTATTTATCCTCTCCTACTCACAAGGACAACTGTAGCTCCAAAAGACAGGTAGCAGCCATGAGATTAAATAAAAGTCTCTCAGTAAGACATATTAATATTTGCAAAACGAAATGACACACTGGATGTCATTTCTGTTATAATAGCACTGTTCTTAATCACTGATGACTAAATGGTGTTTTCTGATAAACAGTTCTTTAAGTGAATAGAAGCTATTGCTCTCTTATTGCCTGGAACTCATTTTTACTGAACTTAACCTATGAGAGCAGCTTTATAGGTTTGCTGCTACTGTCATATCCTTTCTTCATACTACTTTGTTTCTTCTTCCTGTAGAAGAACAAGTTAAATAAGTCTCTCTTCACTGTAAACTGGGGAGCTGGTCTCTCCTTGACTTCAGATGCCTTTGAGCATAACTCTTTGGGCATAGCATAACAATGCAAATTACCCACAGACTTTTCCTGTATCTACAGTGTGTGCTGCAGCCATTGTCAGCTCCCACACTCTTAACTCACACTCTTCAATGTTTCTGCAGAGTAGCAGATGAAAGCTGCAACTCACTTGATTATGACATTCTTCAGATAACTCTTGCTATTAGATTGAATCCTTTCTTCCCATATCTTTTGAAACATTTAGAATTGTTAGGTTCTCTGCTAATCTTATATAAAGTAGTTATCACATGTGTATATATTCAGCTCTTCAATAATTTAACAATTTAGAAAACGTTTCAGAGGCTAAATTCTTGTAGAACTATACATAGCATATAAAGAATACGATTTGGTTAATATAAAGAAAAAATACATATTATTTTTACGTGCACTCCTTGAGCAGCTAATAAAATCTGCTATTTGAGTTTAAAAATTAGCATTTTTTTAGATACTTCTTTTAAGTATCTGAGTATCTTGCCATGTTGCATAAGTCAAAGGCAGCACATTAAGTCCCAGTGCAGGTGGAGAATAACTGAGCGATATTCAAAGATATAATGTTAGTTTATGAGAATCAGTTGTTTCTAGAAGAGGCTTGCATAAAGAATCGTGCAGAACATACAGTATTTGAGGCAACATGGTGAAAAAATCCCAGTAGTAGCAGTGATTTGAAAATTTTAAGGATAGAAAGTCTCAAGGATAGAAATGCAATTTTAAGAATCCTGTAAAGCAGAAAGGATTGCACACTGAAGGATATCTAGTAATCATACTAAACAACTGCTGGAAGAAAAAGACAAGACACAGTGAAACCATGCTGATGGCTGCTGAAGCCAAGACAGAAATCTCATGACTGAGCTTATTATCTAGAGTAAATGCTGTGATACACAAAGCTTCCACTGAATTCTGTTCAAAAGTCAAGGTTTTCTGCTGAATGGTAGCAGCTGTCAAAGAATTATTGTCCTGAATTCTTCATTCTTCATCATCTTCAGAAAGAATTCACTGATGATTTACAGTGTTTTCTTTTCTTGTTGAAGAAAGTCCCAAATGGGAAGAATCTGTGGGTACGGAAAACTATGCTGCTAAAATAGGAAGTGCTATAATGCAATATTCTGCCTCATATTTGGGTCTTAGTTAACAGCAGCATGTAAAAATACATGTTGCCCTAGAAAAAAATCCCATCCGTAGCAATTTGACGCATGGAATCCAGACACTTGCTAAAGATTTGTTTGAGGCGTCTATTTACTTGCTGTAAATAGATTGTCCATGCAATGTCCATATAATTTTCAATTCATCAAAGCAGTATCTGGTGGCATACTGAAATCTGAAGATAATGCTGGAACAAAAAAAAATTACTGGCCATGTCCAACCTATATTCAAAAGTCCTTGAAAACAGAAAAGCCTTATTTTATCGCTTGTGAGGTAAATAGTATTGATTTGCATGCACTGGTTTTCCACAGTAAGAACCAAGAGAGCAACACACTTAAGAATATAACAAACCATAGACAATTTGCCAAAGACAGAAAAAAGCAAAAAGAAACCTATTCATAACTGTGTTTTGTCTTTTGTTCTTTCTTTCCTTCAAAAATGCAAAAATTGAAGACAATCATTACTCTCTTACATAAAGTGGATGCAATCATTTTGAGTGAAATGAACAGATCTGCAAGGTTCAGACAACAATTTTCCTGATGCCAAACAAATGTACAAGACAGAGACGCAAAGGAGTTCCTAAGCAACATCTGCAAATATTTAAAGACCAGTTTGAACCAACCAAAACCAAAGCCATCACTAGGAATTTGTTTATAAAATATTTTTTTCTGGACATTTTTCAAAATCTGAGTGTCAAAAAAACCCTTGACACACAGAATGCTTATGGAGTATTGTAAATGATTAATCTGAAAATTGACAGCATGTTTAACCTTTAAATAGCAACAGGTACATCTAAAAACAAAGAAATAACTATGCAAAATTGCTTCAAAAATGAAGAGTAGAAATTTTGTAAATGCAATAGTCTGGAGTTTGGTGCACTGCCAAAGAATACTGAATGTTCATTTGTTTTATTTTAAGAAGTTGAGTAAAAAGGTGAATTACATTTCATTACAGATGTCTCAGATAATTGATTTATTTATTTTACTTGCAAAAAGCTACTAGGATATTTAGGAAATATTCTGACAGTAATATTTCTGTTCTGTTTTGAAAATTGAATCTCTTAAGCACAAATGACAACACAGCAAAGGGATTCCTTTGGACAAAGTGAAAAAATTGAGTTGAAGAAAGCAACCATTTCTAAGTGATATGGTGCAAAAACCTCAGTATCAGTCAGTCTTAAATAGGGAAAAAAATAATTTCGGAATTACTTAATTTTATAATATGTGTAGTTTAGCAGCTGAAATGCATGACAATAGTTTTTGTCCCACTGTCAGCAAATGCATATCTTTGCCAGAACGTAAAATTAGCAAAATATTACAAACAGTGTTAAACTTGGGTGTGAATAGCTGAAAGTAAATAGGAATTTGTGATCTTTGTATTTGAAAGCAAAGTTGGAAAAACTGTGCAAGTATTAAGCCAATTAGAACTACAAAAATGTATATTACCTGACAGCTTGGTTGTGTGCTAATATCCAGCATTTCAGATGGAAATTCAGTCTTGAGGTGCATAGAAAAGTTTAAACACATTTCATTAGGGTTCTTATAAGCCTATCATTTGGAACCAAGACATTTAAGGAAATGGAAAGCACCTTACTGAAGGTCTGTGATGCAGAATAATGTAATTAATGAGTGTATGTTTAAACAATGCAGAAATTCCCCAAAATCCTGAGTTAAATCTAAACACCAAAGGACATATCACAGGATGTTCTCTTGAAGATGATCAGCAGGGACTCTTATATAATTTTGTTCTTATGAAAAATTATAGAAGTCTGTTTTCTTTCCCCACATGGACTTGTTCAAGGTCGAAGCATTTCAGAGAAATCCAGCAGTCTGCCAGTTTGGATCTCTATGCAAAAACCGAAGTTCATTTTACAGTTCTTCAGTCAGCATGAATGCTTGAGTTTGAAGAGAAGAGTTTAGGAAAGCAATGGGAATATTTTCTTGCCTCAGTGGAATGCAAGATGAATGCAGAAATGTTCAGCCATTCTCCAGATGACAGTAAGTGATGGAAAAGGGAAAGAACCTTGACGCTCTCCTACTTATTTCCAGCTTAAGGAATCCATGTGTGTGGCATAGTGAAAAACAGGCTTTTGAAGTGCTACAACACTCCTTCCAACTAAAAACAAGAACAGAGAAGAGTCTCCTGGGTCTGTAGATGAGATTAATACATTTTAGCTGTTCCTTATATAGAACTTGTATGGAGGGGTCAGCATACTTTTTATGGAAGGTTACTTCACTTCAAGGTCTATCATTCAAATAATACAAAATCATTTTGGCTAGTAAACTCTGTTCAACCATGCATGAAGTAACTAAAATAATCAAGTTTTGGGGGTGTGTTGTTTTGTTTTGTTTTTTTTTTTAATAAGGAATTATTCACTGGATTGTTGTACAGGAGGTTTGGTTTGTGCCTTCCATGCAGCAGCCATTCCTGCCCCTTAGTTTGCAATCTAAACCAGGGGAAAGGGTAGTGCAAGACAAAAATCTATAAAGAAAAAAAGGAGGTCTCTATTTCATTTCAACTTTACCAACTGGACTAAGAAGTTGGGTTTATGCTCTAACTATGATTAGAAATAGAGTAAATAATTTTTTTAAAGGGCAGGCTTTAACGACATTTTTTTTTCCTTCCCTTTATTTGTCTCTCTCTCCCAGAGTAAGAAAAGGAACGCTGGTAGGGAGTGGAGCACTGCAGTTCCCAGGGTATAAATAGATCTGCCTGAGCCTAACAATAACTCTGCTGCCACTGTCACAGAGCAGAGGTAAAAAAGTACTGTAACAGTACTTGTCATGCTTGTCAGGGAAAACACCTTACCTAAAATACTGTTAGCAGAAATGTGTATCAGTTGATTAGGTCAATTTTCCTGAGCTTTATATAAACAGTTTTCTGGTGTCTGTTCAAGCTAGAAATGGTCTTCTGTCCTTAGGCAGTTACGTTATTTTACACTTACCAAATAATATGCCCATACTGTGTCACTCAAATACAGCTGCACCTGCTCTTATATGAGTATCAAGATAGCAAATTAAAATACTTAATGAGATAGTTTAGGTAAATGACACTTGATGCTTGTTTTGTTTCCTCCAGCTGTTGTGGTTGAAACACCAAACAGAAATGAGGGCTTTGGGAGATGATTTGGGATTTTTGGAGGCTTTTCTTGATTGTGGTGCTTCCATGAAATGGGCAAGATCAGGTTGGGACAGAGAAAAAACAAAACAAAACAAGAGGAGAAATGAAGAGTGAAGATGATGCTCACAAAGAAAGTTAGGAAGCACGGGAAAGAAAATGTCTTCAATAGTCAAGTAGATGAAAAGATGGTAATGGACTTCAGCAAGAAACAGTAATAAGTGACTCAGATGTCTCATGCAGTACGAAAAGGTACATCTTCTTGATATCATCAAAGAAGAAAACCAGGAGCAAAGAAAGAAAGTAAAAAGATCTTCCAACAAAAAATAAACAATACCCAACCAAATAAACCAAACAACTCCCCCCTCCTTGTAAAATAAGAGACTTCTCTAGAAAAAACAGTGGAAGTGAAGGAACTTGTGAGACTTAAAAACAGAAAAGGCAAATGACATGAAAACCCTCATGCAGGTCAGAGTTTATTACAGATTCTGCAGTTGCAGAAGGGAAAGTCTGACACAAGGGCTTGATTAATTAAGAGGATAAAAGAGAGATTCACTATCAGTGAGACTAGAAGCTCAGAAATGGAGAGGGAAAGGGGAAAAAACAGATGGGAAAAGAATGAAAACAGGGTTAAAGGACACAGTTCAGAGTGGAGAAAGGGGCTCCTCTTTGTCTAACAGAAATGTGGTGTAAGTAACTTGAAAACTCATGAGTTATTACTGAAGGAAAAGTGGATTTTCTCCTGCAACCTACATATACTGAATTAGCTACTTGACACTACTTTAAGTCTTTCATGGGATTGCACAGCTGACGCAGTGGAGAACAGGCATAAATCCACATCACACTGACATTTCAGTGTTTTTCATGCATGGTGACCCTCAAAACCAGAAAAATTGTCTCCAGCACTTGCCTTCTACTGCTGAGGAAATCTCAAGAAAATGCAAAAGTGCAAATATAAGTAAAAATTATGTCTATGTATCTATAGAAACATCTTACTTATTGTTACAAGTTTCTGTACAATTTCTCTGATAGATTGCCACTGGATGTTGCTATTAAGACAAAGGCTGATGACAAGTAATGAGGTTTAATGAGACTTAATGAAGTTTTTTAAGTCATTTTGGGGAAGGACACCTATATCTCCTCATTAAGAGCTGCCCCAACCACCAACACCTGTAAGAAAGAAAAAAAAGATTCTCAGAGAGCTGATAGCTAACAGACAAGGTAAATGACTGTTTTAGTCTTGCGTTAAAATGAAAATTGAAAAAGCAAAGCAAGTGGCACTTTCTTAATTAGATTTTAAAGATCATTATGCCAGTGTAACTGAAATCAGGATCTGTATCTCATCCATGTTTTTCCTTTATCACCATTCTTGTCATTTCTTTGATGACACTCATACATGGCTAAAATGTCACTCTGAATCAATTCACATTTTTGTGTGTTTTAATACACAGTCTAACCCGGCTATCTTATTTATTGCATATTTGTAGACAGGCCCTTATTTGAACCTCTGCTGTTTCAAAAGAAAAATGACACTAATTAAATGACATGATCCTAAAATTCCAAGTCAACTTCAAAAGACTCCATTACTGTCATTCCTGACAGTTAGCAAAATAATAATGTTTTTCACATTGTGAAAGAGGTGGCAAGGCATTTCTAATTTTAAATTCAAGGTACTGAGTAGGATTTACTGCTCATCACTATGCTGCTACTTAGTATGCAATCTGACAATCTAGTCACCTCACCTAATTTTGGATCAGTGCAATGTGGAGGTCTTTATGTAAGCTAGTTACCAGGCTATACATACTGATCTGCTTCTCATCTTCATTAGAAGTCTGCTTATTTCTTTTGATGAGAGTGCTCAGGTTAGCTCAGCTGTAGGTGTTTACACTGTAGACTTCTACATGTTGTCATCACCATCCTCAGAATTTGCTAGAACTCTGAGGTGTCAAGAGCCTTGAGGGCACCAAAGAGCCTCACTGGCCCTGCCTAGCCCTAAGGTGGACCCTCATCCACTTGCCCTGCCCATGGACCAGGATTCCCATTTCAGCTGAGCCTGAGGCCATCAGTCCCTGCCTGAGCGGTGCTGCAGCAGTGCCAGTTCCCAGCTCTGTCTCTGAATGGCCCTAGGTTGTAGCCTTTCTTCCAGCTCTGTGTTCCCATTTCCTCCTGCTCCTGACTGGAATCACTGGATGGACCTTAAAACTGTATCACCACTTTGCCTTACCTGGGAATATTGGTGGACTCTGTTATCAGCACTCAGCTCTGCTTGCTCTGCTCAGGTGATGGAAGACATTGCTCTGCTGGTAAAGGTACTGCCAGTGCTGGGGTCACTCACTGTTCTGTTGGATTCACTTTTAGAGTGAAGTGTCACTCCTAGTCAGAGAGTCAAACTTCTTGTCTCTCCAGAATTCTCTAGTCCATCTCTAGTTTTGCTAAGATCAAATATCTATCTACAAGGTGCTGCTGCTTATGAAAGATCTCACAGTGTTCACAGATAGTGGGTTAAATCTCTCCTCCTCTCAAGTATATGTAAAATCTACATATTTAACTGATGCAGCCACAAAATACAGAGAGCTCTGCCCTCCTGGTTCATATATATTACTCCTGTATACTTTTTTTTAATGAGTCTTCCTCATCCTTAACTATCATTCAATGACCTTTGAAATATAGTTACTAGCTACAGTACATCTGCATTTATGCTTTTGCGACGCCAGTATCTTTCTTGTATTAATGTATGCAATTTCCTCTGTTCTAGTTGTAGCAAATAAGTACAAAAGCTCATTTCAGGTATTTCAAATGAATTTTCTTTTTGTCATCTAATTCATCCCCCTGCCACTGCACAATTGTTCCCTACAATGTATTTTTTAAGAGCTCTTTTGACGGATGGTGTCTTCTATTGTAGCTTTTGTGCTACTATCATTTATTTCCTTTATTGTGAAGACAAAGACATTTTATTGGCATGCTCCTTTTCCTTAGTGTTTTATCTACTAACTTTTTCAAATACAAGTCCTTCCTGAACTTTTTCTGGAGTTTAAATAAAGATTTTGGTGCAGACGATTGTCTCAGAGTTCATTTGGGTTGCCCAGTCTTTCAATTACCTGTTGCACTGTCTATTCTAAATTCCATTTCTACATCTTTTTTAGAGTTGTGGTGCACCAAAGTGAACGTTAAAATCCCTGTGAATTTACTGAGAGGATGGTTTCATCTTGCATCCTGCTTCAGCTAGGATAGGGTTAATTTTCACCAGGACCTGGGAGGGGGCCACAGTCAGGATAGTCAATGGAATCAGCCACTGGGTTATTCAATATCATACCGACGTCATGCCTGCTATATAAGGATGGAGGACTGGCCAGGCAAAGCTTGGCCTCTGGCAATCATGGTGGCAGCGGGTCTCTGGTGTGGGCAACACCGTTGGGGCAGCTTTAGATGGATGGTTTGTTCTATATAAACAGTGGGCTTTATACACTGTTTCATTACTGTTATTGTTCTTATTGTTGTTACTTCTCCTTTTGCACTGTTTTATTAAATTCTCCTTATCTCAACCCTTGGGGTTTTGCCTTTTTCTCCCTATTCTCCTTCTTATCCAACTGACGGGAGGAAGGGGGGTGTGGAGTGTGAGTGAGTGGCCATGTGGTGATCATCTCCCAGCTGGGTCTAAATTACGACATCTTTGATTTCAGTTCAACAAAGGATTTCTACCTTAAGAATACAAATAATAGCTTCATGCTTAAATTTAGCAAAGTACAATGTAATCTGTGACTGAAGCTGCTATGTGCTCATCTAATTGTTTAAGCAAGGATCTACATATGCTCCTCAAGTCCCATTAAATCTCCTACTTCAAACTATTTGAGAAAAAAAGAGTAAATTATTTTTTTGGCAATCTGTGCTGTTGCTTAACAAAACAGTTAATAAAAACTGTTTTCTTTCTGTGCTACACTGACGGATACACTGTGAGTGATTTATTTAATGTTGTCTCAAGGTGTATAGGAAGAAGAAACTTGAATCAAGTTTTACCAAGTCTAAGACAAGCATCTTGTTCACTGGACAACTCTACCTTCCAGAAAAATTGGAGGTCCGCATTCAGATCTTAGCTCCCTGAACATCAAATTTGTCTGCTTAGCAACATCTTCTAGCTCCAGGCATAAATTCCTTAGTTACTTAGCATGCCATCGATACAATCTTGTTGCCTCTTCTGCTTCTGACACGTACATGCACGTGCATACATGACATACTATCTAGTATGTCCAGGTGTTTTTTGAGCTATGTGGCGCATGGACTTGGGTGCAGTATTTAAACAAAGCCCTTCCCACCTCTTGGCCTGCTGGAGATTCAGCAGCATAGAACAGTCCTACACAACATTCAGAGTGCTAAACTGAGATCTAATCAGTCATGGAGTGAGTTCATCTCAAACTAGAAGAAACCAGCAAGGGAGCTGAGAAACTCCAGCCAGTGTCCTTCATTCTCTGCATTCTATCTCCTTACACTTTTATGTGTGAAAAATAAAAAATTACTAATACTCCAGGCAGTGTTTATTTCTCTCCCCAAAATGATTATATTCCAGGTTCTAACTTAAAACTTCTAGCCAATCATTTTTATGGGCCATGAAGGATGGGAGGTTTTCAGGTTTCTTCCCATTACACAAGTAACAAAATGAACTCTCTTTGATGTTTTTCCCTCCCATCGCTGAAGCACAGTTGAAGGAGAGTAAGTAGACTACTGCTGTGAATGAGGTTGTAGAGATAATGTTTGTTCTCTTTGTCTTGAGCTCCTATTTGTAACTAATTGCATAATTCAGTGTAATAATTCTAGCATAGAGTCATTCTGGTTGGAAGAGACCTTCAAGATCATCAAGTTCAACTGTTAACCCAGCACTACCAGGTTACCACTAAACCATGTTCATAAGTTCCACATCTACACGTCTTTTGACTACCTCCAGGGATGGGGACTCCACCACTTCTTTGAGCAGCCTGTTCCAGTGCTTGACAACTGTATTGGTGAAGAAATTTGAGCTTGCCTCAAAGTACCTTTGAAGAGGGCACCTATGTCACAAACTTAATCTGACATTTATTATTATTTATTGTGGCACTATGAGGTTTGGGCTCTGTTACTCAAGACAGTTACAAAGATGAGTTAAAGAAAGACAGCCGCATCCTTGAGCATGAAATCCTACATCTTTTTACTGGTCTAAGAGTATGTTCCCATAGATTATGGTTTACTTTAACAGCTTTAATCCATTGTTTTAGGAACTAATATAAATAAATAGAATGTAAGACAGTTTGCAGTCTAAAGTCATTCAGTTACACATTGTACTCCTCAAAACTACTGAAAGTGCTTTTGGCATTACATGACAAGATATAAATTTTATATATGCTGTCCCTCCTCACTGCAGTTAAAAGTGATGACAGCACTCACAGGATGTTGTGAAATACAAACATCTGCGTACTGGTAGCTGGTTTTTAGTTTTTGAAGCTTACATTCAATTTTTAATTTATAGCTTTGCAAACTCAGTCTTCATCTCTTGATTTTAGCTGGTTTCTTTTTCAAACTACTCTTTAAAGATCTGTGGCAATAGTAATGGTAATAGGAAACACTAGGAAATATTTTTCTTGTATTCAGTATTGTTTAATTATATGCACTACTGCGGGTCCTTCTATGTATTTTTATGCTATTCTCCACAAGGCAAGTAACCACACACATTCTCCATCTGTTGCAACAGAAAACAAAATGGATTACATAAATGATTTTCAGTTGGAAAATCTGCATTCAGCAGTGGTTTGCAGTAAACCATTCTGCTTCATACTACAGTGCATTGCACACTGACAGACATTTACCACAACCTCAGTCCGGTGATAATTAAAACATATGAATTCAGGCAATGTTTACATAGTTGCTTAGTTTTCTCTTACACTTCCAAAGATGTCCCTGGCTGGCATCCATGCTGAACATGCCCAGACTTAAACTCTGTTTCTTTACTAATACTGAGTCAGTATTCCTAACTGAGGTCTTGGCACCTAGGCTGTGTATAGACATAAAAAGGAATCTGAAATTCATTTACGATTAGGGATTAGAAAATCTCCCAGTCAAACTGCATTCAAATGGAAGTCACGGCAGGCAGATGGACTTGGTAAGCAATTTTCCTTTCACCTAGATCCTCACTTTCATTTTATTAGGTTTCTCCTGTCTTGCTGAATCTCACAAGTCTGTCTTGTTTTAACTTCAGAACGTTGGATCATGACTTTGTTATTGTCTGTCTAACATAAAAAGACCAAAAACATAAATGTAAAAAACGTTATCTGCTTCCATAACCAACTCTCCAAGAACAGATCAAAATTTGTCAGAGGAGGAATAAGATGTCCCTATACAGACATACTGCCAAGCCACGTAGATTCTTGGGTAAGCAAGAATGCAGATAGTTTAAGACTTCCTAAAGGCACTCCTCTACCTGCCTTAGACACAATGTGTTCTCATACACCTTGTCCACGTAAGTGGCAACTAAAATACAAAATTTAACAATGAATAATGGTAAGTATATATCTAAGGTCAGTTTAGTCCACGAAGTGAACAAACTGCTTGAAGTTGGTTAGGAAAGACCAAGTATAATTGCCATGGGAAATTTTTCCCATGTGTCTAGGCAGAGACTGCATTGACAGGTTCAGCCAAGCACTGAGGTTCACATGTCGATGAGGTATAAACCTGTTGATCACTCCTGCATGGCATGACAATAACACAGCTTTACCAAGCTTGACAACATGAAGAAATACTTAGTGGGGAATACTCGGGCCATTGTGAATGTAGACGCTGTCCTTGTTAGTTGTAATCATTTGCCAACATCTTAAACTTAAGGAGTACCCACTAGGGAAATAATCCTTTGCAGCATTCAAATGATTTATACTTAATTGTCTCACTTGATTATGAGGCAATAATTTATAGACTTTTTCATGTTTAAGATGTGTTAAAGAGTAATATGTTGATTTTGCATATTTTCTGTCTTCAAAATACAAACACTTCTCATGGTTACTTATAATTGGGTTAAATGCTTTGAAAGATATGTACTCAAAAAAATTCTTTGAAATAGGGGTAGTGCATTTACTTTTCTTTAGTTCAATCTGCTAGTTGCTAAACATTCAAATATACTTCTCAGAACTTAGTTCTATTTTTTATACTGATTATTTCAAAAAATCAGTATAACTATTTAAAGCACTGACAGAAATTAAAACACTTCCTAACTGGAGGCCTGAAATATTTCGGCGTCTGAAAAAGGGGAAAAAAAGAGGCCTTTGACAATGCTCAGGAGCTATGGGCGTAATTGTATAATCTATTTAGTATCAAGTTCCCAAATCCAGTTAAACATTTCTCATCACCTTTTCTTGATTATTACAGAATCACCGTGAACACCAGCATGTTTTTCAAAGCCAGTCTTTTGTTGCCACTACCTAGTCCTGTTGTTTGGAGCTACTTGGCATTCTTGAGATCACCAGAACTTCTAAATGACCTAGCATCTCTGCTAGGGCAGAGCTGAATGAAATGAAGCAGATGAACAAATAACCTGTATTCTTGTACAATTTTTTGCAATTCCCAGTTGCTTTTCTATCCACTAACTGATTATGTTTCCATTGACCGTGAAACTAAACTGAGACATTTGTGTTCAGTGCTTACTCTTGTGCAAAGATAAGCCTATTAAAGCACTTTGTAAGACTTTTGGAAGGATAAACCTGCAAACTATCAAAGTATGATATTCATTAAAATAATTGTACTTGTAAAAAACCTTTAAATGTTGCTAATTTTGATAAACTTAAATTTCATAATCCATCTATTTCAAGTATGATAATCTATTTTTCATAATGGATTTCATTTTATCATAATCCATATTTCAGGTATAATAATGTATATTTTACAACTAAAGAATGCATCAGATTACTAACCTCTTTTCCATACTGAAAAGATAAAAATAGAGAATGAAAATAAAAATAATGTGTGAAGTCTTGGAAGCTTTTCTTCAAAGTTTAAGTCACCATTGCAAAATATCTCCAAACAGCGGTGCTTTCTGTATTTGTTAAAAAAAAAGTTAGCTATTCAAACCTTCAATTTCCGCATGACACAACAGCTACATTTTCTTCTCTCTCTCATTTGCTTGATTCTAGCTCTGGTCTTCTTATGGTGACCGGGTCTGTTAGGAAGAGTTCTTCCAGATGATATTCAGCTTTTTTAGCAATTCCAAGCTTTTACAGCAAAACTTCCTTCCTACAGCACAATTCAAACCATTTTCACTTCTGTGAAACAAATGTTTCTCCTCATACTTATGCATAAGCTCATGTCTTCATGGCATACATACAAATACTCCTTACTGATGAAATGTATTTTCTCTGGGAAAAAAAAAAATGTTTATCTTTGGGTTTCTTCTAATTTGCTTTTTGAAAACCGACCTGAACACTCATGGGCTACAGTTCTTTTTGAATCATAAAGATATATGCTCTTAGTGCCTCTGAGTACAGCTGAAAATTGGCTTTAGTAGCAATTGCATTGTTTTCAGAATCAAAAATCATTGTCAACTATAAATACTACAAGCAACATATCACTCAGTATTATAGATCTGTCATTATCATCCTCTATAGGTGCAACTCATAACTTTAAACTTATTATATAATACTTCTGAATCAAAATTAAGTTTGTGGATTAGGCTTTGAGAAATCAGACAATAAAACCACGTTACTGTATAGTGCACCTGATGCAGATAAAAAATGGGAGAAGTTTTAATGCAAAAAGCATTGTTTTAGCTTCTGAGTTAGCTGTGCTGCATAAAAGAGAGAGGGAAATGCTAAAGCAAATTCCATTTTTATATGAATGCCTTAATATCCACAGTCTACATACTGTAGGCAAGAATTGCATTTTCCCTTACTGTAACTTAACCATGTCTAGGATAAAAATGTTATAGCTGATGAAAAGTAAAGAGTAATGTAGTTGCAACAAATCCCCATTGGCTAGGCTGAAAGTTGGGATGATTTGAGAGATGAAGAAGAGCAGTAAAGAAAGTGCCTGAAAGTGCCTCTATGATCAGCCGTATGAAACAGCGGAACTAGACCCTAGTGGGACTAAAGGATTTGCTGTTCTGAGACACTGTGGCCATGAGGGACTAATGAGTCCTAATTTAAATGTTTTTGAGTGTTCCAGAATTGGAGAAAAATATATTCAAAAGAAACTCCACAGAGTGTTGAGATACCATTTTTAGAGAACAAGTAATTCTTCATTCAGGTAGATTTATTTACTCATAATGTCTTGTCTAGCATTTCTACCTCATACTTTCATAGCACTAGACGCAAAATCTTCATGAGAGCATTTATACTTTGCTATTCCCTCTCTAATTAACCTTGTGTGTATGTATCATGGTAGTCTTTTAATAGCTCCACCAAATAATTAATTAACAGTGCTGGCTTTTGGAAGATATAAAGTATTTAGAGTTTGGAATTGGTGAGGGGAGGGAAGCGGGAAGGGCACTTTGTCTATTCAGAAAAAATAGAAAAAGGTGTGAATCAACTCAAACATTCCAAAATGATGATTCTACAAGGAAGGGCTAGAGAAGATAATTTTATTTGGTTTGGAATTATCAGCAGAACAGTAGAACAAGACATTGTTGAGCCTGAACTATAAAGCTTTGCCGGCTAAGTAGTCTTGCTATCAAGGATATGAACTGACATTAAAGTAACTATAATCGTTTTACGACTGAGATTCAATCTCCACTTGTCACTGAACAGGACTATATGGATGGATGGATCAGAGCTATTGACTGAAAATGTGCCTGTACAACATCCTAAGGCATTGAAGAGAGCCCAGATAATATAATTAAATTAATCTTGAAGACTCTACTGAGACTTGAAGGCTCTACTCTTATCATGAGCAAGTGAGATGATTGAGAAGCTTGCTTCTGGGATATAATACCATTTAAAAATTAACGTACAACAAATAGGTAAGATTGTAAACTAAAAATCAGCACACACTTGGTGATCACAAAATTATTATATAGATGACTAACATTGCCTAATACTAAAAAGGTCAGCGCTTCTTTATCACACTAGTGCTAATTCTAAGTGCTAAATTATAATGATATTTACAGGGGTTTATGGTCTTGGTTGACTTTTCATGTGACTACATAATGATTTCTAACTTCCCACTCCTACTATTTTGCTTTAACATGCCAAAAGTTGAAGAGGATTGAGTGAGTGAGCGAGTGAGTCTCACAAATGTTTGCATTAGAGTCCTACATCTCGGAGACCATGGAATCAATAAAAATAAATGTATTATATATAGTATTTTGCTGTATATGACTGAACTGAAGCGGAGGAATTCTTTCAATAAATTTTTGGGTAAAACTTTGAATAAATTTGAAAAATGTCACAACTTGTTCTACACTACTTCATGGACTTCATTTCTACTAAGACATCATTGAAAGAACAATGACACCTATTAGTGAAATGTAGTCTTCTTCCACTTCAAAAAGCTTTTCCACAAATCCACCTACAAATTTTCACTGCTACGAACAATAAAACAGGAAAAAAAATTAAAAGCTGGATTTTTTTTTCCTTTTAGGAAACTCTGGATGTCTTAACAAAAGTTACTTGAGAAATGTAATATGTGTCCTCTAGTAGTTTGAGATTGCATTAAAAGTTCTGAAATAAACAGAAACAATCGTTGTTCTGAGATGTGAGCTCTTCTCAGGCTCAGGACATTTATACTGATTATCGAATGTTTCAGGTTCTGTTGTCTTTCCAAAGTGCTGAACAGGTCTTACACTCAGAGGTAACTACACAGCACCAAGTGCACATCGTCCACAGATGCACACTGGCCTCCAGCATAATATTGTCCAAGTGCACCCACTCTCCAAGTATCCAAAGTTTTTTTCTAGAATTATTTATTTTGCCTTTCATGGAACGCTCTTTTATGGCATGCTGAGAAGTTATCTTGCTCTTGATAGTCAGGTTTTCAGTGAATTTCCCTAATAAACAAATACTTTATTTTCTAGGATTAATAGCATGTTGGAGGCTGTGGCACACACGATACTATATGTGGGTTGAGCATGCATTAACTACTTCCTTTGAAGAACATTGCCTAAGACAACATATGCCATCTGAATGCAGTTTTAAAATTAGGATGAATCAGCGCTCTGTTCTGAGTGTAACGTGCAGAATGCTGCAGGCTCAAATCCAACACTGAACTAAAGATATTCTAGGAAGTGCAATGCTCCAGAAATTAATAAAGATCCACTTTTTATGTTACTTGGTAAACTCAAATTAATTTTTGAAAGTTGAAGTGCATTTCTCTGTACTTTTTAATGTACTTGTTGTTATTTATATTTGTTTTGATTACTGCTAACTTTATAAAAAGACAAAAAATTATCAAGCAGCTCCTCTAACAGAGACATTTTTTTTCAGATATTTAAGTGTTAGTAGTGGAATACACAGAAAAAGATCCATAAGATTTTTCTTTTGTACTGTCACAAGTGCATGACAAAATATCTGACAGCAAGCCATTCAAGCTGAAGTTTAAATAATACTGAATTAGCTACTTTAAATGCCTTTGCCTTTATATGATCACTGAAACCTGTCAACCTTTCTCTGTTCACTAAGAACATTACTAATTTAGGTCAGGATATCTTGTATTCAATAGACCGGTATGTTATGGTTGCTAACTTTATATGAAGAAAAAGCACTATGATATGATCACTGGAAATCTGTGTGTAATGTCAATGTCAAAGGACATTTACCATGGTCTTTTACTGGAGGAATGGCCTTCTGAGAAAAAAAGTGTTCCTACACAAATTTTACTATGGCTAAAGAAGTCTATTCTTTCTAGCTGGAAAGCAAAAATTTTGTGTCAGTAGGGAAATCTTACTCCTTCAAATGTTTAAGCTTTCTTTCTTATCTTTTCCCATCTGTTCTTTTCTGAGAAAAGATATGAGGTTCATTGAATAAGATTTGATTTTAAAAAAGATATTTCTTTGTTAGAAAACAAAATGTTTCCTTGACAGCACTTATAGTCACATGGTAGTATTATCTCTCCCTTTCAAAATACTGTGCAAAAGGAGAAAGTCCT
Organism: Eurystomus gularis; assembly: GCA_013400335.1. Taxonomy (NCBI): domain Eukaryota; kingdom Metazoa; phylum Chordata; class Aves; order Coraciiformes; family Coraciidae; genus Eurystomus; species Eurystomus gularis. Next base: position 31,233 of record VZZY01009392.1, read on the forward strand.
GGATCAAACTTCTGTTAAATGTACCTTCCCTTGTATTGTTAACCAATGAAAGCAAGTAACTATAACTGCTCTCATTCTCAGGGTCAATGTGAATCCTTAATAACCTGTCACAGCATCCTATAAGTCCTTTGTTAACCACAGAGAAGGCAAGTAACCCATAAATGGAAAAGGCTCCTCAGGGAAGCAAGCAACAGAATAGGAAAAAGCTAGGCATGGGTCTACTAGCACATGGGTCTACTTGATATGACAAGCACATCTCACAATTTACATATAAAGCCACTATAACATTCATTCACTGCATGGTAAAGAACACAATGAAAAAATTGTTCTCCCATTGCTAAGAAACTGATGCGAAAGAGGGTGGAAACTCACTTATGAGGCTTCAGAGAATGTATGAATTGAAATTTCTTGTTTGTATTAAGAAAGTAGAAGCAATATTAAGAGTTATCTTTAAAATATCAAATATTTAGAGATATTTCTAATACTTTCTACTTCAGAGAAAAGAACTGTTAATTTACTTTGTGGATGTCTGAATTATTACATTGCTTAAATGCTCTAAGAGGACTGAACAAGAAAGGGCTGCCATTTTCAAATAGAAGTATATTGTCACCACTTACTCTCCAAAATATCTCTCACAAACAAATTAATACATTTCCATTTGCTAGTGATAACCACTAGTCTCACCTACCCTCACACCGAAAACTTGACCGTAGAAAAATCTTAAGCTGTGTAGAGAGCTGGTTTATCAGTTTTTGCTACCTGCCTAGAGTCCGTCTCCTGCACTCTCCCTCTCAGGACAATATTGTGTTCACAATTCAGCATTCTTTAAGCAAATTAATTCGGTTTACAGTTTTTAACTATTAAGACTCAATATGATACTAATAAAAAAGAAGCTAAGAATGGCATTGTAAATAATGCAAGCCCTCTTAATTAATAAGGTAACCCTTATTACCCCTTAAGGTGTGCATATCATAGTCCTTTTGAGAGGTAAAGAAAAATGAAACATATTCCTCTTCTTACTTTCATTTCTTCAGAATCAGGTCTTATTTTAATTTCATTGCACAAGAAAGGCAGTACCTATGCAAAGTAGAAGTTGTTATAAAATGACCCTTCGGAGCAGTTTTATCTTGCTTTGTCCTCTCTTTATTATGACTCCAATGTCTTCAGTCAAACTAAACCTGGAGGAATCTCTTAAAAAAAAAAAAAAGTTTTATTTATCCTATATAAACCAAATTTATCCTATGTATCCAGTCTGAAAACTGCAAACAAGAAAATATTTGTCTCTCATTCTCGTTTTTTTTTTAAGCCGTAACAGCTGAAACTGCAGAAAAGGCTAAATGCATGACTGGGAAGATCTCATCATCCCTAGCCAAAGAATAAAATAAGTCTCATAAAATACTGTAGACAGTTGGATGCTCGAGGACATTGCAACAGCTAGGAATCAGAATAGCTTTAATTCTGGTTGGTTAATTTGAACTATTTTAAGCAACTGCAGTAGATCACAACATATAAGAAACTCAGAATAAACACTAATAGAAATAAATCCTATTTGTTAAGTGAGGTAAAGTGGAAAATTTCTATGTAAAGCTTTTCAGTGAACTTCTACTGTCTTTAAAAGTCATATTTTTACGATAAGGTAGTTTGGTTCTATTGTCTAGTGTGCTTCAATATAACTTGCCATTGCAAGTCTTTTTTTCTTTTGTTTACTGAATGACATTTTCCACTGAATGATGAAAACCATTTTGAAATAGAAAAAGTGAAGTGCTTTTAGTAAAGTCACTCTAGCATTTATCAGAAATATTAGTATATTTTTATTAGTAGTACCAAAATACCGTGAATTTTACTATTTCTTTATAGTACAGACTGTATTGCATTATATTTCTCAATGTTTATTACACAGGATTACAATATATTTCTTCCTTATCAAATGAAAATTTTGCACACTATCAGAGGAGTCTGAAAGATGCAGCAGTTCATTCAACTGTAGATTTGCTCTGTACCTGATGAATTCTCTCCTTATAATTAAGTTGTCATAGCAATGCATGTTTAATAGTATTGATTCATGTGAGAGTAATGTTCTGGAGACTGAGCTCTTGATATTTTTTTAGTACTCAGTTATGCTAAATTGTAACTTTAGCAAATACACAAGTACTGGTCTACTTTCACTAGCAGAAGAACATGTGATCAGAAAACAGGCCAAAGCATATCTGACATAAACAATTAACAGAAAACTACATAAACCTTCGAGTGGCTCAGCTCAAGAAAGTAAAGGCAGATCCTACACTTGCTTTGTTTTAAATGTTAATGTTTAATGATTAAAAAACCTAAATGATTACACCTTACTAGGCAGAAAGAAAAGTTCTGGCTTCTCTTCCAAAGGTGTTGCCTTGGTTTATTGGAGAATATGAATCAATAATGGAAAATCACAGTACTTTGCTGATGCTGTATGTCTTCCTGTCTGTATTTTTAACAAATCAATTAAATCACACATATTTATAAGGTTTCAAAATAACAGAAAATCATCCTCCAAGGACTATGACTGTATATCTTGGCTGTTTCCAAGGCACTGATGGCAAGTGTCAGTAGGCAACAGTCTGTGAGAGTGAGACATGAATCATGAGCAAAGAAAATTGCCTTATATTTCATTCCTTTTTTAATTCAGAATGTGAAGAATAATGGGCATTACTTTTTAGTATCAGGCTAAATGTAAGTGACTCAAAGAGAGATGAAGAAAAAAATGCTGTTAGCTTATTTTCTGTGGCTAGAGAAGAGGAGGAAACCAGAAGAAAGATATTATTTTCCTCATGTCTCTCTACAGAGGATAAGGCTTAAAATTTGAAGCGTTGATTGAGAAGAGCATTGGGTAGCACATATCCTCTAAATGCTCCTTCAAAGGGCTGATGAAGGGGAAAGTATATTGTGAATGCAATAACTGACCTAACTAATGTCTTAATGAAGATGTGTATTGATTTGAAGAACACTTAGCCCCTAAATATATAAATGTAAAATGGTAGTTGTACATACTGAAGTTTCTGACCTTCCCTGGATGATGTGAGAAACAAACCTGCTTAAGTCAGACACCAGAAGCTGGCAGGCAAGGCAAAGGTGTGCAAGTACTAGAAATTTAGCATAAATTTACCTGTTTCATATATATAGCCTAGGAGTCAAAAATTAAACAAAAAAATGTTTTACAGACTGAAATACAGTGGAATTCTAACAAGGGCAAAGATAGTTACTAAGGAAACTGTCGAGTGATGGAGGTACCAAGGGACTGAATGGCTAGGCAGAACTTTTTCTTCCCTTTCATTTCCTGGTATACGCATTTTGATGATGACTACAGTCATTAGCAAGGTACAACTAAAAGAGGAGAGATTCTACAGTCATTTCTGGGTACTGGAAACTGTGTGCTACTTATTTAGACCATAAAACATGTTAGACCTCAAATATATGTAGAGTTAGGAATGGTGATCCATCTATACCAAAACTCTGAAGACTTACAGTCTTGTAAATAATAATAGAAGCATGCTGAGGTTAAGTGAAAGTTGCACAATTTTCCAGCTTTCTAGTCTGTCTTTAATGAACATGGCCTCATTCACTTTCTTGGATATTTTCCTAAGTATAGGGAATAAACTGTTGCTATAGGATACTTCTAATTTAGTTCCTTGCTGCTAGGCAAAAGCTCTACAACATTTTGAATTAAATGTTTGAAATAATTGCTTCTCCAGGAAAAAAAAAAATTAAAAAAATGTGTTATATTTCTGCTTTACTTGTGTTCATTTTCACATACTAAAACTTCTCTTAATAGTAGCAAAAATAGTGACTATGGATAGACTTTGAGATTAGCTGTGAAGAGTGAACTGTGGTGGGAGGCTAGAAGACAATACTCTAACTAGTAATATAATGCACTTATCAGTTGCTTCGTATAGAGCTGCTGAGACACCAGAAGAAAAAACATACCTTTTTTTTCATGAGTACCCACAGGAATAAAAACAGCATCAGGTCCATACAGCTGTAATGCAAGCATGTTTATCTCTATACAACAATAACACATGAAGAGAGATAAACAGGAGTAAACCTTTCAGCTGACTGCAACAGGGATCTTTACAAAAATGATCACATTGTCTAGATGGAAAAGGTGTTTTTGATGATCTGAGATTGGACAAGTAAGAAAGAAGGTGTTGAGCACTCCCAGGGGACTAGTACAAAACACAGTAGAGAGGAGTATCTGACTATTGCCTACTCTCACACTACAATATAGGCTGACAAGGTGGTTTATCAAACTCCCTTTGTGCTGATTTTGGCTGGGACAGAGTTAATTTTCTTCATAGTAGCTAGTTTTGGATTTGTGCTGGAAACACTGTTGATAATTCAGGGATGTTTTCACTATTGCTAAGCACTGCTTACACAGAGTCAAGGCCTTTTCTGCTTCTCGCACCAGTGAGTAGGCTGGGGGTGCATAAGACGTTTAGAAGGGACACAGCTGGGACAGCTGGACCCAACTGACCAAATGGATATTCCATACCATATGATTTCACACTCTGTATATACAGCTGGAGGAAGAGGGAGGAAAGGGAACACGTTTGGAGTGGTGACATTTGTCTTCTCAAGTAACTGTTACGTGTGATGGAGCCTGGCTTTCCTGGAGATGGCTGAACACATGCCTGCCAATGTGAAGCAGTGAATGGATTCCTTGCTTTGCCTTCCTGGGATACGCAGCTTTTGCTTTACCTATTAAACTGTCTTATCTCAACCCATGAGTTTTCTCACTTTTACCCTTCCAGTTCTCTCCCTCATCCCACTGGGAGGGAGTGAGTAGCTGGGTGGTGCTTAGCTGCTGGCTGGGATTAAACCATGACAACCTTCCACATAAAAATCAGCCCAGTGTTATGAAAAAGTTATTACAAGCCTCTGAAATGGCTTTGTCTTTTGATTGCCTTGGAGAAAGGATAAAGGGAGAATATGCAATCTACAATCTTGCCCCTCAAGAAAATACAATAGACTAGTCCCTCATTATTGCTCCCCTTCATTTCCCATTAAACTCCCCTTCAGTGAATAACAAAGCCGACCCTTTCCCCAGACAAGGGGTACTTCATCTTGCAAAGGTGTATGTTTGAGAAAAACATCTTCTCTGCCTGCCTGGAGCTCTACTTACTTATCTCCTCATCGTGACACAGAATAATTTATCATCCTTTTGATGATCATGAAATCATTTTGGATCATCATTTTGAAGCTGTAACACAAGTTGTCACTTTGAGTGCCAACTGAGATGAGACAAATGTGTGTGTGACATCATTCAGCACAGAAAGGGAAATATGCTTTGGTTAATGTGGAAGTTGCTACCAGAAACAGTGAGCTGTTAGGTAAAAAGGAGCAAATCAACGGGAAATGCTTTTTCCCTTGGCCTACAAATTGGAATTATACTGTTCATAAAAAGCATTAAAAGGGACCCTATAATACTGTATCCATTTATTGGATAGCTATGACTTTGACTCAGTGATTCTCCTATACGTTACTATCCCAATAATGAAAATGGCCAGGCTGACATCATACTTGTGCTGTTATTCAGCAAGCCATCTTATTTACCTGGACATTTTTAGGAAGGTGTGACAGTTAACTTCGACTACTTCATTCCGTAAGACAGACACTCTCTCAGGCAATTAAAAAAAAAGTTTCAGATACTATAGATCTCAGTGTGGTACTCATATGTAACATCAATGCATAGCAACAAAGTAATGTCAAACAGTACAATGCTGAATAGGGGTGTTCTGGAAAAAGGAAAAGTGGAAAAGAAGGAAAAGGCTACATATTTTAGACAATTTGCTTGTTACTATAGCACAAGGCTCTTTCTTGATTCTTTTCAAGCTGCAATAAAAATTATATGAAATATTTAACATGTGAACAGGCAAGTTTACTCACTGTTTCCTGGATGCCAGCGCACTGCATTTAAATATGCATTACAGTAATGGAAGAGAAATTCATGCTTGGATCGGGTAACTTTTCCTTGAAGTAAGGGCATCAGATCATGTCCATCAATAATTCTGAGTAAGAAAGCATTTCAAAATCAGAGGAATAACCCAAATCTCACTTTACTGGGAAGATATTATAATTCTGCATTTCCACTACTTAAAAAAATAAATCTGAATGGCCACCTCCATTTGGTCAATTCAGAGAAAAATCTTCATATGCTCTTCCCTTTGATTTTTACATTATTTAAGGAAACATTAATTTTACATTTTGCCATGAGGAACGGTCATTTCCTCAATTCATTTTTATCTTTTTTCTTTTTTTTTTTTTCTGAGAAAGTGGCCAGACATATGTGAATTGCTATAACAGTCCTCCGGGTACACCTACTCAAGCTGTTTGTGAGTAGTCTGGCCAAAGTAAACCTAAAACAAGAGAAATTTATGCTATGCTTGTGTTAGCATTCCCAGAAGTAACACAAAGAACTCTATGCAGCAAACTATGTATGTCAGAACTTAAAGACAGAAGTACTAATTTCAAAGTTGAAAATTAATTATGTTTAAATATATGTTTATCAATTACACACACAGATATGCATATCTAAATTCTCTAAATGCTGCTGGACAATTTTGTTCATGCTTTGAAGAAGTCAGTCAATTTACATCAAAATTGGGTTATAAAATAAGCAAGTTATTTAAATGCTTCCATAAATTAAGCCTTTGAATTGCTGGAATCAGCTGCCAAGGGAGAAATCACAATCTGAATATTTGACCTGGTATGAATTACAAGTTTTGCAAGAAGTTTTATAGGAAATTACTTTTTGCCGATGTACGAATCCGCCAGTACGGATCAGCTGGTAACTCTTTTTTAAGTATTTTGAGCACACCTCAAAGAAACTTTAAAAAAAATTTTAAAAAGCTTAAAAATGATAATTTTCCTTACTATGTAAAACCCTTTTCATATTGGTGTCACTACTACAAGACAGGTACTAACTTCACTTTTTTAAGCCATGCACTACATAAGACTATGAAATTCTTGGCAGCAACTTGACTCTTCTCAAAGGATGGGCAGGAAAACATCCTGGAATTCCTAAAGCCATGTTGTCCATTAACTCTACTTTCTGGGTGCATCCCTGTCTGTGAGGGTCTGTTGAATTAGATTTTTTCCCACTTTCAGTTTCCCATGTTTTCTTGACTAAGTAATGCCCTGTTGGCTTGCCCCTGCAGGCTTGCTTACTTTCAAGTTGAGAGCAGAACAGATGTATGTCTATTGTCCTATAGACTGTTAATGGAGAAAAGGTTGTCTCAAGCAATATGTCTCCAGTACTCTTGCATTCCCACAATTTTTGGTTTCAGAGGTAAATATGACACTTTATTTTCTGATGACTTATTTTTCTTTACTAGGAGCACCTCTTCCTTTCCTTTTGAACTTGCTCCCTCTCAGACTGAATCCTAATTGTAGTAATTTCTCTTATTTCTCAGGAATAAGTCAGTGGAGTGATAGGAATTCAGCTGCCGGATGAAAAAACAGTTCAAGCTAGTCCATGACCTACCATGAAGCAGTAATTACGGCATCAAGTCTACACAGAAGAATCAGAGTGGAGCAACTTCCAAGAGGAAGTTACACAAGTATATGGGGATTTCTATCAGAGATGAAAATAAAACATTGCTGCTTATTCTTCACTTAAGCAATACGAAAACAAAGTGCCTGATTAATTTTTCATGTCTTACACTTGTCCTGCCCTACCACTTCCTTCAAGCCCTCAATGAATTATCATTAGCAGAGTGTCTCTGTTCACCGCTGCTTTTTCCCTATGCAGATTCTGGATGCTTTGTGCTCAAAAGCTGGTTGTGTATGGTAGATGTGGTCAAAGCATATGCATATCAGCAGGTTTTTCCACTTATTGGATTTGGATGGCAACAGAGTTCAGGTGGAGGCACCTTGCTGCTGAGACTGGGTATCTTCTGACAAAGCAAAGCACAGGGATGTAGGAGCATAAATAAAGCATCTTATGAATTCTAGAAGTCCAGTGGCTTTTCTTATCAGGCTGCAAAGCTCTAAAAGTTATTATTTTCACTAACTTGTTAGAGAACAAAAAAAAAATGTGAGAAAAGCCTAGCTGGCATTTTTATGTGTTTTGTTATAGTAAGCAGACCAAGGCTGAGCTCATAAAGTTTAAAATAATTTACACTTCCTTTTTCTACCATGTTCACTCATGCAGAACAGAGTCTTTTTGATACATTCATTATTTCTTTCAGTAAATAATTCTAGGCCTGATTTGACAGTATGTTGCTTTTGGTGGTATTCTCTTATCTTCTTGTTTGGTGCTTGCTCTGCAGCTAAGCAGTATTTACAAACATTTCTGTAAAATACATCAGTAAGTCAATACGACAAGTGACAACATTCTACTGTGAGTAATGACAAAAAAAGTGCTTTAGTTTTCTAGGTTTTTGTTTTCATTCTCACCTCTATCTTAGTAGACCTCAGCAGAATATGAACAACACTCCTGAGACTTTCACTAAAACAGAGATAACTACAGAGCATACCTGTCAGAGGGCAACTGTGCCTTGGCAAGTTTGACTATGGTAGGAAATATATCCATGTTACTTGTTGGCTCATCAACATAAGCACCAGCAGGTATCACTCCAGACCAACGCAGAAGCCCTGGCACACGAATACCTCCTTCCCAGTTCATTGATTTTCCACCTGAAAAATGAAAGTTTTGTTTGCTAAAAAATAAATTTCTTCTTAGAAAAAATACTCCCCCTGCAAGAGCAGATTTCCAAATATTAAACATTCTGTCTAGCTAGAATCTTTTCATTAAATGTATTTATCTTATTTTTAACTTGCTAGATTTAGAATTTCTACCTACAATCAGTACCTTTCTCAAAGTAAATGTACTAATATGCATTAGACAGAGCTTATAAAATTTATTTAGTTTACAAACACGATTAAATAACAGCTGTACAAGATAAAAAGGCACCTTGCAGGAATCTTCATATAGAATTTGGTCTATATAGTGTGCCACATAGCTATGTGAAGTTATAAACACAAAACAAGAATCAAAAATACATTGAGGTATGCCTACATGTTTGAGGTATGAACTCAGATAAAATATATGATATTTTATTAAAAATGGTGCTTAATGACTTTAGATAGAAGAAAGTACTAATTTAAGTGTGTTACTGAATTCTCCAATTCAATGCATATATGAGGAAGAAATTCTCTACAGCGATGGTAGATCTCAGGATGCTGTGAAGAACTTTTTGACTTCTCAACCGATGCAGTTGCATTAAATTTCAATCAACTGATTGCATTCTAACACAAAATTGCATCCATTTCCTTTGTTTCTATAATATCCATCACTGCCCAGTTCTCCCAACACCTTTGCAGAAGGGCAAGGTGTTTATTTTATGACAACATTTCTCCCACTATTTAATACATGATTGACACACTCTGTGCAAAGAGCTATCACAAGTACTATTATTAATGTTTTACATGGTCATGTAATTAAGTACAGCATTTCAGGATGAACTCTAGTATATCAGTTGGAAAAAAATATTTCTGGCAAACAGATGGGGTTTGGATGTGGTTAAGCATGGTCTGGGACACACATTTACAACTAAATTGAGATTGTTTTATATAATAGAAATGTCTGAAAAATGAGAAACCTGTGTGATGAACCCCTGCCACTAACCAAACCAAACATCAATTCATGGGTAAAACAAAACTACTATAAGCCTATTTTTCCTGTATCTCCCTTTTTCAAGTAAAAAACCCCACAACAGAACAAAATATCACAACCAAGTACTTCAATAGTTCTGTCTCCTCAGCCTCTTAGACCTTTGAAACACCACATAGATGTCAGTATCTCCAGTGTCAGGCCCAGGCCTTGCAATACATGCTGTCTATCTTACTAACTCCTCAATGATCTTTTCTATTTCAGCATTGGGGGATTCAGAATCCATCTGTTTTTCTACAGGTTTTTACCTGCTGAATAAGGTTTCTACAGGATTTTCACTGTTTATAAAGGTAAGTGGCAGTTTCAATAGAGAATACTCTCTTTTGCACAGATATTCACCCATTATACATATATATATATCTTGTGGCTTTAGCTCATGATTCTTAGTTTATTGTTTTTGCTTACTTTTTTCATGTACCTTATCAGAATTCATAATATTGAATAGTCAGGGACACATAATTATCTAATCTGACATAAGAAAACTTAGACTTTCTAATATTCAACACAATATTAAGCAGGAATCTTTGCTTAAGTTGCCTTTGGAAAGCAGTGCCAAGTTCAGATCTCAACAGCACTATCTGTCTTTTAGAGCAATCTTTAAAATTTACTCTTGTCACTGTGTGAAATACAATTCCATTCTCATGGTAAAGCACATGGCTAGCTACTCTAAAATGTAGCCAGCACATGGCTAGCTACTCATCAGGAATGAGATGCACGGATTATTTTTGTTTACTTTATTGTAGAAAACAAAAAATCTAAAGAAAATGTAGATTTAGGTTTATAAAGGTGTTATTTGGTGAGATTTAAAAAACATGTCACCTAGCAGAAGGAAGTGTTCACACAACAGTACGCTCACTGGTTGTTTAATACAGCTGGTTCAAGACCAAGGTACATGTCATTAGAATGACTCTATCCATGTACAACAGTCATGGATTTTAAAAGTTTGTTGGGGATTATATGTTATCTAGCAGGAAAGTGTCAAGACTAATAATTCTGACCAGGCTCTGGCTCACAGGAAATCCTGTTGAGTGGGAGTAGTTAAATCTGAATAAAAATACAAGAAAATATAAGGACATAAAATTACAGATATCCTCAAATTAAGGTATTTTCAGTGAACAGTTATCCTGTGGAGATGATTTACTCCATGAACCAGATCCTAGTTCTCTGTACACATCACAGCAGCTTGTTGGCTGGATAGCACGGACAGACAGAAAACTCTTACAAGCTAATTTATACCATAGGTAGCTTTAAGAGTGAGGTTTCTTTTATTTCTCCATATCTGTCTAAACTTAATGATAGTGCTAGCTAGGTTGGATTGTTTAAATACAATCCCGTTTTACTGTTGTCTCCTATGTAACCCGAAGACAGAGTAATTTCAGGGTACGTGGTGAATGCCATTGCCATGTGCAATTCTTAACACCCAGATATTGGATCACTTTCACAGCTCCTAGGTTCACAGTACAATTTTACTGAATCATTACAGAACAGGGCAGAAAACTTGTACATTACCCAAACACAAAGGGAGCACTCACAAACTGCCTCCCTGCTGTGAGGTATAAAAACCAAAATGGACTCCACAGCAGGGCTATCTCCTCGCTTATGTCTATGAAGAAGTGACTGCTGTTTTCCTTTCAAAAGAGTAATTGGAGCAAAATTTTTTGCTATCTCTGGAGGTTAGGAATAGCAGGGAACCAGGGCAAGAATTACAGGTCATTGCAGAAGACTGTCTCCTATTATCTATGCCTATGTGGTGTTCAGCTTTATTTAAACTGTGTTTAGTGACATCATTAGAGTTGCTTAATGCCATTATATAATTACAAATTCCTTAACATATATTGTCTTTAAAACTCCAGCTGTTAAACACTGTTCAAGATATCTGTGTTATTTTTCCTTAAAAAATAGATCAAGGTTTCACTATTAATGCTTGAAACATGAAGCAAACTTTCAAACAGCTAAAATATATGAAGGAAAATACAAAATCCACAAAAGGTCATTATTTAAAAATAAAATCTCTTGATATTTCAGGATCTGACTCATTAGTTTTGTATTTTGCTTGGACTTGACAACATGGAAACAGAGAAAAGGCAGCAACCTGGCAGTCTGTATGCCCGGCAAAGTCTAGGCAGCCTAGCTATATATTATTTTTGTTCTCCTAAACTCTTCTAAAAATGTTTTTAAAACAGCATAAAACACCGCAGGCTGTATTTTCATGCTTAGCTATCTATGCTTTCTGAATAGTTGCACCCTTCGGTGCTATATTGAACAATAGCCTACATTCACCTTTCCTGAAAAACCTGCAGGAGCAGGCAAGGTACAGACATAACTCTGCAGTCATCCACACTATGATGTCAGATTTCCATTTTAACTTCATTCCAAATCTTAGCTAAAAGAATATCTCTTTTTTTTTTTCTCCCTCTGGTTTAAACTGACTGCTATTACCTTACTCTGGGAATAGAGCTTTTACAAAGGATGATATATAAAGGCGAACTCTGTGGTATATTGCTATTAATATTTTGAATGACGAGTGATGAAAACTATTTTAAAATAACTTTCTAAGATGACTTGGATTATAACCATACTACCCTTTCCTTCCTTCTTATATTCTTCTAAAAACAAAGCTTCCAAAACCTATTCATTCTCTTGAATGATAGAAAAAGATAAGGAAATCAATTGTTCTATCCATCTGTAGTGGACTTTATGCTACAAATATTGACAGTAAAAACTGGTTACTATTGCTTACCTTATAAAAGGATCAAACAATTTATTTTCTATGGCAAGCTCACTTTTTATTTTACTGATTATTTAAATATGTTTCATGTACTGCTTTTGTTAATTTTCAACCTGAGCTGTTCTTGTACAGACGACTGTAACAGACATAGCTCATTTGGACATCTTCTCATCTGACTTTTCTTCCAATCAAATGAAATAAGTCTCTCAGGATATTTTCAGATTTTCAAAATTACAATATGGGCTGACGATTCAAAACTCTGGACCACTTCATAAAGAATATAAAAATACAGTATATTTGAAAAAAAGGTCAGTTCTCGCTGTCATTATAGTCAAAAGTGAAAATCCACCTAATATCACTAAATATGCAATAGAATCGTTCCTGAGGTCAAAGTAATGGTTAGCTTGACTGATTTCTCTGTGGCTTACAGATATGAAAATGTTTACTAATAGCTTCAAGAATCACTGCTGAATGAATTAGTCACTGCAATATAAGAAATTGTATAAAAATAATATATTACAGTAAAATATTGGATAACTGATTCCTTCAGTCCTTGTTTAGCTCTCAGAGGGTCTAAGTCCTTAAAAAAGATTCTTTATTATTTTTCATGGATATTAACAAAGTACAAATATACCTATTTCTAAGGCACAAAGCACTTAAAATTAGTGTTGTTCCAATGGTTTGCCATTATCAGTGTTTGACCCCATCTCCATTAGCAGCAGAACTCATGACCCACTCTAGCAGCGTGACAGTAGCCAAGTGCCTGTATGCATTGTGTGAAATGCTTCACAAATGCAAAGAAAGACAATGTTTCTGATGTGCACGTCCAAGGTAGAGGCAAAATATATCTAGCTATATATCCAAAAGAAGCTGACAGTAAGAGTATTAAGAGATGCGAAGAGGCTCCATAGAAACTCCCATATGTAACAGAGTGGGATAGATGTCGACAAGTGATAATGAGAGAGGACTTCTAGTGTTTGCATATGTACCAGTGAAACAGCACAGACTTCTACTGCCTGCATATGTACCAGAGAAAGAGTGTGGAGAAGTTTTTTATGCCTTTACTGTTTACTGCTATAAAGTTTGCAACAGTGGAGAAGTAGTTTATAATGCACTGAAGTTAATTCAAGAAATGAGTCGCTAAGCAACTAAAGACAAATTACCACAGAATAATCAGATTAAATCACACAATCATAGAATGGTAGGGGTTGGAAGGGACCTCTAGAGATCACCTAGTCCAATACCCCTGCCAAAGCAGGTTCATCTAGGCAAGGTTACACAGGAATGCATCCAGACAGGTCTTGAAAGTCTCCAGAGAAGGAGACTCCACAACCTCCCTGGGCTGCCTGTACCAGTGCTCTGTCACCCTCACAGTAAAGAAGTTTCTCCTCATGTTGAGGTGGAACTTCCTGTGTTCCAGTTTATGCCCGTTTCCCCTCATCTTATCACTAAGCACCATTGAAAAGGGACTGTTTGCTCCATCTTCCTGACATCCACCTTTGAGATATTTATAAACATCGCTCAGACCCCCTCTCAGCCTTCTCTTCTCATGGCTAAACAGCCTCAAGGATCTCAGCCTCTCCTCATATGAGAGATGTCCCAATCCCTTAATCATCCTCGTAGCCCTCTGTTGGACTGTCTCCAGTAGTTCCCTGTTGCTCTTGAACTGGGTAGCCCAGAACTGGACACAATATTCCAGATGTGGCCTTACCAGGTGTCCTGGGTTGGCCAGGACAGGGTNTATTGTTCTTGTTAACTGCAAAGTTCCCATTATATGTTATTTTATTTTTTATATATATATGTATTAAACCTTCCTTATCTCAACTCAAAAAGGCACTTTTAAACCTTTTCTTTTCTTCCCTGTCTGCGGCTTGCAGCAGAGGGGAGGGGGCGGGGAGAAGCGGCGGCCGCACGGCTCGGCTACCCCGCAGCTCTTACTAAACCAACACACCAGGGCAGAATAGAGGGGGAGGACAACCTCCCTTGGCCTGCTGGTCACACTCTTCTTAATGCGGCCCAGGATACCATTGACCTTCTTGGACACAAGAAGGCGAATTGCTGCCTCATCATTAACTTACTGTCCACGAGGACCACAAGGTCCTTCTCCACAGAGCTGCTTTCCAGCAGGTCAATTCCTAACCTGTACTGGTGTATTGGGTTATTCCTCCCCAGGTGCAGGACCTTACACTTGCCCTTGTTGAACTTCATGAGATAAACGTCTCAGAGTACCAAAGAAAAATATAATGGCATCCTTTGGACCAGTTATCTTAAGCTGCTTGTTTATTTAATGGTGAGAATATTCCATTAATTTATTTATTATATTAATCTTATTCTAAAGCAGAGATCTAAAATATTTGGAAAAACTAACCTTATTTCTGTTCCTAAAGGAAAGCAAAGGTGACTAGCTCAAATGGACATGCGTAAATTGCAGTGTCATACTAATGAGAAAGCTAGTGAAAAACCTCAGAGTTCCATACTTTTCAACAGAGAAATGTCACAGAACTCAAAAAAAACCAACCAACCAACCAACCAACCAACCAAAAAACCCTGGAAAAATTACATAGCAAGTTTTAAGAAGAGACTTCAGTTAAACGCAATATGGTCAAAATTTCAATCTGAAAAGGCTAATATTAACAGGATAAAAAGGACCATAATTTATAAGTCGTAATAATTTTTATATTATAAATAATTTAAAGGTTATAAATTATACATCAGATCCCACAGATTTATATGCCAATGTATGAAAAATCATTCAGTGATCTGGTATGAATTACAAAGAGCTAAATAGGAAGATACATAGAAACAATGACTTTTCAAAAAAAAAATATCACAAACTAGAAGTTTCCAAAGGAACTTACAAGCCAAAATGACTCAAAGGACCTATTGGACCAATAGGTCCACAGGATCTACTAGGTTTCTGAGAGAAACTGATAATTCCTCTGACCAGTTTGTGATCAAACTATGAAGTAGCCAGGAGAAATGTATTATCACATATGCACCCAGGTGTCCTTCAGGAGTTCACGTGAGAAGATCTTGTTTTCTTACTAAAATAGCTACTATTTTTTGTTTTAGAGGTTGTATCTAGATTTAAACCTTTGAAAGATCTCTGACAAGGACCTTCAGGGAAAGTTTCTGGATCATTAATCATGGGTTAGGAGACAAAAGGGTGGTATGAATCAAAATTCAACTAACAGGCAGGAAACAAAGAGAGAAAACAGCCTGTGACATTTTGCAAAAAAGTCAATAGTAAGGTATCTTGATGCTACTCTGTATCTTGCTATTTTAACATATTTACTTCAATTTTGGAAGGGAAGTGAGCTGTGGAATTGAAAAATCCACATCTGACACAAAGTATCACAGGTTGATCAAATTCAGAAGAAAAAAAATTGGACTCCACACCAAGCTGGATGAACAGGAAATAAGCTGCACGTTCAAATTGTGTAAACGTATTTGCAGTACAACTAACATTAAGAAAAAAAATAACTGAACTACAGTCTACAGTCATAGCTATTCATACCATAACCTTCACTGCATACTTAAGAAAAAGGACTTATGCAAAGACTCATGCTTAATGCACATCTGTAATAGGTAAGACACAAAGACAACAGGCAGTCTGCAGGATTAAATGGATAATGCTAAAAAGTAAGTACATAAACAGGCAGTGATACTTCCTGTCAAAACCTGAAAGGCAATACTTGTAAAGTCATTTTAAAATAATACATTGCACAATTAGAAATAGTTAACAGAAGAAAATAACAAGAAATCAGGGACAAGGAAAAACTCAGCAGTTAAGATTGATGAGAGAGACTGAGGAGACAATTATTTTCTGAATGAAGTATTAAAGAGGCATGATAAAAGCATGCAAAACAAAGGTAAGCAAGGGAAGATATAATGTTTTCCCTCCTTTATCCTATGTCAATGAGGAAACAGTATTAAACTCCAGGATGTTCCATGAAATTTGCAGCTGTCCCATTTCAAAACAGTAAACAAAAGCACCATGTTCTCATTGCCAAATGATTTAGGCTATACTAAGAATTTAGAAAGACTCAAAGTGAAATTTTACCTTCATATGATGAAAATTCATATAACTAATGCTATAACTCTTTATAGAATCTGAATTGTCAGGATTCAAATTTTAAACTAGTGTCATACTATCTAGGATTTCTAATCGTCTTTAATTATTACACAGCTCCTGCATCTTCCTCCAAGGATTCTGATCCAAATAACTGTCAGAAAAAATCAACTGGAAAGAAATGCCATGCCTTTGATCTATCACTTCAATATTACTATATAATACCCTCTAAAAAAGGATACTGAAGAGATAAACCAGACTGTGCATGACAGCAACTAGTTAAACACTATGTTAGCTCTGGTTTCTAATTTCAAAGGCTATCAAAATTTACAGTGTCTGTTCCACAGTCAGAATCCAGAGTAATAAAACTTTCAAATACCAATTTCCCCTTTTTGCATTCAGTCTTGCAGAGCTAGCCTAACTCTCCACACTCCTCTTAAACTTTATTATTAGTGCCCATTTGGTTGGATAACAAGACAAATTAGTGAGTTCGCATTGTGGAGATCTGTTGAGAGCTTTTGATTTTAGGGCAGAACCAATTATTGCTGGGCATACTGCTCCAGCTCTGAGAAGAGGGTTAAGTGGCTTGATTCATATTCACATTCATGCAGCATTCATATACAAGAAGATAAGTAGTGGAAATTGTCTAGCAGAGACAGGGAGAAAGGACGTGCATGTCTCCCAGTTTTGTAACGACTCATCAGATGAAGCAAATTCCTAGAACATGCATACATGAGCAAAAGCAGCATAAAGATAATCCTTTTGGTTTTTTAGGCTATATCAGTGCCTAAGTCTCATTAAGGCTGCACAGGTCTGGTTTTCATTAATTCTGCCAGAGATGTACAGAACTTTAACAGTTTCAATTGTACAGGAATGTTAATATAAATAAATTCTCATATATGAAAATTGCTAATTATGCAATTAATTGACCACTTCCACTTCAGCCCTTTCAAAAATGATTCATAACATACCTGTTAACTTGAAGACTGATACAGAAATGGAGAGAGTGGAAGGTAAAGCAGAACCCATTGTATTTTAAAATGGTAAATGTGTATTCAACTGATTGCATGGGTCTTTAAATTTCTTTTTATTTTCTTAAGAATGTCTCTCATACAATAATTATTTTGTTTCTTATATAGTCATTCTTTTCTGTCCCATAGTATATATTACATTTGCCAGTACATGTGGTAACTGTAAACCACACAATTCATTTTAAAAACAAGAAGCCCCATCACTCTCCAAGTAACCCTATCAATCAGATTTTTTATTAATTCAGGTAAGATCGATTTCAAATTGTTCACCATTCTGTAAATATGAATACAAAATTTTGCAAGGCTTGATAGAAAAACATTCAAAGTTCCTCGGGAAGACATATTCCCCAGTGTATTTTTCTTCTTTTTCCTCCTCATCATTTATCTTGTACCTTATGTCTGGCATTCTAGAAGGCAAATATTTTTTAGAGCTTCTAAAACACCTCAGGCTGTGCCTACAGCTGCAGATATGTAACCATATGGTTCCTTAATTACTTAAATTACTATGTAAGGCCTATGTGCTAATGTTCAAGATACATTTCACTCTGGTGTTAGCCCAAGGCAACCCATCTGATGTAACCTCATGACTTTGGCACTGCTTGTTTTGCTTGTGTAGCATTTCCTTCACAGCTCTCTTAAAATATAAGGGCTATTTCTCAGACAGACACCTACTGACTGAAAACTCTGGAGTCCTCTCGCTTGAAAACCTCAATACATTGTTACTGCTAAGTGTATATGCCTAACCTTCCTCCTTTTTTTGCAGTTTTACAGATGATACAAACCTGGGAGGAGTGGCTGATCCAGACTGTGCTACCATCCAGTGGGACCTCAACAGGATGGATAAATGAGTGAAAAGAAACCTCATGAAGCTCAGCAAAGAGAAATACCAAATACTGCATCTGCAGGGGAATAACATCTAGCACCAGCAAAGGTGAGAAAGTTACTATTAAGGAATTAAGTTTTGGCCTTGGTCACAGAGTACATTACAATTTTGGAGAAAAAAAAAATAAATTCTGACACAATTCTTAAGAATCATCAGAGAATGTTCACCTTTATATATGCCATTGTATCCTCCATGGACTTCTCCAGAACTGGAGATTTCTTCAACATGAGCCCCTTGGTCAGATGTAAAGTATACAAGAGTTTTATTGCTCAGATTGTATTTCTCCAGCACATCCAGAACCTGCCCTAAAAAAAAAGAAGAAAAAAAAAAGATAAAAATGAAAAAAACAGCTTTAATATCTTCCAGTGGCTTTTTCATTGGCCTTGGCATATACAAATATTTTTGTCCTTATGACTTTTTAAGATCGCTTTCCATATAAGCATTATTATACATAGTGATTGGCACCATGCATTATACAGTAGGAGACAAGTGCACAAGGCTTGTTGCAATCAGGACCATGGTTCGATTGCTGCAGGGTTTCTTGAAGTATAAAATGAGAAGATGTGTGCACATCAGAGAAAAGGACTAATCGAGAGAGCCAGTGATTTTTGGAAGCAATTGCTCTCAATCAAGGAAATCCCTCAGCAAGAAGATTCAAACAGCTGAGGATGTCTGAAAGAGTCTCAGCATGCAGGACAGAGATAACAGTTTGGGGGTAAAGCTTTGCTGCCTAGCAACCTATAGAGGCAGCATGGCAAAAATCTCAGTGTGACTGTTAGAGTAAGACAGTCTAGGGAAAAAAAGCAAGTTAATGTACGGAGTGCCGCTGGAGACCACACGGTTTCATTATCAAACCTACCACTTAGTCCCTAATTTCTCATCATAGAAGAATAGATATTGACTAAACTCAAAATGTGCAAGGGAATAAACACACACACATGCACATATTTAGAAAAGGTATTCACATGGATACGCTCTGTAACTCTAAGGCACCATGGGCTCACGTTTCATTTTCACAAAGGGCTCCTCACACTACCTTGTCAGTGTGGAGAGCCTTGCAGTGCACGGAAATTACATTCAAAACTATTTAGACTGAGTTCTTTAAAGAGGGTTTCTGTATGAATTAGAGTGAAGCTGCTCTTTGGAACTTGCTCCAGTGAATTTTATGCTTATTAGGAATCTAAAATTACTGGTTCTGGAAACTGACCAAAGTATAAGATTATACTTCTTTACATCAGCCTGCAAATGAGATTTAATCTTGTCCTTTATGGATCTCAGAATATATAAAGGTAATTCTGTCTTCACAATCACTTTATCTTTATTCTTTTTACTTAAACATCCAAGAATGGGCCAATTTGAATGTTAATTTTTGTATGTTCACCTGTCCACTAAGAATTAATTCATCCGTTGATGCCCAATTATTATGTCAAAGAGGATAAGAACTTCAGAGAGGATGAGATAAGAACTTAGAAATATAGAGCCTTCTTTAACAATTTTCAGATCATCATTTCTGTTGCTATGCTCTTTTTTCTGGATAAGGTGTCGTTACCTTACCTTACTGCTATTTCTACTTGTCTTTTAATGTTATAGCATTCTAAAACTGCCTTATTAAAAAGGTTGATTGTCTTCATTTCTCATCAGCTCAAATGACTGGGTCATGAATAAAGAAATAATAAGTGATACCTGTTGGTCTTGCTTGTAAACTAGGAGAAAAGAAGAAATGTAAGAGTAGGAGAATTTGTTTATGTACATTTTAAAACCTTGTGGGAGTTGAAATTTCCCAACAGAGCTGAGGAAAATCTGTTACAGAGGCTGACATTTTAAAGTTGGCGGGTTGAGGGAAAATCATGCAGATCCATCTGACAAACCATTTGCTTGCTGCAGCAGGTGAACTTGGTGCCAGAAAAGAAAGAGGCAATTTCCCTTTGGCTTCTGAGATTGTCTGGAGAATATACTTGCTAAGTAATTCTAATATCCCTTGGAAAGGTGGCATAATGATTAAAAAGTGGAGTACATAGATAAATTAGGACATTATGTGTGTCCTAATGTCCAACATGACCTCCAGAGTTCCATTTCAACCTGTACCAAGCTATGATTTTATGACAATGATAATAATAAATTAGATTGCACAAATAAATATATGTGCAATAGCATACATAAATGCATTTTTTTAACTACACGGTTTTCCTTGATAAAATTGGATTTTCAAATTCATCCCTTATATAAAACAAAATGAAAATAAAACAATAATTTCACTCATTACATTAAATTATGTCTGGTGATCAGAGACATCTGCTGTTGCTCAATAATGGCCATTTTGATTTCCTAATTAGTTTGGAAAAAATGAGAAGCAATGAAAAATGTTATGCTATCACAAATAATTAAATAAAACAGTTATCATTATGATTTCTTTTTTTTTTTTTTTTAAATCAAGGTTGAGTAGCTTGATTTGGCCTGAAAAAAAAAAAATTCTGACACTCAAATGTTACCAATTTCAGAAAAAACACTCTAATAAAATGCAGAGAAGGTCTCATCCAAAGCTTGTTGAACTCAGTGTTAAAACTTACAATTACTTCATTTGGATTTTTAAACACAAAGAATATTGGCTACATTAGGGTTAATTAACAAATGTTAAAATGACAATTTATTTTAGCAACAACATTTTTCAGTACAGATGGACTAATAGTGTCAATTCAAATAACACTATTGTCAGAGAATAGCCATCACAATGCACTTGCAGAAATGAAGCAAAACTTCCATTTCTATTTTCATCTTAAACACTGACTCCCTCTATAATGAAAATTATGAATAAGCAATAAAGTGTGTGGTACCAGGAGATAAGTCCCATTAACGTGTGGCTACTGTTAACACAAGCAATACATTCAGTTATTAGCATTTCTAAAAGGTAATCAATACAGATAAAAATTGCAAAGAATGTCTTGTGGATCTCTATGAACAGATATCTTTCACATGCAATATTATATCAATTTTAGAAGCAAATACTACAAAGTAGGTAAAATACATCCTTTACTGTTTTCTTCTAACAATTTAATTTATTTTTTACTCTAACTCCTCTACTCTTATTAATTCTGTAGATTTCACAGAGCATTTATAATTAAGTTTAAATTGACGTATTAACATTCCTAGGCAATGCCAGTTAATGAACAAGGAGGAGTTTGATCTAACCTATTTTAGTTGTCTTTGGAAGAGGTGAATC
Organism: Eurystomus gularis; assembly: GCA_013400335.1. Taxonomy (NCBI): domain Eukaryota; kingdom Metazoa; phylum Chordata; class Aves; order Coraciiformes; family Coraciidae; genus Eurystomus; species Eurystomus gularis. Next base: position 52,867 of record VZZY01009392.1, read on the forward strand.
ATAACTGCAAAAAGGCCTTTTTTACCTGCTGACTAAATAAGAGAAGACATGGAACTAGGTCAAAAAACTAAATGCCTTCATATTAGACATCAAGGACAGTAAGATGAATCCTACCCAAAATACTAGATATGCAACTACATGAGTAACACGCTTTAATGAGTGTGGTGAACAGATAAATGACATCTGAGTAGGAGAAGACGGTTAAATTGTATTGCTCCACCCAATTGGAAGGGTGTCATGGTATGTCATGTGCTCTTGAATTACAAGAATGGGGCGTCAGCTGGCTTAGGATCCTCTTTGAGTCCTATTGCTGGTTGCAGAAAGCAATACAAATTTTAAAAGACTTTTTGGATGTAAAGCATTCATACAGAATATGAGACTAGGACAAATAAGCCAAAACACTGGGGAAACTGTAGCTCTGTTGAAGTAACAATAGCTTGCTACCGTCAGTATAGGAAACTATCAATAAAAATTGAAAGATTCTTGACTGAAAAGAAAGCCACTTTAAAGCCATGTTCTAAAAAAAATAACAGCTGCACTGATTTCTGTGGATGGTACCATTTACATTTTTTTCTGATTTGAACAGAACAGATTTGGAAAGACAACATTTCTGAACAACAAAATCAATCTAACACTGAAGGAGCTGCATAATTTCTGAACCTATTCAGCAGTAGAATTTCAGTTCAAGCTTCTCCTACAATTGCCATTCTAGGAATATATACCTCAATGTAGATGGCTAACATTGCAGCAGACAAAAGCATTAGATCTTTGGACACTGTTCTTTCAAAACAGATTAAGGACAGCATTAAGATGTTACTTGCTTTAATCAGTACATCAGTGTTGCAGAATTTAAGTAACGCTTCCTCCAAAATATACTGACGACTGCTCTCTACGTTCTCCTCTCCACTCTTGCTTCAAGCTGTTGTTTCATTCTTAAAGGGAAAATGCCAATTTCAATGGAGTGATAGCCATGTGAAGGTGATATAAGCAATTGACTCTGCTCTTCAGGAGGAAACTGGAATGCCAAGCCACTGTTCAACTTCTCTAACATAGCATGAATAGTAGCTGAACCAGCCTCTCTAATGCTGAACATAATTTCTGGAGTTTTGAACCAAATGAAACTTCTACTGTACTCATCTATATTAAGATATAAGGTTTATAAAAAATTACCATTAATTTGACAACAAGGTACAAACATTGACAAACAGTAATGGGTTTACAAACATGTTAGTGATTTGGGAAATTGTTTAAAGGTTTAGTCAAGCAAGCATATGAACAAATGCATTTGATTCATAAATCAGCTTACTGCCATTTGAAATCAATAGGACAGAAATGTTATTTGTATTATTTTGAAATAGAGTCTTGCTAGAAATTATGAATAAAAAGCTCTAGAATACAGAATCCCTCTGTGTAATCTAGGCATTGTGACAAAATAGTCTATTTGTGAGGAAAGCTTTAGAGCAGTTTGACAGATTTGAAGAAACAACAGGATTCAGAAGGTGGGTTAAGGATCTGTCTTGGGACAAGAAAGTTGAAGAAAAAGGGAATTCCTGTAGATATAACATTCTTTTCCCACTCCAGTAGATTTTCAAATATCTCTGTTGTATCCAGAAGGTTACAGTAAGCTTAAGACAATTATCGGACAAGTGATCTGAAAAGATCAACCATCACATCCCTGCCTAGAAGAGACAGTTTGGGTTTTGTTTTGTTTTCTGTTTCAGAATTCCCTACTGATACTAATGTTTGGTTTTGAATAGCATTATTAACTAGAATCACAACTACATTTGTAGTCACCTGAAGGGGTTTGCCTCTGTGAGTGGCAAGCCAGGAGTGCTTTGAATACATGTGTAAACTCCTACAAGGTAACTCTACATGTATAAGTATCTGGAAGCCTGTATTTTTCCCAGAAAAGATGTTGATGCCATTCATCTATGTAGTCACTACAGAGTTAACCTCTTGGGACCCTCTTCCTGCTATAGGAGTTTAATTGAGGTAATTCCACAGTACATCAGCTCTTCAGGGCTCAAAATCTAAGATTTTCATCTTATGAAAACTTAATGTTGCAACTTCTGCACATCATCATTTATAAGCTAACAATCATTTTAATCTCTGTGTTGATTTTGTGTGGTGAAAAAAAGATACTTCACTCTTTAAGCACTCAGATCAGTGCTCTGATTACAAAATCCACTGACTAAAACCTTTGTATAAAAACAAGCTTAGTAACTAAGACCAAGACATCCCTGTCTTAATTTCAGCTTTTGTACATTCCAGGTTATAAATATGCAAATGTTTCTATGGTATGCTCAGAGCCATCCAGTTTCCCCTTGATAAATATGTAAATCAGTTTGTCTCTGCAGTGGGGAAGTAATTATCACTTTCAGACCTAGTCATTCAGCACGACACTTGAGGTAGAGATGGAAAATAATAAAACCATTGACAGCAGCCCAAGAAGTGGCTGCACATATGGTGAACAGTACATAAACTCTGCATGCAACTTGTTTAACATTCAGAGCTAGAACACAACCAATGGAAAGTGGAAATTCTAGGATGAAGCAATAGATTGACGTTATGGCACATTATCTGGCCAGTCAACAGAGCACATCCATCTAAGAGGGTGATTCTGCTTAGGGGGAGCATTAGCATATGAACCTCAATAGTGAGACTGAATAGTGGTTAGTAAAACTGTTTGAATAGAAAAGAAAATAAATTCATAACTAATTACAGTATGTACAATAACTCCTGCAGGAAGAAAGTGGAGTGTAGGTTCAGTGGAAAGTCTTGAATAAATCCTACTATTCTACTATTATTTTTAAAGTTACGCTATGGAAACAGCCCATATAATGAAATCTTCTCCAAAGTAAAACGCAGGAGTCTCAAATGTGCTAAGTTCCTACTACGACAGGTTAGTGGGATCTTCAATGTCGACAGAACATTCTGCCAAATAAGTATCATCTGGTTCTGAAAAAGTACACTATAGTAGTGTTTTAATTTGGATCAGCAGTGCATACTTACAGTAAATCCGATCATGGACAGAAAATATATTTCTGTTTGCATGGCAAAGCCCTGTTGGATTTTGTGACTTAGATTCCTTTCAAATTAAAATAAACTCAGGGATGTAGCGCAGGCATGTACCTAAAGTACTCACATTACTGACAGGCATTCAGATTACGGGACCATCCCAGATCTGGTCTTAAGTGGATTTCCTGTCTCTGCTGGTGTGCTGACAGTCTCTCTCCAGCTTGGAAGACAGTTCAGACCTGGCAGCTGAAACCATAGTAGGATTGATAAATCCTACACTGAAACTCTGGTGCTAGCACAATAAAGTTCCACCTGCGCATATTGTAGATACATAGAGGGAGGGATTTACATACAATGTACACATCTGCATCTGAGATAGTTACTATAAACATTTTTTAAAGTCTATGAAACAAAAGGAGCATTTTCACGCAAAACTCACCTATTTTAATGAGTGAATTTGGCCCCCAAAAGTCTGAATTCTTTTCACAATGGGGCACCTGCCCCAGATTTAACTACCTACCACTACCAGTCAAATCAGTAGTTGTTTAGGTCCAGATAGTCTGTAAAACATGAAACAGATTTCTGTTGGATTTCTCTAGACTCAGGGTGAGACAAGTAAAATCAGCGTAAGCACTCAGAGAAGAGCAGGCTTTTTAAAAAACACAAAGTAACTTTGGTGTGGGGTCAGCTAAGCTATCAGTGTGAATTTGCTTTCTGTTTGGATTTGGTTTGTCATGTAATTGCATACTTGCAATTGGCTTGTGACTGCTTATACTGTCTTATAAGTATAGTATGTCTTTCAGACTCTCAGGATAAATTTTCAGCATAGTGTACAGCAGATTAGGTATGTACTGCTTAGCAGCTATGAATAAATCAGGCAAATTTTGACTTATAATTATGCATAAGATTTTCCTAGAGATGAGTACCACATCTCTTATTTTCTTATTCATATATGGTTCAAATTATTTTGTAAATGTGAAAGTTGGAATGATACTTTAGATATATAGAAATACATGTGGTTAATAAAGCACAGAGTTAAGATGTGTTTATGAAAGTTGTGAAGACCTGTAAGTATAGCTACAATATAGACAGTGCAGGATGGAAAGGTTTTCATATTTTCATCAGTACTACAACACTAATGATGGATCATTAAAGGTCAAAAGTATAACTATTCAGTGGCTATCTCCTTATTAGTATTTAAATTAGCTAATAAATGTATTTTTTGAAATTCACTTTTAGACCTTACATCTATTGAACATAAGGCTATGTATTTCTAATGTAAATCTTAACTTTTAGCCTGCTTAAAATGCTAAAATATGAGAGATGGTCATGCAATTTTAGGAGGGTCCATTGCATTTGCATTTTGCATGACAGCCATGGTAACTTTTGGGGTAAATTTGTATCTTCATTCTGCACACATCTGAGAATAAGATGCCATTTCACACACACAATTAAGATGCATAATGCAAAAGACACTGTCTACTTCCCCACTTTGAGGTCTCCCATGTTTTCTTTCTAATTTTGGAAGGGATTTCTTTAGGTAGGACCAAGGCAAACTGTAATAACAATCAAAGGATGCTATTCATTTTTGAACTAGACTGTCAGGTGAAGTTAAGGCTTCAGCTATTTGATCATTCCAACATTATGCTGATAGTGATTGATTCAATAATTGTGGAGTGATGAAAGAAACTCTTCTCTATATCTTCAAAGGTTTAAAGATTTATTAATGTCAGACTCAGTTTTAAACTGAATATGTATATGCTCTTAGATGGAAAAGCATAATGCCAACATTTTGCCAGATTAAAGTACAAAGAATTATGAAGAACTTAAAACAGGGCAAGTAATTTAACCCCACATTTTAATCCTCTGCTCTTTTTTAAAAATTTCAAAGTATTTCTGAGTGTATTTGTTTAATTTTTATAACTTTTATTAAATTAAATTGCAACTGTGATAAAATTGTTTGACATTAGAGCCTAAGAATTTCTTGACTTTCACTAGCTAAACTTTTTAACCTTTGCTGAACATGGGGACAGGTTTTAAATTTTTGTCATAAATCATATACCATAAAGTTAAGAGGAGTTTTGTCGAGATCAAATTAATATTCCTCATGAAATCTTAATTCTCTTAACTCCCTGGTTTTCTGATTTTAATTGCACGAATCAAATCTTACATGAAAGTAGCTGTGCATTAACTCACCCCTGCAACACAAGATGTCTTTTTTTCCCCTTGACATCACCACCACCACGCACACTTGCTAATTCACCTACTTCTCTAATGGCTTTTGGGCAACTCAGTGGCTTTTGTGCCTAAGCCTACTGTGCAATCACCATCTCCAAACCATTCTGGCTGTGAATGAATCTTTGTACAGACACTATCAATACCAATAAGAAAGGAAACCTAACTGTGAAAATTGTCTTCAAGGAAATCTTCCACTAATGAATGTAAACTCCAATCTGTTTTCTCTAGATGACATTCTGAAGTTAGTGAAAAACAAATAAATTGAAAACCACAAATCTTTATGATTCAGCTTTTTTTTCAACTTGTTCTCCTTCTTTCCTTTTTTTCTTCTAGTGTATGTATGTGCTCAATATGACAGTATCTATGCTAATTTAAACTCCATAGGATCCTTTCAGAAGGGAAAGGGCAAGTAATTTTTAAGATCATCCTCATTGACCATAGATCACTAGCCCAGAGGATTGCCTAATAGCTTCTGAAATGGGACTTTGACTCCTTAATTCATCTACGTGCTCTTGAAAAAATATTCCCAGCCTATTCAGAAAGAGCTTTTGTTGAAGTTTTAGAGTAGTATTCAGTAGCACAGCAGATGTCTACAAGAAAAAAAAATAATCGGCCTTTTTCTGGTCCAAGGCCTGGAAAAAGAAATATGTCACTCTCATTTTAAATTAGTTTTGAAATACCTGAGGTCTCTGGTTAGGCCAAGATGTATCTGATGCCCCCAAGACATGGTGGGGTCATGAGATTATGGAGGCCCATTTCTTTGCCTTTTCTCTACCTAATTTTCACTCATGAATATGTGTATTAATTAAGCAAATATATGACATGTGAAATTACTAATACAGTTATTAATCTGAGTTTACAAAGGTTCAACAATATGAATGCTATGTGTCATAGTTATCATGACTACTTAGTTTGATAGGAGAGAGGAACCTGATGCTAAGGCTCTGTATTCTGACAACTGCATCATAAACGTATTTCAATGTGTATACTACTGGATGAGACAAGATGTCTTTCGACATCTAGGAAAACAAAGGAATCCCCCAGAAAAGAATTCCCCAAAAGGGGAAAATAATTACCCAAAAGGGAAAGAAGTCTCATCTTCATATATGGTAACAGCTACCAAAGACATTTTGTTAAAATCCATTTCTTGGCTGCCACTGAAGTAGCTCGATTATGTATGGAAGAGTTTTATAAACAGAACAGGCCTATTTTCAAAATTATGAAAAGGTTATCAAAGCTTCTGATATTCTCTAAGTATTCTGTTATTTTTTTATCCCTTCCTTTATACTTTTTGACATTACACATTATTAAATGTTTCTGAAAGTTTCAGTATGATGTGATTATTTTACAAAGATGATAGAATCATAGAATTACAGAATGGTTTGGTTTGGAAGGGACCTTCAAAGATCATCTGGTGCAACTACCTTGCCATGGAAAGGGTCATCTGTCACTAGGTCAGGTTGCTCAAAGCCCCATCCAACCTGGCTTTAAACACTGCTAATGATGGCTTATCCACAGCTTCTCTGAGCAACCTCGCCCAGTGTCTCACCACCCCCATCATAAATAATTTCTTCCTAATATCTAATCTAAATGTATCCTCTTGGTGTTTAAAACCATTGCCCCTTGTCCTGTCAGTACAGCCCCTAGTAACAAGTCTCTCTCTGTCTTACTTATAAGTCCCCTTACCTATTAAAAGGCCACAATAAGGTCTCCCTAGAGCCTTCCTTTCTCCAGGTTGAACAATGCTAGCTCTCTCACCCTTTCTTAAAGGAGAGGTGTTCCGGCCCTCTTACCATTTTTGTGTTCCTCCTCTTGACCCACTCCAACAGGTCCATGTTTTTTCTGAACTGGGGGCTCCAGAGCTGGACACAGTACTCCAAGTAGAAGAACAGAGTAGAAGGGAAATGATCACCTCCCTTGACCTGCTGGCTACACTTCTTTTGATGCAGCTCGGGGTATGATTGGCTCTCTGGGCTGCAAGCACACATTGCCAGCTCGTGTCCAATTTTTCATCCACCAAACTGAACAGAAAAAATATATCTGTTCTCTAAAGAAAAGAACTTACTCATTTATTACTTGCTTAATGTGTGCTCTGCTGTTTTGTGGTGTCAAAATCAACTGTACTCTGGATTAGAAGCACTTTGATACATTTCACACAGCCATATACTATACACACGGCTGTAATTTTCACACTGCCAAAACCAGTATCTTCCATGTCTTTGCTAGAAATACTGAGACATCCTGAACTACTAATTTATTTCAAATCTCTGGCATTAAGTTATCTTTGGGTCTGCTGGAAAACAAAATTCATATTGCTTTTCTGGGCCAGGCCATTCTCTTCTTTAAGATTAAAGCACATTTACATTTGTATTATTTCTTGTTTGCTTGCTTTGTTTTTAAATTGTAGTATGATTCAGAAATGGAAGAAAAATTGATTTCTAACCCACAAATATCCACTGAAATACAAGAGCCTAAAGAGCCTAAATCCTTTATCCTCATAACATAGACACGGCAGCAGCACATTAAAACCATGTAAACTCTAGTACCTAAGGACCAACTTAATCACAGATAATTTTAGGCAAACTAATTGTGACATTATAGCTGAGTTAGTTCATCTAGACGATTGCTAAAATGGCGCTTGATGAAAAAGGAAGATGCTTCTCTTTCTCCTCTTTTCTGCTTTCCCTGGAAGCTGGTTAGGAAAAAGGAGGAAAGGGAGGGAAGGATGCTCTGCCTCCCTTCTTATGGTAGCAGCAAGCTGCAAGATCCACTGAAACTCTGGAATATAACTTCATACTGGTCTAAGGTAAGGATTTGATTACCCTGAAGTCTCCCTTTCATCATCTCAGGCAAGCAACTCAGCCCTTAGGGGTCAGGTGTTCCTTTGGAAATTGAGCTTACCACTGTAACATAAAATCTGGTGAGTGTTCTCAGGGTTGCTACAACGTGCTCTGCATAAGGAAATGATATAAAGAAACTTCTATGGGTGAGTACGGAGAGGGAATAATTTAAAAACAGAAGTGTGCATAGATAATACAAGAACTAAGCCAAAGGAAAGAGAAAGCAAAAAGAAAGCATTCAAAATATTAAAAAAATACCCTGAATACACTAAATGAAATATATATTTAAAAAACCTAAACCAGTAACACTGAAAAATAACAAGTAGGAAAGCATAATAAAGATTCAGTATTGGTTTTTCTTAAACAGCACCCTAAATTGAAACATAAATGCCTTATTTTACAATCAAGTAGTGAGGGAAAAAGCTGGAAAAGAGCCAAGTTACCACTTTACTAACCTGCCTTTCACTAATCACATCATTCCTGTAGTGCTTTCTCTAACCTTAAAAATTTCATTACTTATCTCATTATTATATTTCATGATTATACAGAAAGCGATAAAAAGCTTTCTGTAATGCAAAATACACAACTGTTTTCTAGAAGAATAATGATATTTAGTAGTTTTACCAGCCTGACTGTTACATAGTGTGGTTGTTTTAGCAGTCAAATGTAACATTGAAAAAACCTAGCCATAGTCAATAAAAAGGCAGTTCTACCAACCTCATCAATAAGAGCTTATTACACCTGGAATTTGAGACTTGTGATACAGCAGTGTGAAATTTCTGTACAGCAATTCACTAATGGGAACCAGACTGCAGATGAACAATAGCTTGCAACACAGAACCAATATTTCCATAAGCTTTATTGTTTGATTACTGTTTTCACTGAGAATTAGTTCCTCTCTTTTTTAACAGTATGTTCTCAAAATAATTAACATACATTTCAAAAGAAGTATGAAAAAGCTTTATGTCTCTCTCCAAGAAACAGCAGGGATGATTTCAAAAGAACCTCTACAATTCTCAGCATCATCACTGAAATGGAAATGTGTATCACAGAATCATAGAATGGCTTAGGTCAGAAGGGACCCTAGAGATCACCTAGTTCAACCTCCCCTGCCGTGGGCAGGGATGCCTCTCAACTAGACTAGGTTGCTCAAGGCCTCATCCAACCTGGCCTTGAACACCTCCAGGGAGGGGGGCAGTTTTATTTTTTTTATACAGCTAAATGAGATACAGACACCTATGAATAAATGGTAAAAGGCTGAAAGACATTTAATGAATCATCACAAAACCAGTATCATTTTAATTAATATGTTGGTAAGGATATTTGATTATCCTTAAAAATACTACTTAATACCTAAGACTAGAAGAAAATCTGAGTTCTTGAGTCCAAGTGCACATTCTAAGCATTTCCCACCACTGATATGGATCAAGACCTGGAAGGATAAATGGCTTGCTTTCCTCCTTTTCCCATTCCCATGCCAGCTGAATTAAAGTCTTAATGCTTTATTATAGATTCAGAGCTGGATTAGTGGGTGACTGGCAGCAAAGCTATACCTCTGTAGGTAAATCTGAACATCATCTCTGTGCCTCAGTTTTTCTTCTGGGAAACAGATTAATGAGATTCCCCTATCTTACAAAGACTTTGTGAAAATGCTTATTTGTAAATCTGTTACATACTCGAGCAAAGCAATGCCACAGAAAAGATGAGAGATGTCTAAGATATCTGTCTTCAAACCAGAACTTCAGAAGTGCGTGTTAAATAAAACATAAGAATTCATATTTAACTATGAGGAATACACCTACTGTTGAGTAGCTGCTCATTAAGAAGGCACTCTGTGATGAGGAGACAGAGTTCCAATGGGAAAAGAAATGGCATGTAAACATATGCTTAAAAATTGTACTGTAAGACACAAGTATAGGAAGATTGATTTTTCTTATCTGTAAGTACTTGACTTCGTAGCCTTACAATGTTCACTAGTGCTTTCTGTGTGTTTGTATGAATTCACGTGCTGTATCAGTCAAAGTACTGACGGAGGAGAGAAGGCTCCAAGGAGACCTTATTGCGGCCTCCCAGTGCCTGAAGGGGGCCTACAAGAAAGCTGAGGAGGGACCGTTTACAAGGACATGTAGTGATAGGATGAGGGGCAATGGTTTTAAACTAGAGAAGGACAGATTTAGATCAGACATTAGGAAGATTTTTACTATGAGGGTGGTGCAACACTGGAACAGGTTGTCCAGAGATGTGGTGGAGGCCCCTTCCCTGGTGACGTTTAAGGCCAGGCTCAATGGGGCCCTGACAACCTGATCTAGTTAGAGATGTCCCTGCTGACTGTAGGGGGGTTGGACTAGATCACCTCGGAAGGTCCCTTCCAACCCAAACCATTCTATGATTCTATTCTACTGGGTAATCCACTACAAAACTATCTGAAGGTACAAGTAAGGGGGGTGGGTGAAAAGGTTTAAATGCCCAATTTAAAATCCTTAACATCTTTACTTTCTATGCTCCTTTCTTTCATGTTTAGGCTTCTTTCACAGAGACGTAACTTCTACCAGCATTAGCCTTCAGCTACTAGCTCAGTTGCATCCTTGATTAAAAACAGATTACAAGCTCTACAAATACCTAGACAGACACTGCTTTCAGTGTTCAAGTACTGAAAAAAAAGGATGGCAAAATCGTTCATAAGTCAGTGCTGAAGGCTTCAGGTTCAGAACAGGGACGCTTTTGCCAAAGACAGCAAAGTCTGTCACTCTGATGCCTTGTTCTGCGTGACGGACTTACTGCTTTCTCAGTCTGTATTTGGAGATTATCTACAATTTGAATAAAGTTAGCCCCATCCATTTTCCTCATTGCAACCTTCATCCAAGTATACATACAAATCTCTGTATTCTTTCAGGTCAGTTTTGGCTTAAATTTTTATTGCATGCTACTGATAATGACTTTCCCCACCTATGTTAAGCAAGGAGCAAACCCAACCATACCATTTATATGTGAAATTAAACTTTAGGGGCAAAGATTAGATGAAAAGGTGGTAGTACATTTAATTACAGAACTTCCTATCTTCATTGCACGAAGTGTCGTTTGGATTCTCTTATCCCTAGCTTATCTAAAACAAGCTTTGAGCTTTCCCCTACTCATGGAAATTAGCTTGTGTCAAAAGCAATGCTAATTTTTTCACTGATTAGAGCATTTTGATCACAACATTAAGTGTCATTTTACTGGTTTTGTATTAGATCCAATTTTCAGAGGTTCATAATAACAGAAAGCCTTTAAAATTTTGCAGGTTATATGATCACTTCTGTAAAGTAAAATGCACAATGCACTAATGTATATTGTGCTGACAGTTTAACTCCTGCAACATCAGATGCAAATGAAATTTGTTTAGCATCTGGTTGCAAATTTTGAACAACACAACTCTACTACCACAAGCTGCATTACACTGAATTTTTCTACCATGGAGTGTGCATTACTAAGACATTATTTAAAACTGACTGATCAAAAAAATGCTATAGGAATGGCTGCTTAAGATGTGCCTTGTAATCTTGTAAATAATGTTCTAAGAAGGAGCTTTGCTGTGTACAAAGATGTAATATAGAAAAAGGAAACAGTACTTAAGGAGGATTAGGTAGCTCAGGAGGTGTATCATAGTGGAAAAGGGAGTCTTTCATCACTTAGTCACCTCTTAAATTCAGTCTTGTTCAGTACTGACTGAAAGTCATTGCTGCTTAGTGACATATGAAATGAATTTGGGTTTTAGCCCAGATCGTAACTGGAAAGCATCCACATCATAAAAGGCAGAACCAGAAACGTCTTTAATCTGAACCCTTATTGACAATTTTCCCAGATCTGACCTAAAGAGTGAATGTGCTTAGAGAGCTTAACTACTGTCTTAGCTGAAGAAACAGTCTCTTAATCTTAGGGGAAGAGCAGGATGGCAGAACAGGGTGGGAAAATGCTATTCTAGTCACAGAGTATCTGTATTGGCTGAACACCTTCCTCAGAGTTGCTGGCTGAACATCTACTCCCTAGTCTGGTATGGCCAT